>JBBPCX010000023.1:7978909-8000809 GCA_037974365.1 Hydrocynus forskahlii | reverse complement strand
GTAGCATTTAGTAAAAATGACAGCTTCTATTCAAACCTGTTGGAAGACTTAATTACTTAGTCAAAGCTCTTACTCCCATATCATGACTGTGTTCATACACACACACACACACACACACACACACACACATAAACGCCATACACATGCCCAGGCCAAAGGCCCATTCCTATTTAAGTGTTTATATATATACTGCCTGGAAAGTATGGCCCACCTCACCATGTCCTATATATTCAAACTCACCTCAAGGAAAAAAAATTCATGCTTTTTCACACCATACGCAGTGCATCCACTAACAGGCCCAACCACACTACACCAGCCCACAACTTCTCCCTCCGTTCCCCACTTTCGTTCTTTCTTTATCTCCCCCTCCTCTATTTCTATCTCTCTCTCTCCCCCCCCCCTGTGATGGCAGGCTGGGCAGTGAGCTGTGTGGCTGGGAGGAGGCGAGGACGCCACGGTGCACATTAATAATGCAGCGCCTCAGCTTCCTCCCAGCACCGTGGCCATGGCACCGGCCCATCGCTGTCACCAGGGGGGAGCTGGGAACGCTCCCTCACTCTCTTCTTATCTCTCTAACTCTCCTTTTCTCTCTCTCTCCCTCTCACTCTAACTCTCCTTATCCCTCTCTCTCCCTCTCTAACTCTCACTTTCTCTCTCTCCCTCTCTCTCTCTTTCTCTTTCTCTTTCTCTCTCTCACACACATACACACATTCCCTCTCACTCTCTGCACTCTCTCTCACAGACAAACCAGACCAAACTGGGGCCCCCACCAGAGATTTTGCTTCATTATAGATCCCCCGCGATGGACCTCGGCTCATTACAAGCTGAGGACTCTATCCAGAACAGAGCAGCACAAGCCCATGGCTGCCACTCTTACTGTTGCTCATTTATGACCCATCCCTCTATCCCTAACTTACGAATCTTCTATGGAGCTTCAGCTAGTATCTCAGCTTTGTGTACTACTTTCACTATATTTACCTGCAGATCACTTACACATACAAGAAGCAGAAATAGCTTGACACCTCCTATCTCTCCTCATTCACTTTCATTATACAGTTAATAAAGTCTACTCATCAATTGCCCTGAAGGAATAATTCTTTTATCCATTTTGTAGGTAACAGTATGTCATAAAGTATCACAACCACATATGCTTATTGAGATTAAGTCTATTTGAGAATATTTAACAACATGACATGATTTATTTAAGGAATACAGTTGACATGATGCTAACTGATGTAGTTATAAGCTTCCATTACTTATTAACCACATTAGCCTTAAAAAAAAAGTGAAATTTTGCCTAATGTCTATGTGTAGCCTGCATTAACTTACAAATATGGACAGTATGTTCACGGAAGACATGGCACTCGTGCTGTTCCTGCCTGGTGTCAGGAAGTCCCAGGATGTGTGTTGAAGTGCCTCCTCAGTGCCTCTGTCGAAGATCTTCTGCTTCTTCAGAGCCTAAAAGCACTCTTCCTCTCTCTATCTCCCTCCAGCTTCACAGTCTTGTTTAAAAAACCCAGACTGTGGATGTGAGATACTGGCCCTATATCAATTATTCGTGGTTTTCTAATTGTGTTTTTACCTCTAAATGGCAGATGGTGTGTCAAAAAGATTAGTTCTCAAAGATACTTAGCTGTTTGTAACCACAGGAGTATCACTCAGTGTCCAGTGTCATTATCTTCATCTTCAGTAGTGATCTGCCTTAATGTTGCTTTTGAAGTAAACTGTCTGGATTGAGAGCAACAACAACAACAACAACAACAACAACAAAACAAAATTGGAATAGCATAAAAGAGCTTCACTACATTTCAAAATTACATTTCTTGTCCAATAGCCTTTTATTTTACCTTATTGAAAAGGAAACAACCTATAAGATTTATGAACATTTCCATATTGTTGTTTTTTTATGGTTTGTTGCTGTTTCTTAAAAAACATGCAAGTAGACAAGTAGACAGACATCAGAGCTGTAAATTCCTGACACAAATACATGCATTTGTTTTTATTCACAAAACCAGCCCATACTTCTAATCCAGTACAAACAATTCCGTTCATTTTTAAAAGATGTAGCTACTGGCAATGTCATGAAAAAAGCAACAAACTAATTAGAAAAAACGAAAACTTTTTCAGTGTGTTTAACTGGGTGGATCAAGTGCTGTCTCCAAGTGCTCTGGAGGATAACTTTGTAAATTCTGGACACCAGGGATGTTGTAATGAAATACAAGGCTGCCAGTTGAGAAATAAAACAACACAGACTAGAAGGCTGTGAGACATGGATGGTTAGGTGGTAAAGGAGCTTCCAGCAGTAGAAACCCCACATAAACATCAGTCCTCAGATCTATCTATGAGGCTCTCAACATATATTTGTTCTTTCAATTCATTCAAAACCGGGATTTTTACATCTTGAAATAGTTCCTCTTCTCTTAAATGACAAATAATAATCAGTTTTACAAACTATAAATTTTAAATCAAACTAAAAATGGAAACAATTAATAAAATACAGAGGTTTAAGTAAGAACAACGGTGCTAAATTACAATAGTGCTTGCCATGAGCCACTAGTTTTAAAATATAGCCGTAAAATTTACATTCTCTACACAAGTACTGTATCTTTCCACACATGAACGATAATAACACCAAACACAGAAATTTTGTTGATTGTCCACACTCAGTCTGTCATTTCTGTTTGGCAATGAACGGTTCCATGTCTAAGCGAGAGAAATAACCTGCTGGAAAAAAGGACAAAAATGTACCAAAATGGAAACATATAAAAGGGAATGAAAGTTGCCATAGAATTCTTCTTCTTTATGTTTAATTTTTGGTTCAAGGAATAAGTAGGTGCATCCATTATTCGACAGATTACTTTGTAGCATTTCTGCTTTGTTCTGTATGTTTTTCATTGAGTTTGCTTGTAGTTGTTGCATCTTTTTTGTTGTGGTTTGTATGTTTGCGAGCCAGTGTTGGTGCTGGAGGCGAGAGTTGGCATTGCACTTGACGGCAGAGCTTTGGGTGGAGGTCAAAGTTTGCGGTCCTACTGGAACCACCGAAACGCTGCACCCGTCGGCAGCATCACCTTCTTAAGAGAAAGAAGAGACAGAGAGGGAGAAAGAAAGCAGACATTACAGTTAAGAAAGGGTACTTTTAACCAAAAACAGTGAATGTAACATAAGCAGTGATGTTATTTTTTTTCTTTAATCTATAAAGAGGTCTAAAATCTGCCAAGGCCTACTGTTGTTACTGAAGTATACCAGTACAGTGTAATCATAAAATTTTTAGAATTTTTCAAAAACAAAGATGTATGCTCACCTATTATGTTTTTTAAATTAAATTCAAATCATAACAAAACATATATCCTCTTCAGCTTGCACAAACATATATGGTATCTGTAAAAATCAACAGAATCTGCGCTTTTGGCAGAGTCCATTAGCTAGTTTATGGTGTAACATATAAGAAGTAACTAAACAAAATGTAATAAGAGGCATTCATGCTGTATACACGATTGAGAACCTAAGAGAGTTAAGGCCATTTCCTCTCTCTATGTCTCTCTGTGTCTGTGCTGTCTCTCCTGTCCACCCCCTCCCCAGCCACAGGCCATGGCCCTTGGCTTCACGTGAAACCTGATACGTTACATTTATTATTTAGTCACCACACAGTCACGTAGCGCTCCAGCTCCCACCACATTGCTCACACCAATGACACTCCCTCTCTTTATCTATCTTCCTCTCACGCTTTTTGGCTTTAGTCACATTATAAGCTTCATTGTCCAATTTGTGATTGAAGTTGTGACCACATTTCTTCCCAGAAATTACCCACATTTTTTTATGTTTATATGCTGCTAACACAGGATGATGACATCATAATATGGCATTCCTCTTAAATGTAATGCAAAAATGTCTGTTCTTGGGCCATATATTTTTGACTATGTTCACATTACAGGACAGTCGCCTCCATCCCGTCCATCCCCAAGGCAACCACTACTGTGGCACAGAATCTAACACATTCAGTAGCATTGCCCTAAACCAGCAGGAGCTCACACGTCTCCTTGTGCAGACAGACAGACACACGCACACACACATAATCTCACACTCACACACATCCATACACAAAAGCTTATACTTGTACTCACACACTCAAGTAGTACAAGGGTAAACATTGTAACATTCACTACAAACAAATTAAAGTTAAATAAACAACAGGCCTTATTAAGTGCTCACAGTTCCGATTTTGCAGTCAGACAAATCATCGAGCAATTATCCCAGGGTGAAAATCACATAATACAGCAGAGTTGGATCATAGCATAACAGAAAATCAGAAATTATTTCATTAATCTTCAGCTCTTTCGGTGAAGTAACCTCTCCCTGACGATTATCCGTGATTAAGATTTTTATGTTTATTTTTGTCTGTTGAGCTTGGGCAATCCATTCCAATTTACATCCAATGTTTTCTCTTTTCTTCTCATCACTTTTCCAACAACTACAGTACAGACTCTCAATGAATTTTCCGTTAACCAATTACTCATCTCCAAACAATTTCATAGGAGACTGGTCAACAGTTAAAGAAATATTTGATAGCCTATGGAGCAGACCAAAAACTGTAGTAAAAATTTGGTATGTTTTCTGGGACCATACGATAGAAAAAATAAGGTAATGTTAAAGATCTCTTCTAAGACAGAGCTAGGTTTGTTAATTCAAAGACAAAATAAAAGTTAATGCTGGGTCAAAAACATAGCAAGGTGTTAATTCTTAAGTATAGTACAGCGAAACAAGCAGAAAAGTCGTTAATTTATGATAAAACCACAGAGCGTAATGATTTGAATATAGTAATATGTTGCTGCTATATGTACAGTCGTGTTTGCCTTTTCATTTTCTTTTTTTTCTCCCTAATTTGGTGAGTCCTACCCACTAGCTAGATTTCCCCATCTCATAAGCTGGTAAAGTGAGGGTACTATGTGATCTTTTTAAACTTTTGCTAATGCAGTGTCATTGGATAGCTCACCTCACTTGAAGGAGATCGGTATAAGAAACCCATGTTGGCTAGCATCCCCCTGAGAGCTGGGGGAGAGGGAGGACCATGCTACCTGCCCAGAGAGCAAAGCCATTGTGCTCTCTTGGACTCCTGACCTCAGATGGCTGTAGCTTCTCAAACTTGGGATCTCCTGATGATAGGACCAACTTGGAAGCAGCATCAGGAGCAATAACATCATAAAAACATTGTTTGCTATTTTGTTTGCATGTTTTGTAATACTTTTAGATTGAAACAGATGAGAAACAGTCAGATCAACTAGTAAAATTCATTATATTACTAATTCTATAATTGTGTAATTGCATTTAAATAGTATTGCAGAACAACAGAAATAACAGTAAGATCTCTATGGGAAAAAGAGTGAGACTGATTAAACAGGCTGTGTGAAGTGTTTGAGTTAACTAACAATGTGTGTTTCCTTTCACCTCAGCTGCTGCCAACTTGTCAAGTGTGACCTTGTACCTCACAGGGGCTTAAGAAGTGGCCCTAAAATGGCAGATAATCTAACTGGAGACTATCTTACTGGTAAACCCCAATGACCCATGACTTTTGACCCTTGCTCTGTAAAAACAGCAGCCCCTGTCATGTGGGATTGGGGTACTAGTGGGTACTTCCAAGGTCACTCTGAGCTGCGGCATTTAATCTGTGTTTATTGATTTTGTTATGAATATGTTAGCTCTGCTCTGCCTGCTGAAAGTTCCCTCTCTCACTCTCTCTCTCTCCAGTGTGTTCATGTTGCTCACTCGCCCTTATACAAGCTCCTAGACAGCAGCCTAGAGTTCGCTTCAGGTCTTACACTTAAGAGAACAACAAAAATGACCTAGCAGACGGTGAGAACTACACTATACTGTACTATACTATACTGCTCAAATCAAACTGAGATTTTCTAATCTAAATTGTTTACTTAATAACTTAAGGCACGTAATTGTTTCCTTAATAATATATCAAACAGTCAGGTGAAAAAACATCTGCATATATGTGTGTGTTTGTGTGTGTTTGTGTGTGTGTGTGTGTGTGTGTGTGTGTGTGTGTGTGTGTGTATACATACCTAGATGGTACCTCTCAAGAGCTCCTCTATCAGTCTGCATGCTGTCACAAGCTTAAAGCACTGATTCTGCCTCATTTTACATCAGTTTAATTTGCTAATGTGTTTGTCAAACACACATACACTGAGGCTTAACTGGTGTTAAATTATATCACTGACGCCATAACCAACACCAGATTTTAGGTTATGATAAACTGATATTAGTTAATATAAGACTGTATGGGAAGCATTAAACAGCCTTCAGTAACTACAGTTTCCAGTGCCAAAAAATATGTGGAACTAGTATCAGTCACAATAACATCCACAACTGAATAAAGTAACAAAAATAAACAACCATATGATCAATTAATCTACAGTACATGCCAACAAAGATATCAAATCATGTTGTAGGACATTCACTCTAAAATAACCCAAAGCACTTAAGCAGTCACACAAGAGGAGAGGAGTGTTTGGTGTTATTACTGGAAGTAGTGTTGTCCAGCACCCTGGCCAGTCCTTATACTTTTGTGCTACTCTTACTGTTGTTCAAATGGAGCATTCCCAAAATAAATCCAGACATCTCCCGTCAGCGACGTGTGAGGTGGCGTTTTGCACACTACCCCCCGCCCCCCACTAGCTCTCTCTCTCTTTCTCTCTCTCTCTCTCTCACACACACACACACACACACACACATACTCACTCCCTCTCTCAGGGTCTTTATGGCCTCCAGACCCACCAACCCTGAAAATACTGCAGCAACTCTGCTCTGCATGCCTCCTGTCTCTGTCTGTCTGTACCCCCCCCCACACACACACACACTGCTATTTGGGGTATCTTTCAACTGACTGTTTGCTTTATTAAGTACAGTACAGTTACTAAGTAAACACTTCAGTATACCATGTAATCTAAATTTGATTTGAATGGTTTATTTTGGTACTATTCCAAGATGTAGATATATAAGAAACACAAAATACACAAATGTGACTAGAGGAACTATTTACCAAATACTGGGATATAGACAATAAAGATTTTTTTGTTTCAAAATAGGCCACGAAATCTATATTTCTTCTGACATGAGCTTTATAGATTATTCATTTAATCTATTGTTCATTAAACTCATTAAAAACAGTATAGTTCAATCAACACATTCATACGCCTGGAAGTGTATGGAATGCAATCTACATACACAAACACACAGGAAATGGTCATCAAACACAAGAGCAAAACTGCTGTACACACATCATAAATGAACATACCCTGTTACACAAAGACAGCCAACTGTCAGTTGAAAACACAGTGACAATCCGGTCACAACCTCTTGGTCACACATTTTGTCAACATTTCCACTTGAGCATTTCGAGTGAAACTGATTTCCTTTCTTACCAGGGTACCCAACTGGACCAAACCAGTATGTATGGGTGGAGCGAGAAATACAGCAGACCACTGATTACTGAAATAAATGAAAACACCCTGTAAGAAGTTAAAAAATACAGTTACATAACTGCTGTCTTTGACTCTATACATAAGTTGCCTAAAAGCTAAACTAGAACTTGAAGCTCCTCCATCATTTTGTGTTTGTGTTTAAGCTGGAGAAATCATGTGACAACAACGCATCTTCCAGAGAACCCTATCTATGCTCATGGGTTGGTTATGTGATGGGATGTGAATATTGGTAATCAAGCATGGTACAGATAGTTTTGGGCTCATAAGAACTGTACTGCTCCGTACTACACAGCCCACTTGTAAAAGTGCTTCATCACTGCAGTCACACAAAAAATCCTGTGACCGCAGTGATGTAGCACTTTCACAACAATATTCCATTATGTGATAATTTCTTACGTGATTATGTGAGCATTTCCATAACAGTTCAAATTAATCCATGTCATAGTTAAAATTCTAATTCCATTCAACATAATCTCTATTAGGCTCAATTTATGCAAACTGTATTGTTCTGGGCTTGTTCTACACTTAGTATTTTCTTACTAGACTGCTGTTTGCATGCCAGGCAATTATGTACCTTGTCAAAATATTCACATTCAGTCTGCATACACAATGTACATGTTAATAATGGCAATACTCCAACAAATGACACTTTCAATGAAATGTGGGCAGACATGAAATTACAGTAAGGAAATCCACATGGATACTGCACACCTGTTAGCACTCATGCCTCTTAGAGACACTGAGTGGCTAAAAAGCTTCCGCCACCTCTTTCACAGACGTCTGTCATTGGACACAATTTTAATTACTGTAATGTAAGATGGCACTTGGGGCCATTACAAGCTGTGACGTTGTTTGACTCTGCTAGGCCTGGCCCTGTAAGCATGGGTTCTGCTGTAGTTTTTGTTTTTGTGTTTGTTTGTTCATTTGTTTTAGAGCAGCGTAGAAAACAGAAAATGAAAATGGATAGCAATATTACAGCAAAGTGTATTTGTAGTACATTAATACAACCTCTGTGATATGTCTTATATGTCTGAATCCATTCGATATATTTGTGCACAAACAAATGTCAGTTTTTCCTATATAAATTAATCAGTTCTTACTATCTTTTTTATCAAGAAATTAATTTAAATAATTTAAAATAAAGTACCTTCATTAACAGTGGCAAGGAATTTGATTTAGGTAAGATAACGACAAATACAGACACTCCAAATTTTTGTTATGAACCATTCTTGGAATTTACCTATTTTTTAAACTAATTTTGCAAATGAGATTTGTAAACCTGAAACCTGTTTTGTCACACCTGTTTGTGAGAAATTGTAGAATTCAAATTGTAGAAAAAAAAACATATTTTGGAATAAAAGCATGTATTGGAATAACCAGATGCACAAATAAAACAACTGGACATAAAGAAGACATTGAAGATCTGGCTTTACTCAAAATCCGGCTTTACTATATTTACTCAAGTAGACTAATCTCTGTTTTCATACTGTTACTGTCACCCCACCTTTGCACTGTTCACTTTAAGCCAAAAAAAAAACCAGACTGGAAATATTCAGAATGTACAAATAATCTTTTCTAACCTACTAATTGGACTTTACATAAATGTGATTTTCCTTGAAAATAGCATAACAGAGATGTACGATAAAATATTGTTTATGCAAGGTATAACATAACACCACATTTAAAACAAATTAGTAGTGCAAACTATACAAAACTCCACACAACAAATTAATCACATAAATTAAATGCTGATTAAATAAAATGCATGTGGCATGTGTTCTCTGATATGTGTTTAAAAGCAAGGGGTTGGGGGTGCCAAAGGACAGGACTGATGGAGTAGTAACACATCTTTATCAGTAGATTATTGCTTAAAATCATTATTTAGTGCCAATATTATGACTGTTCTGAATATGAGGAATAAGAAGCTGCACTTTTTACTAATACAGTAGTTTAGCTTGAGATATGCTTATTTGCATAGCAACACTACATGTTTAATTTACTCAACACATTTAATTAACATTTGTTCATTTACTTCCATTTGATGCTAGGAACTATAGCTACTGAGACAATGAGTAACATATCACTGTACAAATAGCACAAAGCCAGTACCACTAAAGGCAGCAGACATATAAACAAGTACATAGATACAAACAAAGTAATTTGTTATTATTAATAATAATATTATTATTATTATTTTTATTATTGTTGTTGTTGTTGTTGTTGTTTGTAGCCACAAGATTAATCACAAGATTAATTGTACATTAAATTGAATTACATTTTATTTCAAATCTGCTTTAACAATTCTGGACTTCTGATTTGCCTTTGGTGGTGTTCATGATATGCTATGACAAAAACAAACCCAATGGCTCCTTTCCAGAGAACAAACCAATCATTAATTATATAATAATTATATAATTATATAATTACAGTGTATTATTGCCTGTGATAGCCTTTGTTTCTAAAATTAATAAATGAAAATAAATTAAGTAAATAGCTTTATAATATGTTTCAGAGTATGTCAAATACAGTCACACCAACTTCAGACAACTTGAGCATGAAGTTTAGGGGGACATTAAGTCACATGGCCATGAAAGAATGAGGGCAACCATGACCACACCTATATGAGGCACTTACACAGGTAGACACACCCTCTCAATAACTCTAACCGGTTTTGCCTTTTATACCACCATCTCTTTACCTAATTTGAATGTTATATTACTAGGGGTGTCACGAGATTTTTAAAAAACAATCTAACTACTTACAAGCTTACTGATTAATTAATACAAATTAATCAGTGAGCTTGTAAAAGTATGTAAAAAAGTAAATGAATTTTGGCATATGAGTGAATGAATAATCAACATAGACTTTCAATGTCTCTTTTATTTAATAACTTTTTTGCACTGTTCATGTGCAGTAAAGCTAACAGCAATCAAAAATATGACCTAATGTATGAAAAAATAGGGAAAAACGTATCAGCAAGAACAATGATAGAACTAAGTCCGTCAATTAAGTCCGCAGTGTAAGACAATGCACTTACACTCACGGGTGTCAGAAGCATTATAATGTGGGGGGGGGAGACCACTGTTGGGGGTCTGGAAAAGGGGTGTGAAGGTGATAGCTGTAGCCTAGTGTTGCACTCGGCATCTCACATGTTTCATTCATACAAATCACTGGGTGGATAAATGGGGTGGGGGGGAGCACATCACCCCCTAATATAATAGTTTCAGCGTCCATACAAGGCATCTCAAAATAAACAGAGCAACAGAGATCATTTTGTCAGGGAATTAGTTAGTGGGTCACAGGTAGACATGCTCAGTTTGTGTCTGAATGCCTGGTCCAGCGTGGCCTGCCATTGGGATCGGGCTGTGCTGGCACCAGGTTCACTCCTAAATGCTTTGGTGATATTTTAGACTTGATGTACTACAATGATTCAAAAATCCCTTATAGCATGAATTGCAGAGAACGATACTCCTATCAACTGTTCCATCTGTCCATTTTTAAATGTAAACTTTCCACTCACTGGGCCAAGCAGCATGTCTGGTCTCCTCCTTCATTTTACAGAGCACCTGTGGCCAGAACCGGACCAGGTTAAAGTCACATGGTGTGATTAATCAGCGTTCATTTTTTAATGTGTTATTTTTTCTGTGATTAATTGATCAAAATAAACAAATTAATTGTACACCCCTATATTTTACATATACATTCCCAGTCCTTCAATAAACATCTTTGGGTAGCCATGTAACTGGAGTTAAATGGAAGGGCTCTAGCGAATGCCTATCCAGCACACTGTCAGAAAGGCATGCTATGCAGAGAGTGACGGGATGGCACAGTGGGGGGTAGATTAGAGCAGACCCCATGGTGCAAGTCTGCCCATCCACCCCCTCCACGTGCCCCTGCCGCTACCACCTGTCACCCTAAAGCCCCATCTCCCGCCTCTTTAACCCCACCAATCTGGATCTCCAAGAAGGCAATAGGGCTGTCTGGACTGTTAAGGCTGACCCCAACCATGGTCAGACATTTTTTTCTGTAGGTGCCTCATTCACATAAAAAGTTAATGGCTTAATGTCTACTGTTCATTTTCTACTTTTTTACTTAGACGTGGTACTTGTACCTTGACAATTAACAATCATGTTTTTTAATCATCCATATATGTTGTTACAGTGAACCCCTCTGTCCTGCAAAGACCTACATATGCACATTTTCAAAATCAATAACAATGACACTGGATAACATCAATTTGTAAAAGAAAAAGACAGATTTGTGCCACCTCAACCATGTTACTGTTAACATAAACTACAAAGATTCCAAGTAAGCCCAGATTCAATCTTCCCAAGGATGTTGCCCTAGAGGGCATCTTTAAGGGCTTACCCTTCATACCTTCTTTGGCATCTTACCTCCAATGCAGCAGAGGGTTTCTTCTTGAGTTCCTCGCACTTGCGGAACTTGCAGATCTGGTGACCTGTCTTGCGGTTGCGGCAGCTGCTGCACTGCTCGCAGTTAATCCTACGACGGCAGGGCGGGCACATGCCACAGCGTTTCCGTTTCTTCTTTCCGGAACTAATGGCAGAGGCCAACTCACTCTGCACTGGGTACTCGGCCAGCCCAGCCATGTGCAGTGCACTGTCGGCCAGGAACACCCCAGCTGGTGTCATGATGAAGAGGCCTGGGTTAAAGGGGAAGCCACCACCCACACCGTACGGGAAGTCTGTGTGGCCTCCCACGACGTCAGCCACTGACACACCTTCAAGGTCACCCACCCCTGCTTCTGCCCCAACACCACCCACTCCTACCCCCACACCCATCCCCCCCGGCAGCAGCATGTGTTCCATGCCTGCCCGCTTGAGCAGTGCAGCGGCTTGGGCAAAGTGGAGCAGGCCGTTTTGTCCCTCCAGCACTTGCTCTAGGGTCCGGTCCAGCTTGGCAGGCACCAGGGCTGAGGCCGTGGATGGATGCTGCTGAAGCTGCTGTTGCTGTTGCTGCTGCTGTCCAGACTGGGCCTTGTCGGCCTGGTTGCTCTTGGCCTGTCCATTGTGACTCAGTCCATTAGTTGTCTGTGAGCAGGCAGCAGTGTATTGTGAGAGCGTGCGAGACCTTTTCAGGCTCTTGCTGAGTGGCTCGCTGATGATGCCGCTTCGGTTGCGACGCTCAATGATGGGGCTATCCTCCCTGGAGTTGCGCTGGTCCCGCTCCTTGTCCTTGTCCTGGGCCTCAGGTGTCCGGCTGCCCTCCGACCGTCCGCCAGACATGGTCCAGCCCCGTGGTGTGTGCGTGGGTTAGGGGGGTGGGGTTGGGGAGGGGATGGGGGCTGGCACAAGGAGGAGCCAGGCAGCACTCTCAGTTCACTCAGTAACCAGGTGAGGATGGAGCCTCTTCTCTAACCCACAGACCAGCCAGCCAATGGCAGGCAGGTCCCCAGTGTCCTTGACTTGGCTCTAGACTTCAGTCTTCATCCACATCTTCTCACCAGCCACCTGTAAACTACCAAAAAGAGAACAAAGGAAAGGAGATATTCAAAATGCTCAGTTCCAGATTTTGTTTATTTCACCATGCTGGGCACAGGGTTCCTCAAGCATAATTATGAAAGTCTTTTATGTTTATGCTTTTATATGTTTATTAATTCATTTCAGACTCATGTCTTTTAAGACCAACAATGTATCAAAAAGGAATGTACCTTTACTTGAGTCATTATTTCAGGGAAATGACAATCACTGGGTTAACGTTATTCTATCTACCTCTGGCATTATGGTCTTCAATAACCTTGCTCCTTTAAATTGTTATTGAATGCAGCAGTGAAATTTGGCAATAAAAGCAACATGTACCTTAATTTTGTATACTAGATGGAAGTCTACAAGATCTTAAAAGAAAAATAATGATTATAAATAAAACCAAGAGAATCATGTGCATGGTTAAATAGTTCTTCACAATGATTCAGTGACTGTTGTATGTGGTTATTCAAAGAAACTTTTGGCTCCATATAGCAGCAAAAAGGGTTCTGCTATTGTTACAAAGAACCTTTTTGATACTATATAAGACCATTTTTCTAACCGTGCAGCTCCTCCCACAAGTGTGGAAACAACAATTTCTCTAAACAGTTACTTCTTTTTTCTCTGTCTATAGAGTTTTAAACATGAAGGATAACTATGCCCATTAATAAAATGGTGAGAAAATTAACCATATTATTATTAGAGATTAATAAAGAATTGGAGATAAATAAAGTAACTGGATATTAACTTATTATAGTAACTTTATTGACTACACATTATAGTAGTAAACATATCATCACTGTCCAACAATAAAACAAGTAAAAACAAGTACCCCATACATAAGAAGGTAAAAAAAATGTAATTCTTATTCTGATACATTTTGATTATTTTATTCAACATGAAAGTTTCATACAATGTAAAAGGTGGCTGCTATATTTATATGTTCAGACAGCACAGAAAAACTAAAATAAAAAAACAACAACATGTCTAATGATATGAGTGCTGTTTCACATGCTCTGCTAATGGCATGTCATATTTTAGAAGTCAGTAAAATAAAAATGACATAAAATCCTCTGTAAGTAAATATGTTAATGAAATATTTGATAAGATGCTTTATAGAAATACACATAAAACACAAATAAGCAAATCCATGTTTTAGTCAGATCTGATTTATGTTAAGCTAAGCTACGCTACGTTTTTAAATACAATAGTCAAAACTTGTAAAACAAAATCAGAGTGTGGTTGCCTAAAAGTACAGGAGCATTATCTAGAACAAATATCACTACAACACTGCTTTAGAGCAGAAAGCAAACCATTTAGATTTTTTCAAGTAGTGCTTGTTATAAATATGCTTTTTAATTTTAATTTAATTATTTGGGTTAAATATCAGATCCCATATCACAAATTTATTCCTACAACCAATGGATTATTATGTTTTCACATTAGTGCACAATGTCAGCGCCTTTTCTACTAATAATATGCCATGATGTCATCTGTGTAGTTATGAGCCAAAGCCTCACTGTCATTCTGTTTATAGAGTGTCCACTACAACCAATTTATTATACTCTTTCATCCTGTCAGAATCTCCACCTGTAATGAGGCTGTGTAAGTCCTCCCGTAGTGCTTTCAGACTGTACTTATCAGCTAGCTTAAAGGTTGTCATGGAGTTGCACACAAATCAGCTGTCAATCTTTTAACTGAACAACTAGCAGTTCATTTGTAACAGGAAATTTATGCTGTTAGTGATACGGAAGAGATGGTGAATGTGAGTAGTTTGCAATGACTAGACACTGTATGCTTAAACACCCAAAAATAATTTTAAAAATAAGCTCTTGTTTTTTATTGGCTAACCCCCTTCCACAGCAAACACAAACACCCACACACACAGGCACGCACACACAACCCCGCTGAGAAAAGCTGAGGAAATGGCTAGGCTTGTCCTTATAAGGGAAACAAAGGGAGGGGGAGGGAGAGGCTGGAGGGATTGGGGGGGTCTACCCAGTGTGTGGAAATTGGAAGGCCAGAATTAGTGGGAGGTAAAGCTTCAAAGGCAGGAGTGCAGCCCCCGCATTCTCCCCAGCTCAGGGTTCTGTGGCGCCAGCAGACCACAGCCAGCCCATCACACTCCCTCTTTTCTCTCTCTCTCTCTCTCTCTCTCTCTCTCTCTCTCTCTCTCTCCTGTTCTAGTCCTGACCAGTGGCCACACTGCGCCAGGCAGCTTCGCCTCCCCGCCTGCCAGGCCAGCCCCATCACATGCAGTTCTCATGGGCTATGTGGCACCACCACACCACCATATTTTTTTTTCCAGTGAAGTCATGATGGTTGCCAGCACTTTCATTTTCACTACTTGAAAATCTTCAGCAAAAGCACGTCTTGCTAGCTTGCCGTGGACAGTCTGTGTTCACTTCGGTGCTGTCTTGGAACAATAATGTGGCACATTTATAATTCGTTCCACTCGTATATATGCTGCACAAAGCCAAAAGTTTGCCACACACCATCAGTGACCAACCACAACACCCTACACGCCCCCACCCCACTAAATATAGTCCAGAAGATGGCTGTTATCTGGGTCATTCTTTTTGTGCCTGAAAATGTAAAATCTTGGCTCTTTGACAGTACAGAGTGTTGAAACCTCGAACCAGCTTGAGGTTAAGTGTGCTGCTTACTGAAAGAATGGATAGAAGCTAAAATAGTAGCTTTCACATTTCCAGGCAGTTGTCAAGCATGGAAATGCAGGACCACCAGACTAGCATAAGACCTTCGCTTTGAAGAAGGCATGTGGGTATTTCAAATTCAACTTTTGGTCCAGTGATGTACCTGCACAGGTTAAGTCACACAGTGATGATGTCACTCAAATTATGGTTGAACAGACCACACTTTATACACTTTCTTGTCAGCTTCCTTTATTTTACTGCAAAATATGTCATTGAAAATACTGATGACAACAAGGGTTCGACAGAGTGATGCCATAGAACCTCTTTTAATTCCCTAAAGAAACTTTTAGCATTCTGTACTACTAAACTTTTTTCTATATATCCAAGAAAAAAAGAAAGTTTATTTTTAAGGTAGCAAGAGTGGTAAAGTTGAAGAGACAGAGCAAAGGGAAATGCAATGCTTAGCATAGACTTTAAAATTTGCTTTTAATATTAATATTAGAGTTGGCAAAATATCAAATTAATACAATTTTCAATTATCTCCGATGCACTCAATCACCAAAGACATATTTGGAATCCAAAATATGCTTCTGTAATTTAGCATTGGTGTTATGAGGCTTACATTGCAAATGAACACTATAGCCAACAGGGATCCAAATTATTTCAGCAAATATATCCCCAAAACTTCTCTTAACCCATTAAAACCATACAGCTCTTCATTGCGGCAGCCCAGATTCATCAATGTTGTTTAGCTCACAGTGTGACGTATTATGAGCTATAAAAACTAACCAATACATAAAACAAAGGTGTCCAAATGTACAAAAATGGATTAACAGGATCTGATATTGGATTTAACGTTATTGTCGAAAAATGGTTTTGTATCAACACTCCTGAAGGTGTCAAAAAGCCTGCCTGCAGTATTTGACTAAGCTGTGAAATTTATACACAGTATATCTCACATTAAAACACTGTGCCCTAAACCACATTGACTTGTCTGCACTACCTTAATGAAGAGTTGGATGCTGTTTGATGTTTTAGTTGAGAAATGTTTATGAGATATATTTGCAGAGAAGATTTTGGCTTGACTATCGACTAATGGCTGCTCTCAGCGCCGTGTCCCTGACTTTTTCATCTCACTCTCTGTTTCTGGAACATATCACTCACTTCCCTTCACACCTCTTTTAAATCTGAATGCTCACACAGAGAGTCCGTCTCTGGAAAGAGAGCTACTGCCTATATCACTAGTGTCACTGTCAGCCTGCGACAGCATGCCTCTCCACTCACTCACACACATTTGGCAAGCGCATCTCATACTGCCACTGTTTCTTAACTATATCAAGGTCTGCAGTAAGGAAAGACAGCATAGACTATTCAAAGAACTTGTCACTTTTGAACCCTGGCCTCCTTCTAAATGTATGCTTTGTATAAAATGTGACATCTTCTACATGCTCCCCTATTAGACAGCAAAGCACAGCTCAGAAAATTAGACAACATCCTACACAATGTCACAATAACATAACACTGTGTCTGATAGAGTCAACAAACAGCAGTCTATCTAAAGTTACTCAGCTTATCCACTTACAAATACACTATAGAAGCTGAGAATTGCTTTTTTGCTATGACTGGAGTTATCATTTTCTGCTACAGTAAAAGTCATGTGGCAAATGTGACTGATAGTAACAGATCATAGTGTCAAAAAATAGACTTTTACTGTACCCTGAAAGTGTGATTACAGTATGCTGGCAATGCATCAGAAACATTTTTTATTATTTCACTTTAGAAATTTAAGACAAATATTAGCATTAAATAAAGGAAGGCAAGATGGTAAAGAAATGATATCACTTAGCTGTACTTATATGAGTTTGCAATAACATTAGTACATTAGTGTATGATACTACAAAACTACATGTATCATAGAACAGTCTTAAACGAATTACAGTGAGCCTATCAGGAACAATAAAGTGTATCATTTTGTGTGTAGACTGTTTGAACTCATTATTCCTTTATCTAATTCAGTTCATTTTTACCACATTATTTCATATTCATTCTTAAAACAATTACTTTTGCAAATGCCAGTTACCAAAAAACACTCTTTTTAGCACAATTGATTTTTTTTTAGCGTGTAGCATTACTGTTTTATTGGTGCTTGTCAGTCCCAACATATTCAGATTTTTGAAAAATTGTGATGCATACACTATATAATATCATGCACCCTTACCATTAAATGATGACATTCTTAAGAAACTGACAGACAGGCTGATGACTTTACTAGCAGTACCAGCAGTCTGCTGAATCAGCTCAACCAAAGGACTGACAACCTTGTATCTGCAAGAGTTTGATGTTAAGAGGTGTCTGAATTCCTTTCAATCTGCATAGAAACATCCTACACTATGCTGCATTTCATTAACAGAGTTCCACTCACAAGAGTGTTTATGAATAAAAGCTAGTATTATATTAATGTTTATTAATGGTGAACTACCAGATCACAGTTTCATTCAGTGTCATTATAACTGTAAATGTCCAAACATAAGTCGAATGTGGTGACTGCAGTAAGCTGACTCCATAGTTGGATAAAAGTATGCACTGAGAATACCTCAAGAGTGTGCCATTTCAACATGAAGAAAACAAATTACATCAACACAACTACTGCCAAATGTAAATGAACTGAAAAATGGTAGCTGGTACATATTTTTTTAAAGTAGAAATGATGTCTACATTAAAATCAAGCAAATTGAGTGCATCGCCTTTCACAGCAGTGTTGCATTACCTCAAGTGATAAGCACAGTTCACAAACTGTCTTAGCCAAGCCTTGTGTTTACAGCACAAATCAAATCTGTCATATGAGGATTTAACCTACTGAAACAACCGCTAACTGAAGACTTGTGGTAATTATGAATGCAAATGTACAGTAGTTAACAACAGATAACACTAGTGTTTTTATTAACTGAAGGCCAGGAAAGTAAAGCCAGATTCATGAAATGTCTGTTTCCTGCTGACACTGTACATTTTCTGATTAATTTTCAACCCATCACTGTGTTTCTACTCCCAATACTCATTATGAAACATGCTTTACTGACGAGGCATCTGAACTGGACCATAGAGCATTCTGGGAAAAGTGATTGGTTTAAATACATCAATTATCTATACCTCTCATCATGAAATTCCTACTGACTCCGTTTATGAGTTTAGCCCATTAAACTTACCAACAGAGTTTATGAGGTTAGTCCAGTAAATTGACTAACAAAATTTATGAGGTTAGTCCAGTAAACTGACCGACAGAGTTTATAAGGTAAGTCCAGTAAACTGACCAATAGAGCTAATGGTGTGTGTCCAGTAAACTGAAGAAGAGAGTTTATGAGGTTAGTCCAGTAAACTGACTGACAAGGTTTATAAGGTTAGTCCAGTAAACTGACCAATAGTTTACGAGGCTAGTCCATTAAACTTACAAACAGAGTTTATGAGGTTAGTCCAGTAAATTGACTGGCAAAATTTATGAGGTTAGTCCAGTAAACTGACCAACAGAGTTTATAAGATTAGTCCAGTAAACTAACTTATAGAGCTAATGGGGTTTTCCAGTAAACTGACCAAGAGTGTACAAGGTGAGTCCAGTAAACTGGTCCAACAGAGTTTATGAGGATGAACAGAGTTTACGTGGTTAGTCCAGTAAACTGACCTATAGGGCTAATGCAGTTTGTCAAGTAAACTAAACAAGCTAATGGGGTTTTCCAGTAAACTGACCAAAAGAGTGTACAAAGTTAGTCCAGTAAACTGGTCCAACAGAGTTTATGAGGTTAGTCCAGAAAACTGACCAACAGAGTTCATGGGATAAGTTCAGTAAACTGATCAACAGAGTTTATGGGGTTTGTCAAGTAAACTGATGAACAGAGTTTCTGTGGTTAGTCCAGTAAACTGACCTAAAGAGCTAATGCGGTTTGTCAAGTAAACTAAACAAGAGAGTTTATGAGGTTAGTCCAGTAAACTGACCGTCAAAATGTATGAGGTTAGTCCAGTAAACTGACCAGTACAGCTAATGGGGTTTGTCCAGTAAACTAACCAAAAGAGTTTACCGGGTTAGTTCAGTAAACTGACCAACAGAGTTTACGAGGTTAGTCCAGTAAACTGTCCAACAGAGTTCATGGGATTAGTCAAGTAAACTGACCAACAGAGTTAATGGGGTTTGTCAAGTAAACTGACCAACAGAGTTTACAGGTTTGTAGTTACTACTAAATACTTTTTGAAATATGTTAAGATAATAATTGAATAATATACATTTTAATGGGCTTATCTAAATGGTGCACACAAATAAGCCATCATTTTATTAAGTATATTAGTAGTTAATCCAGTAAACTGACCAACAGAGTTTACGAGGTTTGTCCAGTAAACTGTCCAACAGAGTTTATGAAGTTAGTCCACTAAAGTGACCAACAGAGTTTATGGGATTAGTCCAGTGAACGGACAAACAGAGTTTATGGGGTTTGTCAAGTAAACTGACAAACAGAGTTTACAATTTTGTAGTTACTACTAAATAATGTTTTAAATATTTTAAGATAATAACTGAATAATATGTATTTTAATGGCCTTAAATAAATGATGCACACAAATAAACCATCATCTTATTAAGTATACTAGTGGTTAATCCAGTAAACTGTGCAACAGAGTTTATGAGGTTAGTCCAGTAAACTGACCTATAGAGCTAATGCAGTTTGTCAAGTAAACTGACCAACAGAGTTTACGTGGTTAGTCCGGTAAACTGACCAACAGAGTTTTCCAAGGTTGGTCCAGTAAACTGCCCAACAGAGTTTATGAGGTTAGTCCAGCAAACTGACCAATAGAATTTATGGGATTAGTCCAGTAAACTGACCAACAGAGTTTATGGGGTTAGTCCAGTAAACTGACTAACAGAGTTGTCAAGTAAACTGACCAACAGAGTTTACGTGGTTAGTCCAGTAAACTGACCAACAGAGTTTACGAGGTTAGTCCAGTAAACTGACCAACAGAGTTTATGGGGTTAGTCCAGTAAACTGACCGATAGAGCTGATGCAGTTTGTCCAGTGAACTTACCAACAGAGTTTATGACGTTAGTCCAGTAAACTGACCGACAAAGTTCATGAGGTTAGTCCAGTAAACTGACCAACAGAGTTTATAAGGTTAGTTCAGTAAACTGACCTATAGAGCTAATGGTGTTTGTCCAGTAAAGTGATGAAGAGAGGTCATGAGGTTAGTCCAGTAAACTGACCAACAAGATTTATGAGGTTCGTCCAGTAAACTGACCAACAGTTTATGAAACTAGTCCATTAAACTGACCAACAGAGTTTATGAGGTTAGTCCAGTAATCTGACTCACAAAATTTATAAGGTTAGTCCAGTAAACTGGCCAGTAGAGCTAATGGGGTTTGTCCAGTAAACTGACCAAAATGGTTTACCAGGTTAGTTCAATAAACTGACCAACATAGTTTACAAGATTAGTTCAGTAACTTGTCCAACAGAGTTTATGAGGTTAGTCCAGAAAAGTGACCAACAGCGTTTATGGGATTAGACCAGTAAACTGACCAACAGAGTTTATGGGGTTTGTCAGGTAAACTGGCCAACAGAGTTTACAGTTTTGTAGTTACTTCTAAATATATATATTTTTTTATATATTTTAAGATAATAACTGAATAATATACATTTTAATGGTCTTAACCAAATGATGCACACAAATAACCCATCATCCTATTAAGTAGCGGTTAATCCAGTAAACTGACCAATAGAGTTTACCGGGTTAGTTCAGTTACCTGACCAACAGAGTTTATGAGGTTAGTCCACTGAACAGACCAACAGGGTTTATGGGATTAGTCCAGTAAACTGACAAATAGAGTTTATGGGGTTTTTCAAGTAAACTGACCAACAAAGTTTACAGTTTTGTAGTTACTACTAAATAATTTTTAAACTATTTTCAGATAATAACTGAATATTATACATTTTAATGGTCTTAAGTAAATGATGCACACAAATAAACCATCATCTTATTAAAGATACTAGTGGTTAATCCAGTAAACTGCTGACCGACCAACAGAGTTTACAAGGTTAGTCCAGTAAACTGACCAATAGAGTTTATGCGGTTAGTACAGTAAACTGACCAACAAAGTTTATGAGGTTAGTCCAGTAAACTGACCATCAGAGTTTACGTGATTAGTCCAGTAAACTGACTAACAGAGTTTACAAGGTTAGTCCAGTAAACTGACCATCAGAGTTTACGTGATTAGTCCAGTAAACTGACTAACAGAGTTTACAAGGTTAG
>JBBPCX010000023.1:7951110-7972715 GCA_037974365.1 Hydrocynus forskahlii | reverse complement strand
TCCTGGTGTTGCCCTGTTTTCAGTTATCCTGTTCTGTGTCCTCGTTTTTGGTTTAGAGCCGGGGTTTTGTATTTTGTATCTGTTCTGGATTGTTTTGTTTTGTCCTATGTGCTTTGCTTTCATTAAAACCCTTATCTATTAACCTCTGTGGTGTCCTCCCCTTTCCCTTTCCAGTACGAACCGTGACAATGTGACACACACAAACACACGTGTGTGTGTGTGTGTGTGTGTGTGTGTGTGTGTGTATATACACACACACGTGTGTGTGGATACATTCACTTTTTTAGTTAGGCCTACTTATCGTTCCAAACAAACGTTAATGGATACGTACATGTAAGATTGGGTATGTGTTGCACCTCTATGTCCTTGTAGTAAACTGAGCAAGCAATTTGTCTCTTGGGGAGAAAGAGAGAGAGAGGAAGAGAGAGAAAGAGAGAACAGCCGTGACACGGTAGAGGTTGTAGTGGGCGCGTTGAGCCTCCAGGCTGCGGCCACGCTCAGATCTTTGTTGTTTTCTCTGCGCTCGAGACGAGGCAGAGCACTTTTTCCTTGAAGGGGAGGGGGGATTAGCGTTACAGACTCTGTCTCCCTCTCTCTCTCTGCAGATGCATACATGACCTGCAACACAGGAGTTCCCCTTAAAACTGCCCCAAAAAGAACGAAAGACAGGGGTGGGGGTGAAAGGGAGAGAGAGGGAGATGTCCGGTTTCTCAAACACTTTGGAATGTTGCGTGCTGCGAGATCTTCCTAAACATACAGTATTCCCCTCACTCCACCACAGCACACACACGCCTCTCTGAGGCAGGCTGTAACACCACAGGCCCACTGCTTTCCTCCCTGCCCTCCTCCCTGCCCTTATCTCCTCTACAGCATGGAATTGGAGGGATTAATATTTATTTATTTACTTATTTACTTATTTATTTATTGTACTGCATCACTACCACACTCTAAATTACTTTTAGAAAAGTGATTTAGAAAGTAATTTAGAAATATTATAAATATAATACATTATTAACAGCGATAGTCAAGAACTCCCCATTTCCCCCCCACATTATTCATACATGTCCTCCAAGACCCATAAAAATACACACATTCCCACCCCTCATTTTCTCACTGTGATTTGGTTTGCATGATTTAGTTCTTTTTCTCTGTGATTTGGTTTCTCCCTGGCTCTCCTCTGCTCCAGTGGCTTATCCGGCTTCGGTCCCCCTCCCTTTCCTTTCCACCCCCGCAATTTGGGGGCAATACTCGGACTCTTGTTGTGATCTTAGGAGCATATGGTGGTTTGCGCAAAGCTGCCTGACAGGATGAGAAAGAGAGCAAAGAAGAGCGCCTCTGACCCAACCCAGCAGCTGATGGAGGAAAAGAGAGGGCCGGAGACAGAAATGAAAGAAGTGAGAGAATGAGAGAGAGAGAGAAAAAGAATGAGAGAGAGAGAGAGGTCAAACTGCATAACTCCACCCGTAGCTAAAAATCTCTGAGGAGGGGCGATGATCAGCACTTGGAATTTCCAGAGCAAGATGAGGAGGTTCATGTGTCTTACATCTGGATGTCTATGTGAAGTGGGCTGTCAGCATTAACATAAGTGTGGCCTAAATCTTATGTCCATATAAGCTGATGACAGGATGTCACTGCTACTTGAGTTCACCAACTGGCTAAGGACCTGCAGAATCTAAAACTGAGAAAAGTAACCAGGAAACAGGAAGAAACTTCCAAACAAAAATGAGCATTCTTCAGGTAACAGAGTTGAATAAATGGTGGGAAACAATATCTCAGCGATACACTACCATCTAGTGGTATGTTTGAAATATTACAGGTTACAATACATCATACTGATGGATATCATGGATGCTTCATAACTTTTCCTGAATCTATGAAATTATACTTAATGGAAGTGTTATAAGGATGTTATTCCCTGAGATAATGGCACAGTCAGCTTTGCGAGTGTTTCATGGTGATTATACCAGTTTTATATTTTAATATGTTAAAATAAAAAAAAAAACTGATTGGCAAAAAAGTTTATTTACACTCCCTGAAATGATGTAGTTCTGATTTAGCTCTTAATTAAAATGTTAAACTTACACTAGAAATGTCAAGTCAAACTAAACTACCAGCTACTCAAGAACTAGCTACACATTTTATATTTATTAAATATATTTACATAACTCATTATCAATATCGCACATCAGATTAAAACACTAACTGAAACTGAAAGATCTCTGTCTTTATAAACAATATGTAGAGTCATACAGCTCACTTTTCCACACGTCATATATTAGTATGACCTTATATGTTTTCATGCTGTTTAACCATGTTTTTATAAAAGATATTTAACACTGAACACCACCATAAGTAGATGACTTGATTGATTAAATTTTTTATTCACATTTTGCACCTGTTACTCTATTGCTTCACTTGATTTAAGAAAAAAGATGTTACAGATCATTTAATCAGGATAGTTCCCTGTAATAAACTTTGTAATGATGGTGTTTTTTGCAGCCGGCTGTTATTGCTAGATTACAGACAAGTATGGCATCGCTTTAAGAGGCCAGCACTAATTGTGGTATAAAAACTACCATAAAGTATTCAATAGTGTGAAACCAATATGCCAAATTATATCTTTATGAGAGTGAGAATTAGAAGTATGGAGTCACATGTAGGTCTGTGAAATTTAAGGGGTTAATAAAAATACTGTACAGGAAAAAGGACATTTTCACCCACACATATGCTCAGTTCCTCATGCTATGTAGTATATATCCATACATAATCCTCTACAGAGAAAATAGTGGCTGGAGGCAACTCACTGTTTAGATGAAGGCTGGACGATCTACTGGTGACATACGGTTAAGAAGTGAAGTTTTACTTTCCTCAACGTACTAGGAGCTCACATAGGTGGTGCATGGACATAATACAATACTTAATCAAATATCAAACAAATGACAACTAAGTTCCCCTAGTCCAAAAAGGGAAAAAGTTAGAAAAAGTCAAAGCACAAACAGTAGGCAGAAATAAGTCAAAAAAAAGTTTGCTGATACATGTAAAAATGTCCTACAGTTGCTCCATCAGTTGTGGAGACTCAAAAAAACAATTGCAATATGTACAAAATGACATTCAAAAAAAGTCGATGGTCAAATCTGCAAATGGTAGATTTGTCAAACTAAGCAACCCAATGGACACCAATTAGATGCCCCTTCTGTTCTCTTTCACTTTTTAACTGTTTTTGGAGACCAGTGTACAACTCTTCTTGTTAAGTTCCAAAACCTACATGGCATACTTTTTCATCTATTGTCTGGCTATCCAGTTATACCTGTTCGGAAGAACAGACTGAGAGGACTTTACTATAAACTGCTTCCAATAATTTCAAATGGACAGTATGAATGAACACATACGTGTTATGGCTTTGTAGTTGCGGGCTTCTCAGGCACTAGAAGGTCGTCTGAGTTTGCGTCACACAGTAGGGAGCAGATGGACAGAAGCACTTGAGGGCAAGATAGAAGAGTCACCACCACTACTTGCCCTGCCTGTGCATGCATGCTTACACAAGCCCTCCATGTTAAGCTTTAACAGACAAAAATGAGGCTGAGCACAGTCTATACTGGAGATTACAGGAGGAACATGATATGTTGGCAGCAGATGTGTTCTTCAATGTTAACTGAGAAAATTCACAAGATGTTTTTTTTTTCCAACCATTATTAGCTTCAAAGAGGGTGGAATATTATCAGACACAATGTGAATTATCATATGCCAGAGGCCCAGAAATTGTCATTATTAGCACAGAGATTCTACATGAGTGCAGCCCCAAAAAATCTGATTGTTGTTCACAGGAAGCAAAACACTATACTATTATTGCACAGACCAATATTAGCATGACTGTTATAACCACCTGATTCCAACCTATGTACAAAAATCGCAATGAAAATTCATGAAAAAATAGTTGTCAATATTGACACAAATTTTGTGTGTGAAATGTCTGCATGGTATTTCTGACTCTCTTTTTGATATGAATTTGGCTAAGATATGCTAGAAAATCTAAAATAGAAATTACCCAACCATGCAGTCTTAAATAAATGTTCCTAAATGATAAGAGGTTTGTTTGTGGCATCACTTGAGAGAATAAAAAAATCTATCACATTTAGATATGGTAAGAGCTTAGGAACAATGCAATCTTAAAAAGGTGGAAACTGATAATACTGGCAGGTAAATATGTGTCATTAATATAATCTACACCCAGAACAGAGAGTTGGCAAAGTCATATGGATCATATAAGCCAAAATAAGCCACCACTTAACATTTCACATGATACTGTTGCATTCGAGCAGTTGACATAATGTAGATATAACTGTTTTAATGTTTACATACAGATACCTCTGGAGACCAATACCAGTACTGCATAGGCTTTAGCATCTCATGTTTAGTGTTTTGAAGGGATAGTGAACAGTCACACTGCTTTGGTATGGACTGTTATTTTGTTACAAAATATTTCAGTTATTGTTATGTTCTCTATTTTTTTACTTGTCCAGTGAGACACATAAAGGTGTAACATCCCATATTTTGCTCCTTTCTGTCTTGCCCTGCCTTTGTTTTCCCTGTGCCATTTGGCTTTTGCTTTTGTTTTTATCCCTAGCTCCTGGTTGTACCCCTTGCTTAGTATTCCCCCATGTCCATATGTAGCGTCCCTTTCCCAGCTGATCCCTGTTTATTCCATAAGTAAGCATCCTGGTCTTTGAACCCTTGTTTGTGTAGACTGGCTGCAGCTATTCCGCAAAATTAGTATTTGGTAGATTTGGCAACCTGAGACTGGGGTGTCAGATATGACTAATATGGAAGACTGAGGTTTGTCCACTTAGCTGAATATGTAAGGCAGATGGGGGCTTGAATGTGTACACACTTACTGTCATCTCCTACAATACCAACCAATCACTGAGCTGGAGGTCAACATCCTAAAGTCCTGACAAAACCACATATATAAAGTATGTATTTGAATATTATTTTTACACTAGACAATGTTCCCAAATATCTTCTACTTTGCATATGATTGTTGTCATATCCTCTTCTTAGTCTATGATTGCTGTCATATCTTTTACTTCATATATGCTTTGTATTACCAAAACAGAAACACAAAATGTATTAGTTATTTTAGATGAGGATCTCTCATTTTCATCCTGCATTAATAATCTCGGCCAAAGTTGCAGGTATCTTCTTTATAACATCAGAATAATTCGTCCATTCCTCATTTCCATCTGATCAAGCCACAGGTCTCAGTTCATCCTCTTAGAGCACCAAGCACAGCCGACTTGATCCTCCTCATCTCAGATGTTAAAGACGTCAAGACTTTTCTCACCACTAAAGTAGTGGAACAAGCGAACAGCAACTAAAGACCCACTTCTTCCCTAAGCACTTAGGAAAACAGCTCATGTCATAAACGAACTTAACTATGCCCACCTTCTGGATTATTTCTGTGTGTTTTGATAGGGCTTAGTAGAGCACTTACTTAATATTTGGTAGAATCTTAGTCTGCTAGGAGCTCTTAATGTCTGGATTTACAAGCATGAGGGATATGTTTTTATTATGGACAATAAGGAAACCATTTACATCACTCTGGACAAAAATGTCTGCCAAATGCTGTAAATGTAAATGTAAATATGTCATTGTTGGTGTTTGTCTTGGATGACATTTCATTTATTTTGAGGTATTTTAATTATTAATACTTACCCTACAGATTGAATTAACATGTGTGGTATTACTAAGGTCATACTGAAACGGCTGCTTTTGAGTGTAAGTCAAGCAGCATTTTTACATGAACACAGAGCCCCCTCAAGCAACTAAGCACTGATACTTTTGCTCTCAGCGCATAGTCCGAGGGTCAGTGGAACTAGCTCCTGCAGTGGGCAGCTTCTTACCTTCTGAATCCCTTTTAGAGCCATTGTGCAAGCATACTTGTAGCACATTACAGATAACTTTCCCTTATCACACAAAAATCACCAGGAATTACCCCTGATAAGAACTTGCTTATCTCCCATAAGCTGTGCATGAGTTTGGCTGACGTTCTGCTCAAAACGTTTTCCAAGCCTTACCATGTGAAGGCTGACACCAATTTTCAAAGCAAAAGTCCCCCATTCATTGAACTTATGTCGCATTATCTAATAGCATATCGAACATAATACTACCCCACGGCCGAAGTGTTTTTAACGACCTTTATTAAACTGGCCTTTGGATATTTTAACAGTTTAAATATTTGTTATATTTAAATACAGTTTGCCTGACCTAGAAGAGTTGGGAAGGAGAAGTCGACAGTTATGATCATGTTCTCTTTCCTCATACCAGAACACAGCGGTGGGTTTGTTCGCGGTCGCTGTCCGTGGTACTGAATGCGTGCTGACTGACAGCTGCCGTCCAGCACTGCAGCTGAACTCCCGACCATATTCTGCTATTCAAATATAGTGTACACATAGAGAATATAATATTTGAAGAAAAGTTCACAAGACTTTCGTTCCACACTAAAATAAAAGAAAAAATATATGTTTGAACATTGAAAAAAAAAATAAACATAACATATTTTTTAAACCCAAAACAATATATTTTAGCCCAAAAATATTGTTTGCTGACATTTTGCACATACATTAAATGCCATTCTCCTCCAAATACCCCACACTGGGAAAAAACATCGCTCAGATTATTAAAATGTCAAGGCACTCAACACAAATCTTGCCAAAAAAGAATGCTATGCAGCTCGACTCATTTTATCAACCAGTGGCCTTTCAATAGGAGTATTAAATCGTGTGCTTGACGGAAAGCAAATGACTGCAAATGCGTGCCCAGGCGGGCAAGTGTTTAACTGTTTTTGACAGCTTTGCTCCATGCTTTCTTACAGGATCTCTCTCTCTTTTTCAGAGTACTAACGTGACTTAACTACCTAAAACAGTGTTACATCATAAACCTGCTCACACACATTTGCACGGTGCGCCTGTTCCAGAGTGTGGTGATTTGTAGCTGAACTTTGATTTCCTCCACTCACAGATCGCCATGGCAGCAAAGTGCAGAGATGGCAGCAACGCCCTTTTCCATTCCCTTCACGGTCCTGCTCTGCGTCAAACAGGATATTGATTAGGAAAACATGGCGTGGCGTGTGTGTGCTCGGGAAACCCCCTTCGCTTCCACCTGATGGCAGCATCAGGCAGCCCCTACAAATGGGTGCGTGGGAGTTCCCCTCTTCGCCATGTCGGGGTGGTGCAACGCGCCAGGATCTCCCGAGTAGAGCCCTCTCTCTCTCTCTCTCTCTCTCTCTCTCTCTCTCTCTCCCTCCCCGTCTGTTACCTCAAACCTCCCCCACCCCAAAGAATCAGCAGCCTCATCCTCAGCTTCAGCAACAGCAGCAGCTCTCTGTCTCCAGGCTCCTCTGGTTATCCCCTAGTAGCGGCGCTCCCACAACGGCCACACGCGCATCCGAGTAATGCCACTGCAGCTCGCGCCCGCGACAGCACGCGACCCACACTAGAGCCGCTTCTTCTTCTACGAGGAGGGGACCCCGCCAGCCATCCCTGAGACATCCACTGCCCATGAAGATGTCTAACGCTGACATGGTCTTGAACGCCACCGATCGGGTAGTGAAATGTAAGGGTTGGTCGTTTCCCACCCCCGTTTCTCTCCCCCTCTCTCTTTTAACCCTTTCATATTTGCATCCCCTAAGGCTTCAGTTCATAGTAGTTATAATCGTGGCTATTTTCAAGATGGTCGTTTCATGATTCATAATTGCTTTTTCTCTGATCGGCTTACGCTGATAAACACTGAAATGCTGAGGCTGATCATTGGCCAGATTGGGCGCTAGATGGAGGGATAACCGCTGGATAATCGCGTTTCGGATGTCGTGCTTTTTCAACTGGGATGTATGTCTGTTTTTGTGTGTTTCCTTGCTCTTTTACGTTCCCCACTGGGTTGTTTGAGGAGGCAGAAGTGTGGAGGTCTTTGCGGCAGAGGCGGTGATGCAGCAGCATTTTCGTTGGCACAGACATAGAGGGCGCCTACTGTAGTACACTGTCTCCCACATACACCACGACCACTGGCTAGTAATATGAAACGTGCGTTTTTCGTCCAGTTATAGAAGTGTGAGAGCGACGTGTGTGAGGATTTCGTAGGGGAAATCCCAGCTAGAAGGGGACATCCCCAGAGACGTGTCACTGGTTTGCTCCCGTTTAGCAGTTGTTGTGTTGGAGGTTGTGGCTGTCACTGTGTATTCGAGTGTTCATGTGGTAAAAGGTACACTTTGCTTGTACACTAATGTGCCTGTCACCACACCACCAGTTGGAAATAGGGTACACTACAGTTTGTGTACTGAGCCATATTTACACTCCCATTGTATGTGGTAAAGGGCTTGGGCTGTTGACTAATATACTTTTCATTGTTTCTTAACAAAGGGAAAAAAATTCACTGAAGTAAGCACTTTCTGTAGAGAGCCACACTTATGCTACTAAACAGCTTTAATATGACAACTGGTGCCTCTCTGCAAGTGACACTCAGACTTTCAGACACCCATTTATAACTTAGCTTTGACCTGGCCATCAGTCAGTCAAATATTTTTGTCAGAACTGCAGTGTGTGTGAGCATGTGTCTGAATCCACCAATGTGTACGCACACCAACTACAGACACGTCTAGGCCTTTAGTGACTGATTTGTTGGCAACTCAGATTCTTTCTCAGGATTTCATGGTAATGTCATCCTCTGACATTTTAGAACATATGACATTTACCAGTGCTTGGTTATGGCTTGTGACATTCACCTGTCGCACTGAATGTGCCATGTATTCTGCTTTGATATTTTTAACTGAGCTTTAAGCAAAATTTTTAAAATCAAATTACAGAAACATTTTCCAGTGTATTTATATACAGAAATCATGTAGTGTGATGCAAACTTGGCCCCATTTTTGTACATGATTGCTTACTGACACATTGACCTAGAGACAGTAAATCCATCAGCCCCTGGACACTAAAATGACAACAGTAAAGGTTTACAGGTTTACCAAAGGCCTGTAATGATCTGCAAAGTTTTTTGTCTTAAAATGCAAATTTTAGGAGACATGACAAAGGCAAGGGCTGCATCACAATCTGCACCCTACTGCTCTACATAGCAAGAACAAAATGGTAATATGTGGTATGTAAGGTATAAGATGTAGACAGGCTCTATCTTATATGAATAATGGTGTGTTTGTTTGTTAGTTTATTTTTGTCAGAACTGACTCAAGAAAGAATGTGTCGGTATCCATGGACATTAACACAAGTATTTGTGATAAAGACAATAAAACAAACCTTGGCTGGCTATGTCATTGTTTTGTCTGTGAAAAACCCTAAGAAAGCACTCTGGAACCCAGAGGGTTTCTCCTGTTTAAATGTCTGTATCTAGAGTCCTAAAACGCCCTTTAAGAACTTTTATTTATATGAACACAGTTACTAACAGTAGTGAGTCATGCTGGCCTGCACCCACACACAGACCTCAGGACATTCACTCAGCAAAACTTAGTAAAAGCCTCCACACAGTTGTTCAGATACCTTCTTCCCTGCATGCCTTACAGCTCATCAACTATGAGAAGGCACTATTGTGTACTGCAGCCATGTTTTTAACTAACATATTCCAGCTTATTGCTGTTTCCTGTGTATATTTGTCTGAGGGATTTTATTATGAGCAAAATACATCAATCCAACAATAAATAAACTCACTCTCTCTCACTCATTTTCTGTAACTGCTTAATCCATACTAGGGTCGTGGGCACCTGGAGCCTATCCCCGCTCAATGAGCACGAATCAATAAATAAACGATACTAAAAATCCAGAAAATGGAGATGCCTCAAAAATGTTATTCAGTGTACTGTGGAACACTGGCACTAAACAAACACAGAAAACAAACATTTTGTTTGTAAATGATGCTACTCTAGTGCTGGATGGCCCATTAGATTTATTGCCCATGACATAACCTGCCAACATATCAGCATGCATCCTAAATGTGCATCCTGGTTTATTCAGATAATCATACATAATTTTCAGGCTTATTCTCTGAATAGTCAGATGATGATCTTCATAAATGCATTATTTATCTTAATACATTTAGATAATGCATAGAGGTTAGCTCCTGTGTACAGGACAATATTACAAATATTAGATCTGTGGGAATCGGTGGAAGGGTGAAGGCAGCGTGGCCGTGGGGAATCCTCCCGGCAGGGAGCAGGGTGCATCTTCGGGACTGGAGCCTAGAGTTGTTTGTGAGATTACTGGTGTGCCTCTTTAGGTTTCCCCCATATGGCCTCACCTGTCCAAAACAACGGTTGCTAAAGGGGTGTTTCGGCAAGTGTGTTTTGACAGAAGCGCATCTTTGCTGCTTCAGCACCCTGGATAGTGCTGGCTTCAAAGCGCTTGTGAAAGGCTGGGGCAGGATATCTGGCCCTGCACCACAGTAGCCCCCCTGGAGGAGCCCAGCCCACAAGTTGTAATGGCGGGAGGGGGCATCTGCATTACCATGTGTCCAGCCGGGCCGTTGCTGCACCGAGAACAAGAAGTCCTGGAGGGCCAAAACCCACCGGGTGATCCGGCTATTGTTGTTGGCCTCCGTGGCCATCCATTTAAGGGGAGCATGGTCCGTGACCAACATGAACGGCCTTCCAGCCAGGTAATATCTCAGCTCAGTCACAGCCCACTTGATGGCCATGGCTTCTCGTTCAGTGGCAGCATACTGGGTTTCCAAAGGCATGAGCTTTCTATTTATGTAAAGGATTGGATGCTCCTCAAACTCCTGGGACAGGACTGCCCCCAGGTCATCTCTGATGCATCAGTGTGCAACAGGAAAGGCTTTCAGAGGTTCCGGAACATGGGGGCCGAGATGAGGTCGCTCTTTAACATCTGGAACACTGCCTCAGCCTCAGCCATCCATCGGACCCGGTCGGGCTCCCCTTTCCTAGTGAGACTGGAGAGGAGGCCGCGATGGAGGAGAAATTTGCCACAAATCACCGATAATACCCAGCCAGCCCCACACCTGTTTTTTCAATGTTGGGTGGGGGGTAGGCCCACTTGGCCTCTACTTTTTTTCCTGCGCCTGCAAAAGGCCCCTCCTGATTCGAAAGCTGAGGTACTGGGCCTCGGTCATGCCCAAATGGCATTTGTTGGGGTTTGCCAAAACATGTCAGAGGTGAAAGATGTGGTCTTGCCAGGAGGGGGAGTGGATGATCACATTGTCCAGGTAGGCAGCGACGTATGGCCGGTGAGCCCTGACAACCATATCCATCAGGTGCTGGAAAGTAGCAGGTGCTCTGTGCAAACTGAACGGAAGTACCCGATACTGTCAGTGGCCGTGGGAGGTGGTGAAGTTTTATTCTTTACCTCAGGTGCTATGGCCACCTGCCAGTACCCTTTGGTGAGGTCCAAGGTGGATACAAACCATGCACAGCCTAACAATGAGCTCATCCACTCGGGGCATGGGATAGCCATCAAATTCGGATATTTAATTTAACTTGCGGAAGTGAGTATAGCGCCGTAGGCTACCATCAGGCTTGGGCACCACGACTATAGGACTGGAACAGGAGCTAATGGATTCTCCTATAATGCTGTCTGGCAGTATTTTATCCACCTCAGGCTCAATCACGAGGCGTCAAGCCTCTGGGACTAGTAGCTGTTTTAATCTCGTGCTGCACAAGGTGCGTTCAACCCAGTGTGGTTGAAAACTCGTTGGCGAACTGATTGCTTAACGCATGAATATCCTATAATTGGGACAGGGAGAGGTCCTCCGCGATATGGGGCACCAGCAATACGGGGGCCCCCTGTATGGCTGATAGGGCCGTGGTCAGGGCTTGGTGGGGTTTGACTGAACTTTTAGGCAGATAGATGTGATATGTTTTCTCGCCCCTCTTTTTTCCCGGCTGCTGGAGATGGTAATTGACCGGACTCACCCTCTCGGCTACAATGTACGGCCCCCACCACCTTGCCAGGAACTTACAGTTGCGGGTCAGGGCCAGCAGGAGCACTTTGTCTCCTGATCAAAACTCGCGTGGCTGCACAGGGTGATTATTGATCAACAAATTTTTACAAAAGTCATGTTACTGAAATAAAATGAGTCATTTCTTATCAATTTTTATCTGCTCAACACGAATATGACAGTCAAAATGCAAAATTGGCTTTAGTTTTTTTGTAATCTGCAATAATTGTTTACATCACAAAATGCATGCCAATAATAACAATAGTCAACAAATTTTTACAAAAGTCATGTTACTGAAATAAAATTATTCATTTCTTATAAATGTTTATGTGTTCAACACGAATATTACAGTCAAAATGCAAAATCGAGACATAGACGTGGACGTGGGCTCCTCCGTGGGCCCCCCAGCTTGGGAGGCAGTTCCGGAGGGGCATTTCTCTCGACATGTCTCCCAGAAGGGCTGTCATTTGTCCCCTTTTCCCATCTTCAGCATCGCCTCAGCTCTTTCAAGGGCTTGGTCCGGGTTTTGGCCATGCTGATGGCTTTACTCTCTTCTGACAGCAGCGTCCACAGGAAGCAATCCAGGATTACACCGACAATTGGTCCTCCTCCACCGACAATTGGTCAGGCTGCAGCCACCTCCGGCCAAGCGAGGTGGTCCATTTGTTTGCGGAGCTACTTTTTGGGGTCATAGGCCCAGTGGTAAAACTCTGTGGCCGCTCTCTTTGAGGAAAATCCACATCATGCTAGGACTTCTTCTCTGAGGACCCAATAGTCCCATGCCTGGTCCTCGGAAAATGCATGATATGTTCTTTGGGCCTCCCCTCTGAGGAAGGGGGGCACTATGTTGGCCCACTTGTCGTAGGGCCACCTCTCTCTGAGGGCCATACGTTCAAAGGTCCCCAGGAAAGCCTCCACTTTGTCACTGGGGGTCAACTTAAGCAGCAATCGGTTACTGTCAGGACACAAACAGGGGATTCCTGTGCACAAGGCTACAGGTAGTACTGCTTATTTGGCGAGTGCTTCAGGTTGTTTAGAGAGAAAGTTTCAAAATACAGGAAAAGTAAATGTGAGCTTCCTTTCTGGAAGTCTTACCTTTAATGAACACTTACAGTACTGTGTTAACTAAGGTTGCCTTTGATTTTGTTTCAAGATGAGGAGAACAGAAGAAAACTGTCCAGTCAAAAGAAGCTGTGAAATAAGATTCTGTAATAGAGCACAGAGTTGTAGACATGCATGGGCTCATTCACTTTATTAATGCAAAACTGAATACAAATAAAATCATCTGCATATATTGTGAAATTTTAGCAGTTCTGCCCAGAGCTAGTTACAGGTCCACAAGCTAAGATCAGGTTAGTGCTGTAATCAACTGTTTAGCCTTTTGATTACATAAATAACATAATCGGAAGCATTATTAATCATGACAGTTCACTTGTAATTAAGTACTGGTTTTCAAGCTTGAGTCAATCATGAACTCTTAAAGAAGCTACATTTAGAAGTATTATGCTAAAATGAGCATTAGTAAGCAGATGCAGTGATTAAATGAGAGGCAATAACAGACACTATAGTAGATTGTTACAGAAGGTTTGTTTATGCCTATATGCAGAACCATTAATCTGCTGTGGAGGCTATTGCAGCTATCCGTAGAAGAAGAACTGTAATACGTTATGTGCTGATGTTCTTTTGTGGCTAGTGCATGGTTGGAGATGGGTTGCAGTGTCACATCAAGACAATGCAAATAATTATCTATTTGTTCTCCCTTTACTGTATAATGTTTAACACCATGTGTCTAGACTGATAAAACATACAGCTTTTTATGGTTATGTTATGGCCCATCTAATGCACCATACTTAGACTAAGTCTACATGTACTGTATGTCCAGGCAGTATGTTTAAACCATTTTTGGAGTAATCTGACTCTTAATCAGCTGGGGCAAATAGCCATAGAACACAAGAGAGTGTCCACTCAGAGTCAGCTCTCAGGAGAAATCACTCAGAAGTGACTGGAGTTGAGAGAGATGTAATAGTTGTCAGAGAGGCAGAGGTGGCAAGCTGGGCACTGGGGAAATCTGATTGCATGATACACACTTGCTAGCTTTATTTAGCAGTGTGGGTGAATTATTTAAGCTTTGGTTTGCAGCAGTGTTTTACTGCACACAGCTCTCTTACATAATGAAACTTCCCCGAGGTCTATGAGATGGAGTGGAGTGTGGAGAGTGAGAGAGCGAAACAGAAAGAGGTGGGGGGAGAGAGAGAGAGAGAGAGAGAAGGAAAACACCACATAAAGGAGGGACTGAGGAAAGAGGTGTGGATTAAACACAAAAAAACAAGAAACAGAACATACAGAGGCTTACAAAAACAGCTTTGCAGAAGAGGAGCAAAAATATATCAACATATCAGAAGATGAAAGAAAAATGAAAGGCTATGGCAAGATGAAGGCGAGGAGAGATGGCGTAGACAAACAGAGAAGAGGAGGAGTAGAGGGAACGAGTGATGAGAAAGAAATCAGCTGAAAACACATTTGCACATTGCACATGCACATGACAGTGCTGTGGGTGAACGCCACTGTTAACCTGTCATCACAGTGTGTGTGTGTGTTTGTGTGTGTGTGTGTGTGTGTGTGTGTGTGCGTGTGTGTTTGTAGGTTGGTGTTGTAGGAGCAGTGGAGTGTTCCCACCGGTCAATCTCCCTTGTTAAAAGATAACAAATCATTTAGTGGTTCCACATTACAAAGAGCAAAAGTGCAAACTCCAGGCCAGAGATGGGCGAATATCACATGCAGGCAGCAATATGAAATCATGCTGTAAATTAGTACTTGGCCCAGACAACACAGAGCACTTCATCTAGTTCCTAGATTAACTATACAGGACCCAGGAACCAGAGGGTGAGAGTGACCGAGTTCAAATGCTTCAGTATTTCTTGTGGTGTGGGATAAAGTGGCATTCCACCACTCCATTGCAGTCACAGAGTGGTTTGCAGTAAGCCCAAGGATGTCATTGATTTTGCCACCACGCTCCCCCTTCCTAAACTCTATAGAAGAATTGTTCTCTATAGCAATGAAGATGAAAGGTTTATAAAAATTATCCACATTACTAAATGCTACTCCTTGATGCTATGAATGCTGGGTGCCAAGATGATCCTGCTGAGCATCACCATGGTTGGATAAGGCAGTCTAGAAGATACTTCCCCAGATACACTGCTAGAGAGAACATTAGGTGTGATGTGGATGATGATTATCATCATAGGACAGGGTGTTGCAAAAAACATTACTGTAAAAAAAACATACATTGTATATTTTACTTGTATTATTCATAAGCACAGAAATATTTATAAACACTGAAATTATTTGTTTGTGTGTTCATTCATGATAAAACTGTATTGCTGAATTGTTAAAAAAGTAATCATTTTACAGAGGTATGCGAATGTAGCATTAAGAATCTTTTCCAAGGACTCTTGCTCAGACAGACAGCTTGATTGCAATTTTTTGGCATTTCTAATTTGAACAGGAGAGACATTCTACAGTCTGAACAGCAAAACCTATCAAATCAGATTTCTGGACATGTGACCGAGTTTGACTAGTCAGATAAGAATTGAATGTGTATTTTAAAGCCTGTCAATATAATAGTGGTAAGGCCTATAAGACTTTTAGCTAAGATCATCTCCTGATCTGATCTACATGATGTTTTGTTCATATTCTAATTGCTAAAAAGTGGAATTCTGTTTGGGAATCTTGCACAATTCTGTTAGTTGTAGTCGTTAAGGAACAGTTCACATCAAGATCAAAGCACCTTTCTTTGCTCAGAGTATTTATGCATGCTGTTACTATGGCAACTAATGTGGATACCTGAGCAAATTTAAGAAACAAATATGAGTTCCCTGCAGTGTGAACAAAGATTGGTACAGCAGGAAAGAGACTGAACACTAGTCTGCTGCATGTAGGTCAACAGTATTAGTCACTCTATTCTATTCCAGCCTCTAAGGCTAACCCTAACACTAACCCAAGTCTCTTTATTCTTAAACCAAACTTCTTAACCAAAAAACTAAATAACCAAAAGTTTGACCTTGTTAGTGTTGTAAAAAGCACTTCACACAGTCATCACAGTTGTGTTGCTGGTTTTCTTTCTGGTTTTCTTCCACAGTCATATGTCACACGGACACAAAATGAACAAAAGTATTGGGACGCCCCAAACTGTGTCCAAGTTGGAGGCACTGGCATTGTCCAAAATGTGTTGGTATGCTGAAGAGCGTCCTTCACAGGAAGTAAAGGGCCACCTTAATGTAATAATCAAGAGGTGTGTCCCAATAGTTTTGTCTGTGTCATGTACAACTGTAAAGCAGAAGTCCCATCCCTCAGATAGCTCCTTACTTCCTGCCCCTTGCACCAGCCAGTAGAGCCTAGAGACTCAGCCTATCTCCGGCACATTGGCCTTTTATGCATGGATTAAGCTCGCAAGCTACTATGCAAACACACTTCGGGCATGCAGTCTTTGAACACTTAAAGTGATTTTGTAGCTAAACAGTGCTACTGTGGACAAATTCTAAGGAGCTGTTTGTAGACCCAGACCTCTGCTTTTCACTGCATACCTTACATGGTTACATTCTATATTATTTACTTTCACTGTTAGCTACATTGGCATTGTTTATTTTAACTTTTGAAGGGTTCTCCACATTTGGGGAAATGCATGTATATTTTAGTTAATATTGCCAAGAATTTAATGAGCTAAAAATTAAGGAACTCAGAGGCAACATAACAGGCAACACTGGCAGCAGTATTAGTTTACATTGTTAGATATACTAGCATTGATCCGCTGAACCCTCCTTTTATATTTAAACAAGTTTGAGAGGCCATTGCCACACACACACACACACACACACACACACATACACACACACACACAGGTTGCTTGTGGTTCAAGCTCTCTGTATCACTGACACTTTGATAAGGTGCTGCTGACTAGCTCATTATACGACCATTAAAATGGTATGTCTTGCATCCAGTTATCCTGACAGGACCCTAACAGAAAACATAACAGTTGATTAGTTATACCTGCCAGGCACATGTACACATAGAACACAAGAGGCTCGACTTGCAGCCATCAGACAAGTGCTCTCTTGGTCACCGTGTATAATAGTTGTGTCTTATATGGCCTCTGTCATTGCCTAAAATCTGCTTTGGCTTAGCTCAGCTTAGGTACAGAGCTAGGATATTAGCATAAGCTAAAAGAGCTCTATAGCCATACAGGACTGATTATCAAGTATTGTTTAAATGGAATTTTGTGTGAAGCATTGTGTACTGTAAACAAGTTAAAGCTTTTGGGAGTGCACAAAATTGGAAAAGACTGGCAATCAGCCAGTTCAGTATTTTTATTCTAGAAGTCCTGTATGGAGATTTTATAATGTGTAAGATGGGAAAGTGCTCTTGTGCTGTATTTGAATACTGCTGCCACACCCATTCCAAAATTGTACGGCATAATTATGTATGACATTGTGCTCCATGGCCAGTCTTATCTTACTTTCAATGGAGTATTTTATCTGATTTGTGATATTCCACAGTCAGTAGATGTCACGAATAATGGCCAACCATTACACCACTGTAGTCTGGAGGATAAATCCAAGAGAGCAGGTAGTCCACGCACCTTGATCTGAGAGCGCTCTCTAACAGAGTAAAGATTCCCACCGGAATCTGAATTCTCAGACACACACAAGACATGTAAGAAATCGGAGTACTCATGCTCCTGAAGAGATTAACTGGCTGCATGCCTGGTGATGACTCAATGACTGAACAATGGCTACCTCTGTGACCTTGGCTTTTATACCATGTGACGTGCATCACTTCTGAATCCTCTTGCATGTCACATGACCCATGTGCGTGACAGCACCCCCCCTCCAGGACCATCACCAGACAGACCTGGCTGGGAGGATACCCTGTGACGGTAGTCCTGAATAAGGGATGGATCGAGAATAAACTGACCAGGCACCCAAGACCACACCTCGGGACTGTAGTCATGACCCCTCCAGCGTGAGATAAGGATGCGCCGGACAGAATAAACAGGACCACCGTAAACTCTCCGGTTGGGGAGGGGGGAGTCTTGGGCTTGAGCAGGAAAAAAAATAATGGTTTCAACTGCAGTGAATGAAAAACTGGGTAGACCCGGAGTGCAGCAGGCAGCTGGAGCCAGAGTGTGACACGATTAATCCGGTGGGTTATTTTGTAGAGTCCAATAAAATGGGGGGTGAGTTTCTTGGAAATGGTGCCGAGGGGCAATGCTGAGAGATGTAAAGCTCATTGTCCCACTGGATGGCAGTACAGGCCTGTGTCCAGAGCCGCCTGCACTGGCAGACCAACTGTTGGGCCGATGGCACATCAACCTCAAGCTCTTGATGTTCAATCATTGGAGGTTGGAAACCGTAGCATACCTCAAATGGACTGAGCCCCGTAGCGGAGGAGACATGAAGGTTGTGGGAGAGCTCAGCCCAGATAGCAGGGCTGCTGATCAGCCACAAAAGTACCTCAAGAAGCACTTCAACTGTTGATTGGTCCGCTCCATCTGACCTTTAGTCAGGGGATGATAACCAGAGGATAAGTTGCAAGAGGATCAGACAACAGAAGGCCTTTCAGAACCTGGCTTTGAACTGGGACACTCTGTCTGCGACAATGTGTTGGGGAACCCATGCAAATTGACAACGTGCTCTAAAATTAATTCTGGTGTTGCTTTGGGTGAGGGGAGTCTGGCAAGCACCACCAGATGCACAGTCTTGGATATGATGGTACTTTTTCCCTCAGAATCTAGCAGGCCAGTGACAAAATCCAGTGCAATGTGCGACCAGGGACAATTTGGAGAGGTAGCAGTTCCTCTGCAGCAGGTTGGTTGGTTGGATGTTTTGGCCCTGGCGCACACCGCGCATGCCTGGATGAACTTCTTTACAGCTTTGGCCATGGCTGGCCACCAGAATGCCCTCTGGATGAACATGAGGGTCTAACGAACACCAGGGTGACCTGAGAGCACAGAGTAGTGGCTCCAGCGAAGAACATGAGGCTGAAGAGTGTTGGCAACAAAGAGGTGTCCAGGCAGGGTCTCTGCCAGAGGAGGCTCCAAGGCATGCGTCTGGCAGACACGATCTTCCAGCTCCCATTGCAGCGGAGAAAAAAAAAAGAGCCCACCGCACCTGCCATGGATTCAGCCCATAAATGGCTTACCGCTGCCCTGGAGCCAGTGATGCCATTCTTCCAGTGTCCTTGATGGCCAACAGTTCATGGTCACCTAAACTGTATCAATGTTGAGTGGGGTTACATTTTTTGAAGAAGAAGCTGAAAGGATGCAGATTGAGGTTAGTCAAAATGACATTGCACTTCCCATCCCTACCATCCCACTTATCTGGTAAAGAAAGTTTGGGTTCTGAAGATGAAAGGGAGGAAGAGGGAAAGGAGGTCCGGGCTGCTGCCTCTGGTACCTGACGTACGGCAGACAGTTTCTGATAAAGTTCCTCGAGCATCGCAAGCCCCAGAGCAAGCTCAGCCCGAGCGGTGACAGACTGGTGCAGAGCCTGTCTTAAGCCCACAACATCCTGATTCAGCCCATCAATCATGGCTGCTTGTCGGGCCACAGTGTCACATAAGGCAGCAAACTTCGCTGGGTTCACGGGGTTAGGCTCAGTCATTCGGTCACAAATAATGGCCAACCATAACACCAGTGTAGCGTGGAGGATAAACCCAATCGTGGAGTAGCTCGAGAGAGCAGGTAGTCCATGCACTTTGATCTGAAAATGCTCTCTCACGGAGTAAAGATTCCCACCAGAATCCACTCACACACTCAAGACATGTAAGAAACCAAAGTACTCACAGTCCTGAAGAGATTAACTGGCAGAATGACTGGTGATGACTCAATGATTGAACGATGGCTACCTTCGTGACCTTGGCTTTTATACCATGTGACGTGCATCACGTCCAAGTCCTCTTGCACGTCACGTGACCCATGTGCATGACACTAGACTTTTCATTTAAGAATTTTAAATGCTAGATCGACCCATTAAAGAGCAAACTATTTTCTTTATTTGTGACATTGTGCTTGTATGTTTAATTTAGCCTCACAATGTGTGAATGTTCCACAAACGAACATCCACAAAAATTGACACTAGAGTACCGCTGCTATGTTAATGTGCTGGGAATGGCCCACCACCCACCCAAATTATGTCTTTTCAGCGGTGGGCCTACAGTGGTTCATGTAGTAAGAGTAGAGGGAGGCTGATAAATTGTGCAACAACTGCTGTTCTGTAGTCAGCTATTGTAAATCCACAAATAGCACCTACATGGTGTATCTGATAGAATAACCAAATAAATGTATGAATGTAACCAATTAATGTAGATATAAAACAGGTGTAAATAATCATTTGCCACAGTATGTGTTCCAGTTGGGTTTCTAGACTGAAAAAACATTAAAGAATGTAGAATAGTAATATGGTCAAATATAATAGAATGTCTTGAAGCCAAAACAAAATGTAACCTGGAAGATGAGAATATTGTTTTAGAAAACAAATGATGGGTTTATGGTTTCAGTCCACCAGCATGCAATGCACAGCAGTACATGGATCAAAAGCAGCTTTAGGGAAGATGCTGGACAAGTAGACAAACCATTTGCTTGGAATTAGCTAATGTAGTCAAGGTAGTACATGCTTGTGGCTCACACCTCATGACTTTTTTTTTTGTGTGGGCTGTCGGTGGATGTTGTGTTAAACAGTTTGCGGGCAGTGTGCTATCATATATGCAAGGAAACCTGCAAGTATGAGATTTCTTCCCAAATCACAATGTATACTATATTAGTACTGGCCACCCACCGGTAGTCAGTGGCTGTTGCTCAGCAACATGCACCACAGTCCAACACCTCAGCGCAAGTGAGGAGTCAAGCTGCTGTTGCCCTGTATAGGGTGCTCTCAGCCATGACAGGTTCCTCTCAGATGCAGCCTGTTCATTTTCTGTATTTCTTCACGCATACACACTTGTCATTATAAATCATCAAACTCCATTGCTCTAAGTTATTCTTTCACACAAAGACATATTCAGCTAATAACTAGCATCCTGAATTATATCAGTGCTGCACCACAGCCTATTTTTTGTGCACTGTGAGGCTGTTGAAATAATAGTCAGCATTCCCTAAACATAATTTTTTATAGGTACACAAACATAAAAAAACTTCCTAAAGGGACATTTTTAGTGTCATTTCATTAAATTTTTTGCACTGAATAACTGAATAACTGAATAATTACTCTGCACATTTACATGAATCTGTACAGGAAGAGTTGTTAAAAATAATGACTGTGGGAGGTTGTGGACAGAGCAGTATACAGTAACCCCACACTTTCACACGGATCAGCAGTCGTGGTTTCAGTCCATCGTGGATTTTCGAACCTTCAAAAAGCTTCGAACACTTTCAGATCCTTTGAATGTATTGTGATGATGGTTCATATTTTCAGACAATGGTCATCATGTTTTAATTTTTACAGGCAAATAGTTCAGGATAGAGTGTGTTGCACATGTGCACATGTGAGTGATTTTTAATTGGCTTTAAAGCATAGTGACTAAATCACTGGTACTGTCAGTTTTTCAAATGTTACAACCCCATCATTCTAATTATGCCACTCTCACAATATTTAATCTAAGTC
>JBBPCX010000023.1:7931885-7946950 GCA_037974365.1 Hydrocynus forskahlii | reverse complement strand
TCCTGGACCTCACGCTCGCTGAGGGACCGTCCACCGACGGGCCCTCCACACCCCTCTCTCTCCCCGACCGCAGAGCCAGCTAGTACAGGGAAAAACCCACCACCAGACACCACCGTGACAGACATATTTATCTAAGTGATTAAGGAAATTGGCATTGTCATAACATTGGTACTCAGGCTACTTAGAAAGTGAAAGGTTTTGCAACTGACACCGTTTTATAATAATATGCTTGGTCATAAGAAGATTTCTCAAAACAGCTACTTCATGAATTAAAATGTTGTCTCTGTCAAAAAAACAGTAGCTTTACAGGAGAAGACAAAAATATTTATGTAAGTTAATATAAAACAGCTTTGTTCTAAGAAAATTCAGTGCACTTCTGTTGGTTCATTCATGATGAAGATTTAATATAGTGTAAAAGGCATCTGATTTTTCTTTTTCCTGGTACCCTGGTTGCACTTATTTGTAGTATCTTGTAGTATTACTATATATCTTTTCCTGTGATCCTTTCCCATAGTAAAACCCATAAAGTTTTTGGATCTATGTTATTAGCTTAATAGCTGATGCAGGTTATAAAAATCATAAAGTAATCTGTTCATTTTTTATTTTTTCTTTTGATTTTTTTTTATTCGTCTCATTCAGACGAATGTTGGCTGTATCATCCATTGCCAAATGTTTTGTCTGTCACTGATCCTGTAACCACACTCTACAATTATTGCCTTACAGTCCAACAAATTTCCACCAGCACATTGACATAAATAATTCACTATTCCAATGTTTTGTTGGAGCTCCACATCACCACTGCACATTAGAGAATGAGTCATCCTGGAGAGAAACTGTCTTTGTCCTTTGCTAGATTAGAGACTGAATTCTGAACTGATCAGCATATAGTTTACTACTGGTGTATCAATTATTCATGCAGTGACAATGAGCTATTTGTAAGCATTCATAGTCAGATGTGGTTCTGGCTCTGTTTAGTAAAGCAGAGTTATTGTTTTCATGCTTAAAGGCCATTTTTGGCTTATTAATTTGTGTCAATGAATAAATAATGATACTAATGAAGCATGCATAATTGAAGTAGTCCAGTTTTTAAGGATTTATTTTAGGGCTGACTTTGAGCCATCCTTGTCTAAGCAGCCTTTCAGCTATATGCCGACTTTAGCATTTGTTGTATCATGTAGAGATAAATAAATTTACTCAGCTTGGTTTAACCTTGACAGATTAATGCTTGTATAGTAAACGTCTGTAATGTGTTTCATTTATCTGCTTCAGACTCTTCCACTAGCTTTGTACAAGATATCTCACAACTGTGACACTACTGTGCCATTTGTTGCTTGCTGAAGGCCAAGAGATCTGTCATATTTATACTGTTAAGACTTAGGGCAACATGTAGCACCACTGGCTTTCTACATGCACCTGTATCCCCTACATAACAGGCTGTTATACTGAAGGTGGACTCATTAGTGACTTATCAACTTTTAGGCCCCTCAGGCCCAGAGTGTTTAAGTATGCAACTCTTTAGCCTTTCATGAGGTAAGAGGGTGTCATGATCTATTGGTTTTTGTTTCTGGCCAAGAAATTGGTTTTCTCAGGCCCATAGACAAGGATTATTGGTTTTATCACTGTAAAACAGGTATATTTTTGAGAGTTTAAGAGAGCGCAGGCAGAATATGTTGGTGTTTGATGGGTTGTACAAGGAGTTTAAAGGGTAGAACTCCTTGTTCTGATTGGCCTGCGGGTAAAGCAGTAAATGTATTTCACAGTGATGGCTGGTTTTAGAACACCTCTAATCTAGAACTGATGGCTCGAATTTTAAACATACTGCTTTACACAGAATTAAAATATTCAAACATTATTGCTACATTGCCACCTGTAAATCAAGGCTACAGGTGTGAGGGTGGCAGGTTTGTGATATTTAGGGAAAATAATTAGATTTGCCTCATGTGGGGAAATACATATTTTACATTGTCAGAAATGTTTTCTCTAGGTAAAAGAATCCTGAAAAGGTTTTACAGCAGTTTGTTAACAGATAATCTGAGATGGCTAACTTTCAAGCTAATATTGTTTCACAATTAGCTACTTTCAGAAATAAGACAAAAAACATAATTTTACCCAGATGTAGTCAATGAGCCAAAATAAGTTTAGAGTCCAAATTTTGCTTTTTTAGGTTATCATTGGAGACCACTTAAGACTTAAGATGAGCATAAGAAAGTCAGAAAAATTAGTAATTTTTTTTTTTCATTCAATAATTATTTTCTTAAGGGAATGTATTTTACACAGCAAGATAGTATACTTCTGGCATCATTTGTGTTCACCAAAGGTAGGGTGCATCAAAGTGCACTTAAGCTTGGTTCCCAGTGAACTGGCATTTAGCCATTGTTCCCTGTGCATCAGCTCTTGCCTTGTTTTTCGTTTATCCACCACCGCTGTGAACTTTCTGTTTAGTTTGATTTATTACAGCTTGTCTCCTGTTTGCTTTCCTCAGCTGTGCCCTTCCCTCTGAGCCACCGCCTCACCATGAAGGAGGTGTTTGACTGCGAGGGCAAGCCACGAGTGGACCTGCTCAAAGCCCACCTAACCAAAGAGGGCCGAGTGGAGGAGGCAGTGGCCCTGCGCATCATCAATGAGGGTGCTGCCATCTTACGCCAGGAAAAGACCATGCTTGACATTGAGGCACCTGTCACAGGTGAGCAAGTTCTTCTTTGCCTGCTGCCATGTGCACCATGTGTCCAGTGGAAAGTAGCATTACTGAAAGAGCTGGTAAGAGCTGATCTGGTCTGTCCTTGGTTAGCTGATCCTGAGTAACTTTGTTGAGCTTGAGGTATAAAGTTGAATCTATCCTCTTGAAGCCACCTTTCTGATATTACCTTGGTGACACTGCCTTGGATAAGGGGTGAAAGTGATCTGCAACTTCTATGCTTTATTTCTGGTGTAGTGTCCCTAACGAACCTGAGTTCTTTTATTATTTCCCCAATAAATATATCTCCTTTTAGGTTATGCTAGAATGTACCACACTACTGTGTGTATGAATTAATGCCTACCTGATTGATTATATGAAAATCCCTCACAATACAGTCATCAACACTCACAATTTAAAATATAACACAATTTAATATGGATTAACCCCATAAAACCCATAGATTCATCAGAAATTGCATAAACATAAACCATAGAAAAGATATTTAATTAACTGAGAATTAAACTAAATTAATTGCACATGAAATTAGATGAATTTGGTAGCCAGTAGCTTAATGTTGCAAGCCTGATTCTTGTGTGGAGAGAAGTAGATGGTATCCTCAACGTCTTTCACTCACCACAAGGCGAACACATGTCCTAGATTCCGTAAGTGTGGAAAGTTTGCACATCCCTCTCAGGGAACTCACCAGGCAGTGTGCTAGCAAGCTAAATCGACGACAAATCCACCACTGACCCTCTTTCGGTGCTTTGTCAGATTTTGGAAAATAGTCTCCTCAGTTGCTCCATTCTTCAACAGTTGAAACGTCGCAGTTCACTGGACTAGCAAGTTGTTCAGTCCCTATAATGGCCTCAGCTCACCGTGTTAGCAAGCTAACATTAGCATACACTTACTGATGCTGTTTCAGGAACAGTAAAACCCAGTGGTGTACATAAATAGCTTCACTGTCCATTTAACTTACACCACCGGTTTTAAAGTATTTCTCATGAACACAAGGGCTATGTATTTATTCATACTTTCTTTCATCCAGAACACAGCTAACTACACAATTTTCCTTCTCTCTTCTTCTTGTCAGTGCCCGATCCATGACGGTTGCCTGACTCAGAAAGCCACTATGCTGCCGCAAACTTTTGAAATGCTTCATATACTGTACATACAGTAATTGATTTTTATATAAACAGTATAAGGCTGCCTTTAAAAACATATATAGTGTGGAGGCCAAATATTCAGTTCATCCTTTTATTTTAGTAATTATAGTGATTTATACTCTAGATAAGATGTAGATTGTTTAGATTGTTTATCATATTGTATTGTTCATTTACACACTTCCCACTTGTGGGACTTATTTAGTTGATGCTCTTTCGAGGTAATATAATTGTGTGTATATATAGTTTTCTAAAATAATATATATATATATATTTATATATTAGGGCATTAACAGAAATGTCACTAGTCCACTTCAGAGGCACAAGTCAGCGCCCCCTGAGAGAAGTCGACTAATCGTGTCTTTTTTTCCTCTCTCTGTGCATGCGCTTGCGTACACAATATATATGTATTTATTTATTTTTAAATTATATGTTTAAATAACATTTAAATAGTTAATAAAATGTCTTGCTCGACAGTTCTATAAACCAACATAAATTTCCCACTTGTGGAACTAAAAAAGGTTTATCTTATCTTATCTTATGTTATCTTATCTTATCATTATAACCTGGGACCAATCAGGCAGCAACATGGCAGCTGCGCATATGCAGAACCAATTGGGCAGCCGACACAGATCGGGTACTGACACTCCTCTCTCTCTCTCCACCACACCCTGGCTGCACACTGGCCACACCCTCCCCTCGATATTAGACATAAAATAAAATACATTAAAATACAAAACTTCAATGACACAGAAATGACATTTCAAATGACACATGAATCACATTTTCAACACATGACAACCTCATCTAAGCATGAACTGAACTGATTAATTACTGGGCTGGTATATAGACACTGGTATATCTGTCTTGATGAGTTAGCTTTTAGTTATTTTAGTTAGCTATATCGGGGGCACAAAGCTAGTACTGTCATAATTACTCAGTTATTTTTAACTGCTCATTTAAAAGGTTACACTATACATTCTCATTTGTTACATTATACATTCTCAATAAACTGGCTTAGGGGCAATGTGCATGATGAACATGTCATAAAGAACTGATGTGTGGGTCACTGTAAAGCAGTCTTAGCATTTTCTACATTTGGGAGCTATTAGCACTCAAATCTCCTTTAACAGCTCTAGAAAGAACTGTTTATCAGATACTAAAATGAGGGATTTCTGCTCTCCTACATTGATGAAAGCTCAAAATCTTTAACAAACATTGCTTAACTATGTGTTTTTAACATGATTTACTGAAGAAAAAGGATGTTGATTTGTCCAGTGCATTTGTGTTTGCTCAAATCAACACACTTGCAGGAGATCGCTAACTGCCACTACTGTTATTGAGTAGTATCACATTGTATTGCGAGTGTTTGATTAGTCTCAAAAAGTAGAAACCTATAAGAATTATAAGCTTAAGGTTTTGTTATCAAACGATAAAAATTGTTATCATGCCATCTCTACCTGAGCAAAATAAGCACATGGGAGTACTGAAGAGTAAGACAGAGGGAAGTAGGCTGACTGAAAGTGTGCCCAATCCTGACCTGAAATGCAAAAATAAACTGCAAAGCACTCCGAAGTTTTCAAAAAATGAGAGAAAGGCAAAAGACAAAAACAAGTGCAGTCAAGAGAATGGGCTTTAGAAGATGCTTGACAAGCAGTTTGAAGGTGGCTGTTACTTTGCAGTCTCATCACTGGATTCAGAGTGATTCTCTGACATATTCATTTCCTGTGTTTCTCTCTGCTGCGCACATATCAGAATGGGACGTGGGGTGAAAATGACATACTTTTCTGAGGAACTCTGTAGGTCAGGGGTGCCCAAACTTGTCCAGAAAGGGCCGCTGTGGGTGCAGGTTTTCGTTCCAACCAAGCAGAAGCCACACCTGAGTAGCTGAAAACCAAGACCAACTGATTACAGAGGTGGAATCAGGTGTGCCTCCTGCTTGGTTGGAACGAAAACCTGCATCCACAGCGGCCCTTTCTGGATGGATTTGGGCACCCCTGCTGTAGGTGAAATGTCATGAACTCTCTATTCTATGTTTCTTAGTTTGTAGCTGGCGATCACCGTAAAGTGGCATAAGTAATATCCACTTTCAGTTTCAGGAGGATGTCAGGATATACCTGTAAGTGATTTCATCCCTGCATCAACAATCAGTGCTGGTTGAGACAAAAATTGGATACAGTTTTTTCAGTTTAACCTAAGCAGCAACGATGTTTGCTTCTTTGGTTTTGTTGAGACCGACAAATGTAATGTAGCTAACAAGTAAGCTTATGTATGCTGCCTTCCAAGCCATGCCAAGTTGTTCAGCAAGTTAAATTGAAGTTTTTATGTGATGAAATACAGTAAATCTGTAAAAATGGGCAACATTACATAAAACAGAATCAAGCTTTAAAATCAGGCTTTAAAATGTGACATTTACATTATGTTTTTGACAGACATTTCTATGCTGAGGTACTTAAGTGCCTAAGGACACTTATTTCTAGAGTGGTGTGCTTGCCCAGACCCAACTCTGCTGCATGGAGGGCTGCACTATGTTACACAAGTCATAACATCAGGGTTCAACATTAACATTTTAGCAACCGGCCTGATCAGAATTCCTTTTCATAGTCTTACCTTGACAAAATCGAAGGAGGTAAGACTTAGAAAATGTGTAAAAAAATGTCTGTGTTGATGGGACAAAACTAATCTAAGTAAAAACATTTACTTGGAAATAAAAAATTAGCTGGTTAAGGGGGTGTTTGGATATGAAAACAAATAAGGTCAAATGTGTCACGACCCCCAGCAGCCGCAGCAGGACAGGGAATTTCCTACAGCTGAGGACTATTATTCTAGGGCTGATTAGCTCAGGGACTGGGTATATTAAGGTGCTCTGTCACCAGTGGTGTTGTGATTATTCTCTCACCTGTCCTTCCCGATCTGTGTCCTTCTCCTCTCCCCTACTCTATTCAACTCATCTTCTTATCCTCTCGTCTGGCCCCCGAGCCTGGTTTTCATTTGTTAGTGTTCTGTGTCACCACAAGCAAGGCACAGCGGACTTTCCCAAGTCATCGCCCCGGACTTATTTCTCACCTCCAGCACGCACTGGACCTGGCAATTCCAAGATGGCGGCGCCTATAACAGTGGTGAAACACTGGCGAGGTCCTTCAGTGCCTCCGGTGAGTCTTCACTCCCTTGGATCTTCTACGTTCGTCAGAGAGATTGCTCTGTAAAGGAGTACACGACAGAGTTTCACACCCTGACGGCTCAGGCTCACTATACCGACACGGTCGTCCGGGACAAGTTCTACGAGGGGTTAACCCCACGTCTCAGAGAAGAAATGGCCGCCCAAGTCCTGCTTCCCGTGACGCTGGAGGGTATGACTGAGTTCAGTCTTTGGGTGGAACTTTGCTTCAGTCAGCCCAGCCCTCTCTCTCAGCCCAATATTTTTTCTCAGCCCAGTGCTTTCTCACCGCCTAGTGCTCTCTCTCAGCCCAATTCAGCCCAGCACCCTATCTCAGTCCCGTGTTTTCTGTCAACCCAGTATTTCCTCTCAGTCCAGTACTCTCTCACAGCTCAGTGCCCTCTCTCAGCCTAATTCTTTCTCGCAGCCCAGTGATCTATCTCAGCCCCGCGTTTACTCTCAGTCCGGTATTTTCTCTCAGTCCAGTATTATCTCAGCCCGGTAGTTTCTCTCAGCCCTGTAATCTCTCTCAGCCCTGTGGGTCACCTCCGCTCTATTACTTTCAATTCAGTCCCTCTCTCTCAGCCGCTCCAGTCCAGCCCAGAGCCGCTCCAGTCAACTCTGCAACTTCATCCATGGCCCCAGCATGCCGCTCTCCGCCCGTGGTCCCAGTGCGCTGCTCTCTGCGTCCAGCACCAGACTCTACGCCAGTTCCCGCACCGGCCGCCTGTGGTCCCAGCGAGCTGCTCCGGCCGGTCTCTGCACCAGCCTCAGCTCCTCCAGCGCCGGTTTCAGCAATGGTCTCAGCTCCAGACCCTGCGCCGGTTCCCGCACCGGCCTCAGCATCACCAGCGCCAGTTCTCGCACCGGTCTCAGCCACAGCGCCTGACCCTGTGCCGGTTCCCACACCGGCCTCAGCTCCTCCCACGCATATTCCTGCACCAGCCTCAGCTCCTCCAGCGCCGGTTCCTGCACCGGCCTCAGCCTCGCCAATGCCGGGTCCCGCACCAGCCTCTGCCTCAGCTCCTGACCCAGTGCCAGTTCCCGTACTAGCCTCCACCTCAGCTCCGCCCACTGACGCTGTGACTCCCACCCCGGCTCCTCCTCCAGACGCCATGGCTCCCGCCCTGGCTTCATCTCCCGTCGCAGTGACTCCCGCTCCAGCCTCTTCTTCTGGATGAGGAAGGCCTCCTATACTTCCTCATCCCCTGCCACCTTGGAGGACAGACTTTTCGCTCCCTCGTACTTCCCCCCCTTCGCTGTCATGTGGGCTGGGAGGGCTGTTTAAGCACCCCAGAGTGGCGCCATTAGAGAGGGGAGTCCTGTCACGATTCCCACTGTGGCCACTGGGGGTCCTACAGCTGAGGACTATTATTCTAGGGCTGATTAGCTCAGAGACTGGGTATATTAAGGGGCTCTGTCACCAGTGGTGTTGTAATTGCATTAATGTCTTCACTAGTTGTGATTGTTCTCTCAACTGTCCTTCCCAATCTGTGTCCTTCTCCTCTCCCCTACTCTACTCAACTCATCTTCTTATCCTCTTGTCTGGCCCCCGAGCCTGGTTTTCATTTGTTAGTGTTCTGTGTTGTGTTATCTGTTAATAAAACCCCACATCATGGAGATCCGCGCCTGTGCCTCCTCTCCTTCCCGGTTTGGACAGAATCCATCCGTGACAAAAAGGAATCATGTTGTTCTACTATACCAATTACCCCTGAAAATGTCAAAACATGAGCTTACCACATTGACTAATTGATATTCACCACTGCTGTCCAGACTAAGTAATTTATACTGGGCAATAGTTAATGTTTTGCCCTGAACATATTTATGTCAATTTCAGTATGTCACACAGCATGAGAAATCACATAAATATGTTTGGCTTAAGATTGTACTTAACTCACTGTAATTAGAGGCAAATGAAGATGTAGGTGTACATTTTGATGCTAATTGTCAAAGTATTCAATTATTATTAAATTATATTTTTGACAAAAACATTGCTGCGAGCAATTAAGAAACGGCATAGAAAGCCAAAGACTATGCAATGATACCATACTAATTCTGTAATAATCCAGCTCTGTGGTCGCTGGATAAATGAAGTATGATATGATCATTGAAGGTGTTTGGAGACATGACTAACGCATAGTTTTGTTGCAGGTGGGAGATAGGCAAAGGTGTTCTTCTGAACAAGGTTTCTGATATTTAATCAGCACACAGCCAACACTGAACGATAATCAAGCAGTCGGCAATCACCTCAGCAATGAACCGTTATATTCCTTGATTATAAACAATGGGATTTCAACTGAAACCATCAGCTAAACCTACAGCTTTGTTTCTGATAGCAGCAATGCTCACTCAGAGCATTCAGAATCTGAATGGAAAGGTGCCCTTCAGATCTCAGTGTGCTGTTTTTATTTCTAGCAAAGCTGCTTTAATCCATCAGTAAATCAGAAGAACAGAGAATGACAGAGTGAGTAGAAGAAGAAGGCGGGGGAGAAAAGAGATCTGATTGTGCAGAACACACCTACACCGCTGAGTCATCTTCTCTGTACAGGCTAAGTCTCTCTCTCTCTCTCTCTCTCTCTCTCTCTCTCTCTCTCTCTCTCTCTCTCTCTTTCTTCCTCCCTCTCTCTCTCCCCCTCTCTTGGTCTCTATCTGCCTGCACCTTGTGGGCCTGAAGTGGATGGTGTTTAGCAAAATCCCCCACCCTATTTGCACACAAAAACATTACAAGAGATGGAGGGTATTTCCATCATTTACAGGTTGCAGGGCTTTACCTGAGTGATTTATATTTGCGCGGGTGAGGATATGCATGTCATACATGTACATACGTATGTGTTGATTTTCTAGACAAAATATTTGATTGTGGAGGAAAACCAGAAGAAAACAGGGCTAACCTGGAATGCCAGGACAACAAAATGCAGTGTCAACTGATTTGTTTTTAAAAGTGAAAGGGCAAAATAATTACTTTCACAGACATTGATGTTAGAGAAAGGTTTTGAATTAGGCTTACAAAAGTCCTATTACAAATTGGTAGTTGCATGGTTTATGGGCGGGAACTACGCCCTGCACCACACTTTCCATTCAGTGGAGAATCTCCTTTCAGAATGCTCTTCAGCCATGGCTGGAAAAACTGGCTCTTAAAAATGACTAGTGCTCTTTAAATTATGTATGAGCATTTCTTGTTGAATGGACCAATTACATTAATTTGCCTAAAAGTTAAAAAAAAATTATTTTTATCTTTTTTCCTCCTGAACCTCTTTTCCCCTCCTGAAAAGATTGGGAGATAAAAGGTTTTGTTCCGACATCAACAATAAACTGGATTCTCACACACACTTTGTACACATCATTTTTTTATGGGTATTAATAGAATATTCTTACCCTTTGCTGCAGCTACATCACCTACTCTTATTGGAAGATAATCGGCTCAGGTAATGAAAGAATGAATGAATGATTATTCAAGCTGTGTGTGTGCAGCATCTGTATCAGTAATGGGGCACCTTAAAGTATTTAATAATTAGATGTGTCGTCTGTATGAGGTGCCGTTTCTAAACACAGCTTAACAAATGTAGTGTCATTTTTTTTATCATTTAGCGCAATGTTCACACAATTTTCACACATTTAGAGCTAAATGTGCTTTAAAAAAAACGTGTTATGTTTTGGTACATGTTCTTGCTGCGTAAATGTTAAATGTTCAATTTAAATGTAAATGGTAAATCTAAATCTAAATGTTAAATCTAAATCTAAATCTTAATGTTGAGCTCTAAATGTTTAGAAGATATGTCAATTGGGCACCGGGCGAGGTGAATGGTTTTCGGATAACAACTCTGGATCGCCATGGGCTATTATGGCAAACGAGGGGTCGTTGGAAAGGTGTCACCAAGCCCTATTTACCTGTGAAGCTTCACGTTTAGAGTGCGAGATATGTTTTTCATATTTAATATTTAGATTTAAGATCATTTAAGGCAAATCCTCCATGTTAGTGAGGGAATATCACAGCATGCAGTCCAGCCTCCTGCTAAGTATCAGCCAATTGTAATCAAGGGCGTGGCCAATTAGCACATCTTCTAAACATTTAGAGCTCAGCATTTAGATTTAGATTTAACAATTAAATTTAGATTTAACATTTACATTTAGACAGAACATTTATATATATATTTAACATTGAAATTTAACATTTAACATTTACGCAGCAAGAACATGTACCAACACGTAACACTGTTTATTTTAGCTCAAAATGTGTCACAATTGTGTGAACATTGCGCTAAATGATGAAAAAATGACACCTCTAAATTTGTTAAGCTGTTTTTACAAACGGCACCCCATAAGTCTGCATACTTTGAGACATTTTTTGTTTTTTATAGTTGTTTAGAGTTCAGAGTGGGCAAAATTAGGACAGCTGAAGATTTTTGCCAGTGTTATTGTCTATTATTGATGTGAAGAGGGTATGAAATTTTCAGGAGTGAATGTGCATGCAAGGACAGCAATATGGATAACAAAGTCAACTCTGCTTGTGTTCATCACTACCTTCACCTGGCTGTATAGCCCCTGTGTAATGTTATTGTTAAGACTATGCACACACACACATTTGCATGCACGCACATATATGGATACATACACACACCTACACACACACACTGTTTCCCACTTCTGTCAGAGGTCAGGATCATTCATACATGCTGAAGCAGATAGGTGCTGTCTCTCTCTTTCTCTCTGTCTAGCTGTCTTTCTCACTGGAAAGACCATGTAATATACATCTATGTAATATTGCTGCCAACAAAACCCCTGCCATCTCCATTTTCTTTCTTTTTTGCCACTTACACTCAAAGCTTATATACACACTCAGCATTTTATAGCTTTGTGAGCTGAAAATTCACCTCAGTACTCTAGAAGGATCCCTAATAATTAGGTTGAAAAGCCTCAGTGTTTTTCCCTTCTCCTATAAAAAAAGGTGTGCCGCATAACGAAGAAGGAGAGATGTGGAGAGATTTGAAGGGAGGAGAAGATAGAAGAGGAGATTAAACTCCAGTGAGCTTGAGGGTGAGGGAGGCTGAGAATGGAAATAAACTGTACGACCTGGCTAAATGAAAGTAAAAATGGGGCAGAAAAATATTTTTTATAGTAGCAGAATGAGCCATGAGACAAGAGGTGATGGATGGAACCACTTAAATCCTGTTGGACATTCACATTTTGACTGATTGACCACATGTGGGGTAAATGGAAAATTATGTACATTTGATTTTTCACCAGATCATTCCTTTATGTTTGATTAATTGGGTTTTGAACGGAACTGGTGGAGGGGTGGATGGTTACTGCGCGACTACTTCAGTCTCTTGCAATATCAGTGTTATAAAGGTGAGTGTTGTGAAAATGACTGAGAAATGACAGATTGTGTGGATTCAGTATGTGCAGGTCAGATAACTTATCTTTGACAGACTAGGACTTGTCTTGTCAGAACTGACAGAATAATGTGGACATATACTACCTATGCCACACTATCCGTTTAAAACATTTTTCTTCATAATAATGCAAGCAGCTAGAAAGACTGTTTATTGCAAACATTTACAGTATTAAATGTTCACTGTCCACAATGTCTTCCTTACAGCAAACATTGTGTGCTACTTTTCCCTGCAAGCATTTATTTACATCTGATTTCACCATGTATTATGCAGCATCCATTACACAACATGACTGGGCATTTTTTTTAGGCGTAGAGGTGCGGGTAGGGTTGAGAGATTAAATAAACCCAGTAGTTGTATTGACAATGTGTTGTGCCTGTCTGGGGGTGGGAGGGGAGTGGAGCTGGAAGTTTCAAAAATGCTGTGTTGGAAAGAAACTGGTAGAAAGACACTAAGAAAACTGAGAGACACTCACCAGAGACCCTTGCTGTGCATGACACATGTTTCACAAAGCCTTTCCAGCCTAACAAAACACTAACAGAGCAGATGAGTTAAATCAGTGAAAGGTGTTTTTTATACAAGACGCTGTTCCTTAGTGGAATTTCTATTGAGGTTTGCCACTGTAGATTTCATGACAGATTAATGCCTGTGTAATTCTGGGAGAATATGCTGAAACAGTGCTGCATTTTGTGACCTGTGTAAAATACATTGTGTTTCGTTTTTGGCACAATTGCACTTCAGTTAACCTCTAGAAGCCCCCATTTGTTATTCAGTTATTTGTCTTCATCAGATTGAGGAGTTTCTCACAAAAGAAAATTTAATAAGATATAAAAATAAGCCAGTTGAATCATTCTTGGCGTGAAAATGTGGTCTTGGAGAATACTGTCAATTGATAATACTTTATGTTGAAGTTTGTTAAACTTTCAAACCTATTTTCAACAAAAAAAATAGTGTTGTAACATATAAATGTTAGTGGCCAGGATGCCTTAATATTTTGAGTTCTTCAACTTAAAATCAAAAGTTAACGTTATGTATCGGCCAGCCGCAGGAAGAGGCTGCTATTGTTTAGTTTTGTTATAGAGTCTTTTATTTTGAAATGGGTGTATGTTTGTGTCTGGAGTCACTCTGTCAGCTGTCCTGTGTTTCAGTTAAATGATTGTGTTACGTGATTGGTTTCTGTCCTCGTCTGTTAAGTACTTAAGTTCCAAGAGTTTTGTATTGAGTGGCTGGTTAACCCTCACCATCGCCCGCACGTTTCTCGCTGCTGATGTGTCTTTTGTTTTAGTTATGCTTTGTGGTTATAGGTCCTCGTATCTCTTTATTTTGTATGTGTAGAATCTGTGTCTTTTATAATAAAAATCCCATCAATGGAACCTGTTCCTTGCGCCTCGCCTCACTCCCCCTCAGCCACGAGAAGTGACAGTTAATAGAAAGCACAAGAGATTCCATGTTGTTTCTATAAGAAGTTCAATTAATTAAATATATTAAAGCAGCAGTTTCATAGAAAAAATATTTTCCATTGATTTTATGAATAAAATTTGATGTACTGAGTGACCACTGAGAAAGTTTCAAAATGTATCATTCACTCCCTATGGTCCCTTAATGAAAACCAAGCTGCAAAACAGCACATTTAGAATTCACTGTTCATGATGCCTTGAGAAACACTACATTTAGCCTACAGCAGCTCATCCTAAGGCTACAATTAGTGTTTCAGCCCAGACTCCTTTTTGAAAAAGGTACAATACAGGGTCATCAGTCATGCCAGAGTTCTTACCATGTATATCAATCACAAAGGTATTATACACAAAATAAAAAGTTAACTCAGAGTGTTTAACTCTGAGGATGAAAGAGAGATTGGAAATGGTCATATAAAAATAAATACCATAATGAATTATTCAGTAATAAACAAACGAACTAGTGAAACAAATATATTAGATTGTAAAATGAATACCTTTTTCCATGACATACAAATGGATCTGGTGATCCAAGTAGTAGTGAATTAATGGTAAAAAATTCTGTTAAATGTGTACTATTAGGGTAAATTGTATAAATTTGCTACTTGCAAATAAACTACAACAACCATACCACTACGCCTACTTCAGTTTTTTGTTTACAACAAGAACCACACATTCTGGTTAGCACAATATTTAAATGGTTGTTGTCTTTGGCATATTGTTTTGGAAACACCTTAAATTAGATGCTTATTTAACATGCTTATTTAAAAAACCCTCCACTGAAAGGTTTTAAGGGAACCAACTGTGAGCCTACATGGAGAAACCTTTTTGGCACCATTATTTTTAAGCAACAGTAATATTGAGTAATAGTTACAAATTAATTGGGTAAAAACCATGAAACTAATATGTAACAGTAAGGATCTAAAGACCCCTGCAGTTTATGTGTTGTGATAGAGAGGTGGTGATGGATCAGGAGATGTTTGTATGTAATAAGCAGAAGGGATTATGAAAGTGCAAGCGGGTGAGCAAGTACATCCAGCTGAGGGAAAGTTCATCTTGTCACTGTCACAGTGAGAGTCAGAACGCTGGCTAGAGTTGCCCAAATGTGGCGTGATGGAAGATGGAAGAGCCCAAACGCGGATAACATGAGAGAGCCGGTTAATCACGCTGTTTATCTGAGAACGCTCCGAGAGGAGTAGAGATTCCCACCAAAGGAACCTGCGT
>JBBPCX010000023.1:7902532-7914196 GCA_037974365.1 Hydrocynus forskahlii | reverse complement strand
TTTTCTCTTTTGAGGTCAGGGAAGCGCTTCTGCTCCCTTAAAACCAAAACAGAGAGAATGAGGAAGAGCTTCTTCCCCCCTGAATCAGGTGCAGATCGGGTCTCTGTAATTACATCCAGTATAATTACGCACTGTACTTTAATACCTGCAACTGTGACTCTATCCATATTACACTCATATTCACACTAATACTACACCCCATATAGTTCTTATACGTATATAATACATTCATGTATGTCTTGTTGGTAATGCACCTGCACTTTATCCTTACCATCATACTGTGTTATATACATACAGTGTATATTTTCCTCTATTTGTCCAATCATCATAAACATCTTCACACAGTCCAAAGGGCAGCTCATGTTTGGAAATGGAGCAAAAAATGCTTGCAAAAAATTTTTTGGTTTAGATATGCTGAAGGCAGGAGGATCCTCCCCTAGCAAGAAAATCATGCTTTAGTCAACAGCAAAAATACAGTGAGGAAGGAACAAGGGATAGCTAGAGAACAAAAGAGAGAGAGAGAGAGAGAGAGAGAGAGAGCAGGAAGAGGAGAAAGAGCAACAGAGCGAGGGAGGGAGAGCAGGGCCCACAGTGCAGCCAGAAGCAGCAGCAAGAGCAACACAGCTCTGAAAGCTATCCCACAATCCCCTAGGGTTTTGCAGTGTGGTGTTGCCATGACGACCCACTCCTCTTGCCCAAATTGGAGCAAGAGAGTGTGTGTGAGAAAGAAAGAAAAAGAGAGGAAGAGGGAGAGGGGGAGAGAGATGTAGAGGAAGGAGAAGTATTTGAGGAGAGAAAGGAATAGTATTGCAGTGAAGGAAAAGAGAAAGGTGGAGTGAAATGTGGAAAGGAGTAGTATCACAATGAGAGAGAGCGAGGAAGACAGAAAAGATGTTTTATCGTAGCTAAACCTGTAGCGCACACACTGCCACACTGGTGTCTCTCTCTCACACACACAAAGAAACCAGGATAAAGCAGTGACATCAGCTCCTCTCTGCTATATCACACTGTGCCCTCCATTAGTGCCTGGACACCACAGCTTGCCCTGCAGTTTAGTATGGGTAGTAATGCTTTGATCAAACTTTGTGTTTATCCCAACATTCATTCTACACATTACAGGGTGTATTTCATTGTACTAACTGCATCAGTATTTGAGTGTTTTACAGAGTATATGGTAGTGTGTGTGAGAGTGCATTTAAGTGTCTTGGCATGACCAAATGTCCCCAGGAAAATGGAAAACATGACAATTTCAACATGGGCACATTTAACATCTCCCACAGTTTTTTTGTTTGTTTTTTTTTTTGTGGTGGGATGTTGTGAAATAAATATATTATATATGTCAAAGAAATGTGCAAACTGCAAAGACTTGATGCAGTATATTGGAATATCATCACAAATATATCCAAAACAAACTGCATAACAGCCACCTAATAGCAACATGACATATAAACAGCAACAGCTTGTCTGAAAATGTACAATAATTCAAGCATTTCATTGAGGATAAAGGGAATGTATGTCTTTATAACTTAACTTTATATTTTTCAAAATTTTTCAGCCACTCAGTAGAATTTTAATTATGCTCAATTCCTTAAAGGCAGGACCAAAGTTTCCAGTATGACTATTTTAATTATATAACAACATCTGCCTTGTCTCTTCATACATTGTCCACACCTACAACATTTTTTATATCGCTGATGGACAATTCAATACATAATATAGATATAATAATAGATATAATACATAAAAAATAAAATTGATAAATATTTCATACAACTGCTTAATTACATAAGATACTTAAAAAAAAAAAAACATAAGCAGACACTGCCTAAAGAATTTCTGTTTGTTGCTGTGGTTAAGGTTAGGTTGTAGTGTGGCACAGTAGTTTAGTTGAACAGGCATCAAAATATCTCAAAGAAACAGGAATGCACATTTTTATGTGTGTGTGTGTGTGTGTGTGTGTGTGAGTGTGTGTGTGTGTGTGTGTATCTGTGAGTGTGTGTGTGTTTGTGTGTGTGTGTGAGAGAGAGAGAGAGAGAGAGAGAGAGAGAGAGAGAAAGAAAGACAGAGAGAGAGAGAGAGAGAGAGAGAGAGACCATTGCTCGTGTCAACTAGTCATGACAACTGGTGGAACTATTAAGCTGTAATATGTCAGATTGTGTGCAGTCATTTGTGCAGTCTCTCTGCGTGTGTCTGACTACATTACATGTGCTGTATATTAAATTCCAAGCTTCTTACCCCTCACCTCCTTTTCTGTGCTTTGCTATCCAGCAATCCAGTATTTCACGCACATGCACGCACACTTTTTCACATCATTGTAAAGTGAGATGCTTTGGGCAGATTCACTTGACTTTGCCTCATTAGATTTTCAGATTAGCATGCTAGCACCATGTGGTTGCTAGGTGAAATGCCTGTCAGTCTGCTGATGAAGATCAAAGCCAAATTGGAATGCTCTGATTCTGGGTCATTTGTCAGCAGTTAATATTTAGGTAAATATCAGATATTTTAGGGGGAAATCAGATTTGATTGTTTAATAAACAAAGTCAGAAATAAAGACATCTTTTTTTAATGCTGTCCTATGTCCTTTCAAAACCACATTTTCTTGACCTCAATGAAAAAATGTAATAACGGCAAGGAAACATGTGAAGGAGAATTCACAAGGATTCAGAAAAGACAGCCACTGTGCTAAGAGAACCCAACGGCACACTCGACTAATTACGAGTGTATAACAGAGGATGTCACTTATGTGGATCTGCCATTATCCATAAAGTCATATTCACAAAGAATAAGCCTGTTAGGTTAACTAAACATTTCTTAACTAAACAAGCTGTTAAATACAAATAATAATTATAATAACATAGGTCCACGTTGGTGAAATTACTGGTGTGCCACAATAACAGCTGCTGCAGCAAGAAATTGTGAGACAGCATTTTGTTTTTTTGTACAGGAGTGTACTGCAGTGTAGCCTATGCTAAAAGAGATGATAGAAAGCACTAAAGCAACTTTACACAGCATTTAGAGAATTCAGTTTATCACAACTACCACTTAGGAGCCTACCAAAGCAAAAAGGACTGTTAGACCGAATGAGGAAGCTCTGATTGAAGGCACCACACTGCCCCCGCTGACCATGTGTTGAAATATACCTAGGCAGATGATGCCATGTTTATTACTGTTGTGGGTGATTGATGACAGAGGTAAAGAAAACCGAGTCTCTCTCTCTCTTTCTCTCTGTGTTTTCTTTGCCTTACAGTTATCCAGCTGTGTGTGAGTTCCTACAGAATAATAACTTGTTATCCGTCATCCGAGCACACGAAGCACAAGATGCAGGGTATGTATGCAGACACTCACATTCAGTGCTCCCATTGCTCATTCTTTCAGCCTTAGGTGATATTTATTTGAAGAATGCCCCTCTCAGTCTCACTCCTCTTCCACATCTATCTCTCTGTCTTCCCCTCACAGATACCGGATGTACAGGAAGAGTCAGACCACTGGCTTCCCATCCCTAATCACCATCTTCTCTGCACCAAACTATCTTGATGTTTACAATAACAAAGGTGGGTGAAAACCAGCTGTCTGTTTCATGTTACTGTTAGTGCACACAGAACAATTACTTAATTAGGTATAACTTGTATCTGCATTCATTGTCCATTTACTTAGATCCACTCAGGTTCATTTTGTAATTTACACTTACACTGTCATCCATCTATTTCTCTGCATCATAGCCCAATTTACCCTGTTCTTGAATGGCCAGGACTCCCAAAGAACCACTAGTGAGTAGGTATTATTTGAGTGGTGGATCATTCTCAGCATTTTCAGACATGGTAGTGGTAAGACCACCTTTGCTGAGTCCAAAATAAATCAGTTAAAAGAGGTTCAAGTCAGGACCAGGACTAAATGAGAAAGGCAAACAAAATCTCTTTACAAGACTTTACAAGGCTTGTTTATAAAGTTTTGTGTGATACTGGTGACACTGTATTCTGCTTTAGAATGGTAATTTTCACTGTTATTTGTACAGATCAATTGGCAAGTAACAACACTGTAGGATCACATTAGGGCATATTATTTACTTTAAGTATGTAAGTTTCACTTGATTCACTGGGTCGACATTGTGTTTGTGACTAAATGAAAATGATGAGCTTGGATGCATAGTGCTCACAGTGTGTGGAGATGAGTTTTGCCAGATACGTGATTGGTTACCAGGCAGCCAGTGACAAAGCTTGTTCTAGATGGATTTTGAAATAATTAAACCAGCTTATTTTCTAAACAAGTCATCCACCACAGAAAAATATTACTCGTGGAAGCATTGTTTTTTAAAGACCAACTACAATATTTGGCAAAACCAATGGTTGAATCCATCCCTGGTGTGTGCAGAGAGAATTAAAAACAGCAGGGCTGCTGAAGTTTTAAACACCCATGTGTTACTGTTGGGCTGAAAACAGTCCACCAAAATATCCAGTGGTGTCCTGTGGCCAAAAACTGACTGTAGATGGAGGACAACATGATTGCCAAACTGTGCAACATCAAAAGAGCCATCATCAATAACTTCACATATGCAAGGTGGAGCCAGCAGGTTATATGATTGAGTGGACAGAAAGTGAACACTGTGTTTAAAATGGATGAAAGGAATAAAGTGGGCTAACAAACTCAACACAAAATGCACCAATATGGTCAGTGGAGTTGATAAAATGGACAATAGAAGAGTGGCAGAGTGTCTTGTTGGTGTATAGAGGCATTAGGAATTCTTAATGGATTCATTCTTTCAGCTATTAACACCAACATGAAGTCAAATTGATAACATGTAGGCATTATTAGTAAACATTACATTGGAGTATGTGAAATGTGTGTGCTACAGTGAGTACAGCAGAGAGGGGAAGAGTAGATATGTATGCGTGTGTGTGTTCTAGTGAGTAGAGCAGAGAGTGTGTGGAAGAGGCTGTCAGTTTGACTGATTTCCTCCATGTGCATTTATCTCTCCTGATGGAACAGGGTCATCAGCGCAGGGCTCAACGGGGCCATCTAGTGGACTTTTAAGTTAACAGTTTTTGAAGCAGTTAAGTTTTTTACTCTTTTGAAGATGAATATGGATAGAATATGGATAACTGACTTTTGTAAATAACACAAAGATATAGACTCTTGACTAAAAATAAACACATACCTTCATTTGTGACTAGAATATAGTTTAACACTGGTAAAAGTGGTCAAAAAAGTTCATAAAATGTTCAAAAGTCACTTTAGATTCTCCTTTAAATAAAAAAAGGAGAATCTAAAGTTTTTAGTTTTGATCATTAAGGCAGGTTTTGGGACTACAACAGCAAAGATTTCTATGTAGTATACTTTTTCAGTTATTCATACTCACTGAACTTTAACTAATTAATAGTAATTATGTGTTAAAGGCCACTAAAAGAGGACAGCTTCCCAATAAGCTTGCCTTTAGTCTTCTCCTTCGGATGGGTGTTGTACTTTGCATGTGTTGTCCACACCAAAAATAGTCCATGGCTGCAAGAAACTGATGTGATTTCCAGATGAATGAGACACAAGGCAGGGCAGAAGGCTGACAGAATGCTAAAGGGAATCCCTGTGGTCAGTCTTCACTCTCTCTAGTGCTGACATGTTTACTGCTATGATTAAACAGCAGGGTCAAAGAATAGCAAACAGGGGCCAAAGGTCAAAGTTATGTTTTACAGTATGACACTTCAAAATAGACAGGGTTTGAGGAGAATGTGTATATTTAAATTATGATAATACTATATTAATAATCCACTTTATTAAGAACTTACTCTCTATTTTATCACACCAGCCTACCTTCTAGAGCAGTAACAGATTTGGTAGTGGCATGGCAGTGTCACAATTCTGTGAAAACAGACCTCTGATGAATACACAGAGGAACTGTTCATGAAAAGCTCCAATTAAAGCATTTGTTGCTGATGGATCAGAAAATTAATCAATTCGCTCCATATATTACGCATTGTGGAAATCATTCCTTGTTCCTTATTGATTAGATAATAAAGGAATGCCACAGTACAGGAAAAGGAAAAGGAAACCTCTCTCACTCATACGCTATGTTACTGCGTATTCTTCCACTGTGCACAAAAAACTAGTTCGCCCACATAGTCCGTAAGTACGAGGCTAACAGTGTGAGCCGAGTGGGAGTGAGCTTTGTAAATTCGAAACGTCGTATGTCAAGACTGTTGTAACTCAAGGACCCCCTGTAGAGTAAATTTAATGGTGGTGATGTGTACATTTTTGTGTGTTCTCGCTTCAGCGGCTGTCCTGAAATATGAGAACAATGTGATGAACATTCGACAGTTTAACTGCTCCCCCCACCCCTATTGGCTGCCAAACTTCATGGACGTGTTCACCTGGTCTCTGCCCTTTGTAGGAGAGAAAGGTAGCCTAATTTCAACAGCTGTTTAAAGAAACCATATTCATTAATCAATAATTTGGCACAAAATTAAACGTATCTAATTTCTACAATTACCTAATTTGGCATTGTGCATGTTTAATCACATACTATCCTCTAATCTCATTGTGTCATTAAGTAAACTCAAATAGGTTCCAAACAGTCAAAGCATGTATAAAATCCAGGCTTGAAATGAATGGCCACTGCTACTGTTTTTAACTGTACTATTTCCATTTTTACAGATAACAGAATGCTATAAATCATATAATCATGTGTATCTGAGATTACTTAACAGGTGTATGCTTGAAACAAACAGCAAAAACTAATATTGTAGCTGTCACTAGTATGACTTTCTGTTGCAGTCACAGAGATGCTTGTGAATGTGCTGAGCATCTGTTCTGATGATGAGTTGATGAACGATGGAGATGAGACCTTTGATGGTAAGAGATCTTTACATTATACACTTTTATTCAGTTTTACTGCTTTTACAGCCTTCATATTCTTACTTCTGTAATCAGAATATTCCATGCAAAACATGACAGGAACTAAAAGCTGGCATTGTTCCAAAAATATCTTGTTGATTTGCTCCCTGGATGCCTTGCATTTAAATGATATTTTCTGTAGAAGATTCTCCTTGTGGCAATGCAGTCTGAGCCTGAACTTTCATGTCCACCCACAGCCAACGCAGCAGCTGCTCGGAAAGAGGTGATTAGGAACAAGATACGTGCCATTGGGAAGATGGCCAAGATGTTCTCTGTGCTCAGGTATGAGAGGGACACAGTCATTTCTGCCTGCTCATCTGTGTCAACCACTTATGAAACACCATGCAAATAAGAAATAGATGGCCCGACATGAAGCTTTTTGCCATAGTTTCAGGCACAAATCAGATGCACACTTGTACTCAGGCATAGCAATTTTGTTTTTTTCCTCTACATGCACAGGCATTTGAGAGGGGATTATGTAAATCATGAGAAAAATGCACAGTTTTATATAAAGTATAACACCTGTAGCCGATTATGCATTTTTTTTAATAACTAGTCTTGTCTGTTGCTCATATATTTCCATCTCACTTCACCAAACTATACATTTCTCATTCTAGTCCACTGGAAAAACCATAATCCTCCCTCCTACACTTCCTAGATAAAAGAAGCACTTTTCATTATAAAATTATAAAAGATAAAGTATTTCCTCCTTGCACTGACAGAAAATGATGGCCCTTCTTAAAGCATGTAAACACTATCCAAACTGCCCTAGTGCATGTCTGTTTTACCTCTGCATGTGTTTTTTTGCCATAAATCCTCACAAAGTCCATGCCAGTTGTGCAGGGACCCAGCCTCAGAATTATAGATCAGTCTCATAAATTGTTAATTATTGCATTAAACTGATTGATATAATAATGTTAAACTGAGACTGATCCCCAGATAATTGGTGACATGTGTGTTATGATCGGCAGAGAGAGGACTCGGTTGTAGTCTATCTCAAAGGTAAAATCAGTTCAGAGTCAGAGGTCAACAGACAGGTATAGCAAGTACAATCCAGATTTGCAATTCATAAACCATTCAAACAGGGGCAAACATCAACATGGAAGTGAGGCAGAAAATGTAATCTAGGCAAGGCAGAGCAAAAATCAAAAACTCGAACAGAGACCCATAGGCAAGAAGCATGAGCCAAATTTCAGACAAAGAAAAACAAAAACTGACAAAGGAGAATATCACAAACAGCTCGGTACTCCAGAGAAAATAATACTTTGTAAAGTCTTATACCACATTCAGTCCTTAAATAGTGCTAGAGCCAGGAAGTACTCAATTAACACAATTCTTGGAAAAGTAGCTCCATTAGCAGTAAGGAGGGTGAACAGCAGCACTGCCTGTCACAACATGTGTATAAACATGCATTCCCTTGTCAGTGCACTTGGAGGGGTAATAATTAGTTTTTGTGTTTATTTCATTGCTTTTTTTTACTGACATTTGTCATTTCATCCCATTTTATATAGTATATCATTTTGCTTGATTTTGTATCCGTGTTCTGTTCTATTGTTTATGTGTAAAGTATTATCAATTAATTAAAATACATATATGTGTGTTTTATTTATATACAGAGAGGAGAGTGAGAATGTGTTGACCTTGAAGGGCCTGACCCCTACCGGCATGCTGCCCAGTGGAGTGCTATCTGGGGGCAAACAGACTCTACAGAGCGGTGAGCATAATGACCATACACCTCTACTACTATATTTTTTTCTTTGCTTCTTCTCTGTCTCTGTCTCTTCCATTTGTCTTTCCATCTGTCTCTCTCTATATCCTCTGATAGACTCCAGGCTTTGGGTGCCACTCTCTCTGCAACACAGTACTAGGAGGTTGCCCCAAAGCCTGGAATGCAATGGGTTAGTTTTTCCCATAGTGTTTAAACTGAGGTCAGGTGACCATGTGTCTGTGACAGTAGGGGCCATTAAAGAGGGGTTGACTGGCTCTGTGGTCCATAGTCTGGTTGGCGTGCATGCATCTGCACAGTGTCATTCATGCACGGCTCATTGCACCACTGCTGCTTGTGCCTTATTGCCATTGCATGGCTTGTTCAAATGTAACCCACTCCCCTCCTCTCCCCTCAGCCACCATCGAGGCCATTGAAGCCATTGAGACAGAAGCAAGTGACGGCGAAGGTAAATACAGGACATGCATCTTGGCCTTTCATCAGCTGTTGACAAACCACAATCAGCCAGCTTTCACTAATAATTTACACAGAGAAAGAGCTGTGGTTATTAAGTACTCATGTCATGTGTAATTTGGTGTTTCTTGCTGCTCTGACAAACCTAATACAAGTATACCATCAGTTGAAGTGGTTATGTTAGGGTTGGAAAAATGTGCAGGGTAGGAATACTCCATGACCAGGGTTGGTACAAACTAATGTAAAAGGACTATTGAGAATATCAATGAGTTCTCAGAAAGGACAAGGCACATATCTAGGATTGTGTACTTAGCTCAATTGCCATCAGACATTTGTCCATGGTAATGAAAATTCCAGCTATTCAGATAAAGGGATGTTACTCTAATATAGTACCCTGTACTGTATATATATACCTAACTACAAGTACCCTGTGCAGTTGAAGTGCCGGAGGCACACAGGTCCCTCAGACTGCATTTGTTTTTATATTGCTGTCAAAATTGATTAAATGTACATTATTTGATGTTATTTATGACTTTTCAGTAAGTAAGGCATCTAGCCCCAGGTTGGATGGCTTTAGTGCTGCACAGTTTGTTGGTTTCTCTGCACTAAGGATATAACGAAATTGTACAAGACTCTGGCCTTCCAGGACTCTGACACTCCTACAGTGAAGAGATTTACCATTTTATAGATGTTCACATTGCCCTTTCTCAGTGATAACCACACAGCAAAAGAACATTTCTGTGATGCATGATGGTTTGAAATGCCGTCTTTCACAGAGAAATGATCATTTGAGTTGATTTTTTGAGTTGAGTCCTGCATTTTCTCTGCCTCTCATGAGGTATCTATGAGCATAGCATGTGGTAACTGGAACTCTCAGGAACTCCCAACCAACCAGAGTGTGTTAACCCCTTCCACGACCTCTCGCGCCATGGCTCACACACAGAGATTGGGTTAAGGTAAAGGGAACTGGGTATTGCTTCCTCTCCAGCCCAAAGGAAAAGCCTGGAATTTGAATAGAGACAAAATCACCAGAAAGCCCTTAAAACTACATTCTTTTCTTGCTACTTTGATGTTATGCTTGTAACTTTTATTTGGGAAGATAAGATAAAGCATGTCTTGTTAAACAACATGAATGTCACTGTTTGCTGCCAGTGGAAAATGACCTAACACAGTACATTTTCCCAGGTATTAGGAAGTCTGTTGCATGTAAAGACACATTTATTAGTTGCTAGGTAACTTTTTAGTTATTTGTTAATTATATCCTATTGGGGTTACAGAAAAGACTTTTGCACTTCTATGTTCTGATTAGTCAGAACAAGGTGAGGAGAATCACAGGTTAGTGACAGAAATGGAGCCATTATTTGATTTTTATCAATTGTTTAATTATTTAATGATTATTTAATTGCATGTAGTAGGCGGTTTTTCAGATTTACAGGATGGAGCTTTTAACTAGGTTTGCTGCTCATTGTGATCTGTGCCATCCTTTTCCACAGCTATCCGTGGCTTTTCTCCACAGCACAAGATCAGCAGCTTCGAGGAGGCTAAGGGTCTAGACCGCATCAACGAGCGCATGCCTCCCCGCAAAGATGGGGTAAACCATGTGGGCCACTCCATGGGTAAAATGAACATGTCAGAAGCCAATGGCACTGACGATAACAGCAACATCCAGTGATGCTGTGGCCACCTGCCTGCCTGTACCCAAGCCCATGCCAGTACTGTGCTATGTGGCAGGATATGGCCAAACCCATTATTTAAGACCTCCGGATACCAACAAAACCCCCAGCAACATAACATGTATGCATCTACTTCTGCTCCAATATCCAATTAGACAAGAAAATTGACAGAGTTCAAATCTTTTGTGGACATGGATAGAAGGTGGTCTCTTTTTCGCTGCCACTTTACTGGTTGTGGGTTTGTCACTATATAAAATTCTGCCACTTTGAATGTGCTGAGCAGGGTTTTTTGGGTAGAGAGTGTTTTTTTTGGGAGAGAGTGTTTTTTGGGAGGGGATGTCAGTCAGTGGCTGGAAGTGTCTTTATCAGAATGGGGGGTGGTTCCTATTGCTGATCTGCCAACTACTTTCTGACTCTACCCATACATCAAAGTGGGCAGGGTCTAGGGATTAGAACTCTCTCTTAAGCCTGATCCATTGCAGCTCATTGATGGGGTGGCCAGCCAGTACCAATGCCGAGCATCCTTCTTAATATTTTGACTACAAGTTTTCTTCACGAGTCCATTTCATTATGAAATGATTTCACTGTTGGAACATGTTTTGCTACTAGTATTAATGAATACAAAATGTGAAATGACAAAAAAAAAGTTTGTAAGAAAGGACATTTAAAGAAAAAAATGTACATTTTATTACTTGCAATGCAGTCTTACCTGAGTATATTTATTTATTGATTTCTTTGTTGGTAAGATCCCATAAAGCTGGGTGGGTGGGTGTAGGAGTTCTTGCGGTTATTAACTATGGATTCCTCAACTTCATCATCTGTGGTGTGGAGGAAGCACTGGTGATTTGGGGCTGTACTAGGAGCTAGGGATTGACCTCAGGCACCGCCTACCTGATAATTTTTCACCTGCCTGTAACTTGAGAGAGAATGCAC
>JBBPCX010000023.1:7872243-7898130 GCA_037974365.1 Hydrocynus forskahlii | reverse complement strand
CTTCATGAACATGTTTTGTATAGCCCATAGACCTATTATAACTAAAGTGAGTTTTGCATAATAGGTCCCCTTTAATGAAGAAAAAATGGACGAAATAACTGGACTAAAATCAACTCACCAAAGTAGTACATACTTCAAACACAGCACACAAGCAGATGGGCTTAGTCCTGATTATTAATACACTGTCACCGCACTGACATGTTTAAAATAGTTAATAATTGGTCATTTAAAAAATGGACACATTACTGTTTTTAAACATTTTGTGAATTAATAATCAAGTACTTGTTGGGAAAAAACAATTCAGTTTTCAATCTGACAGACAAAGCCAGTTATACTGGACTGGCGGTGGAAGTCTAGAGGTAATCTAACTACAGAGCAGTGTAGTTTTTGTGCATTTTTTGGTACAGGCATTGCACTGTTTTTCATTGGAACTGTTCCCTCCCTAGCAGGCTGTGGCCCAAACACTCAGCCAGTGAGGGTTGATTTTCCATGAGAGAAATGCATCTGCTTCCTGCCATTCTTCCACAGGAAACACTGGAACAGCGTCAGGGGCCACAGCTACATCTCAAAAACCATGAGTGGGCAGTCACTGGTCTAGCGTGCACACACACCTAATCACAAGGCAACAGCTATACCATTCTCTGTCTCATCATCCAGTCTACTCAGAAAACAACTTTTCATACTCTGCACACTGCCTCAGACTCATGCACATACATACTTGAACGCTTCTCTGTTCCATCTCTTCTCTGTTCTTATACATCTATGCCTGGAGTCCTAAACCCTTTACATACAAACACACCAAACTTTTCTGGATTAAAGCCATGGATCTGCTCTTTTGCTTGTTTACTGTTCTCTGTGTCTCTCTCTCCAGCATCTCAGCAGGTAAGTCTGAAGAATGCCTTTTCACAGAAACTCATTACATGGCTGGTGTCAGCAGATACTGTAGTTATACTCAAAAGAAAAATTAATAAGGTCCTTGTGGCGATGACATGCTCTTTATATAACAGTCCGACTAGATGCATATATGTCAGTGGATTTCTGGAAGACATTATAAAATACATCGAGGTCATTGTTTAGGTTGATTGTGATTGTGTACATTATTTACTCATTAATTACATGTATATCATTACATGTAAATACTACATTGACAATTATGGCTAAAGAAACTAAACTGAAAGGGCAAAATGTGTTGGTATGCATATGTGGATACAATGCTCTTGTTCACAGACACAAGAGTAGGTAAAGTTAGAGCTGTCTTGTTCTAGATTTAAAAATCACTGACCAAATATTAACCAGCCACCTTACGGTTCCTGTTCAAGAGGAAGCCAACTCTTTTCTCATAGTGCTGTATATTTTTAACAGTTGCTTTTATAACAAATACTGTACTTAATCAGTCAAGCAGTAATAATCTACTTTAATAATGTGTGTTTTACGTGAGATGAAATAAAGAAAAGAAAGCTACGGCTAATGAAGAACCATTACTTACAACACACATTTGTGTTATTGTGTGTCTCTTTTGAACTTGGACTTTATAGCTCAGATTAATCCTGAAACATTTTCATTATATTTCAAGTGCCCTGCTTATATTGAGTTAACATTTTATGATGAATGGTCGAAAACTGCCTGGTAGAAATTACATTAATGTTCAAACTATAAATGTTTTTCCTTGTCCTATTCAGTTCTGAGTTATGAGACTGGGTTACAGCAGTGACAACATTCAATACATTTGTCTTTTTTTGTTATCATTTTATATAGTTCTAAGTACCTATTTTAAATGTTAATATATTTTACAGTAAACTTTGAATTAAATGTATGTTATTATACATTACTTTGAATTTCACTTTCAGAAGGCAGCAATACTTCAAGTAATTTTACTACTACCTCTACTACAAGTTCAGCAGGTAGGAGAAAATGTTTCTTTGCACTTGTGATATGGTTCTATAAAGGCACAGAAGATTTAGTTAATGGAGTATGTGGGAAACAGTGGCATAACATGGTTATAGAAATGTGAAACCCCTAAGTCTAGTAAGAGAACACATTATATACAAAGCTTTAATTGGTAAAATGGGGCAAACATGTAATATATCAGATAGATCATATGGATATAAATGTAATATAGATCATAAGGAAGACCCACACTGATTACTCAGCTGTGACTCACACAGTTTTTGAACAATAACTTAAAGTAATGTGAGTGAGCACTAAGCATAGAGAATGTTGTGCATTGTGCATTGCACAACAAACCAAGCTGGTCAGCTTAACATCTGCTGTATTTACCTATCCTATGAATAGCTCATGAATAACATAAAACTGAGCCAAATCACCTCCTGCCCTACTGGTGGCCGTTCTATTGATGTCATAAAAAATTATAACATTCCTAAAACAAAGCATGAACACCCATAAATCTAAAAAAAGTTAATTGTGACTTTTATAATAGCATATGACAACACAGAGTATAGTTTTTTTAGAATAGACCACTCTCCCACATAGTCCCACATGTTCCGCTACTTTCAAATCCGTAGTTTTGTCTCCAAAACATTCTGGGGTTTTCCTCTCCTTTCTCAAAACAGGCCTGGAAAGATTTGCTTTCGACTAATCCTTATGCTAAGGGAGTGATTTCAAAATTATACAACTTTATTTTATCCTTGAACACCCACCCACTCACAAATTAAATTAGCCTGCGAAAGAGAATTAGGTATGAGTCTTTCTGAAGAAAATTGGGAAGCTGCTATTGATAACATAAAAAAATACCACTTCTTGTGCATGCCTTGGTTAGACACAATTTAATGTCTTGCATAGGATTCACCTATCTAAACCTTACACATCTTTCCACCATATATCCTGAAGTATCTGCTGAGTGCGATAAGTGTCATAGCTCTCCATGTTATCTGACTGACATGTTTTTTCTGTGTCCAAAATTGCACGTTTGGTTGTCTTTTTTTGAGATCATGTCTAAGATATGTGGTTCGACTATACACCCATGTCCACTGATAGCAATCTTTGGTCTTACTGATGGATCAATTCTGCTCACATCCATGCAGCATGATGTTATTGCCTTTGTGTCTTTAATAGCTAGATGTACAATTCTATCGTGCTGGAAATCCACCAGGGCTCCTGCCACTTCACAGTGGCTTAGTCAAACCATGTTTCTTTTTTTATTATTTTTTTGGAAAAGCTTAAGTACACTTTAAGAGGGTTTACTGCTATCTTTTATCATAAATGGCAACCTTTTATTTCTTATTTTACTAAGCTGCCGGTGATGACTGACTAATTGACCTCCATTTAGCTTTTACTCCAGTTTCCCTTCATTTGGATGCTACATTTGTCACCTTTTGTACCTTGCATATATTTACATTGCTGCACCTTGATCGGACAGAGCCAAGATGGAGTGGGATTGGGGTTGGTTATGTTCCTTTTTTTTCATTGTGTTTCTGTTTTGTTTTTTCACGCTCTCATTAATGTAAAAAAGTGCATATTATATATCTTGGCATATTATTTTTCTAAATAAACAAATTTGAAAAAAAAATAGACCACGCTGTACTATGCTTTAAAATTTTCCTTTGTAGTGCTTTCTAAATTGTTTTGGACTTTAATTCATATCGAACATTAGGTTCTTTAAATGTTTAAAAAGATTCTTCACACTTATACGTCATTTACAAAAATATTTTTTTTAACCATTAACTGAAAGGCTCGTTAAGGATCCAAATATGGTTCCTCTGTTCCATGACTCTAAAAAGCCCTTTTGGTACTTTTATTTTTAAGAGTGTACATGCGAATGAGCTGAATTATGCAGCTTTAGAGCCCTCAGCTAATACAGCTTTTAAAAGAACCACAGTTATATGTAAGAATGCTACAGATATAATGAAAGTAAATGTTGAACCTGTCAAAAAGTATTGGTGATAGAATATAAACGTGATTATGGGGAAAACTGGCTCAAATGCTCACACTTTATCAAGGTGTTTGATATAAATAAAATATTTATTCTACTAAAAGCACTGTTGGATCTAGCTGATGTGTTATGTTTTTGCTCTATGTGCAGGTCATGATCCTGGACTTTCAGAAAGCTTTACACCTGAGCAGGCCTCAAACAGTTCCTTAAGAATATCACCAGAGGACCCCACAGCAGCCCCACCAACCCAGTCGCAAAGCAATAGCCTCACCATGTTAGCCTTTGGTAAACCTCACATGAAATACTGACAGAAATCAAGATTCATGCCTGTTGCTTTCATATTAGTTATGCTTTTCCCTCTGATGCTTTTCCATCTGTTCCTTAAAGGTGTGATTAGCTTTATTCTTGTTTTGATCATCGTTATGGTCATTTTGGTAACAGTCGTTAATCTCAGAGGACGCTGTCATAGCACAAAGGAGGAAGGTGAGACTCTATGCTTGTGGGTGTTTGGAGGGCACATGAATCCAAATGTACTCCCATAGCTTTAGTGCATTACGAGTTTTCATTTTCCTTGCAGGCGTAAAAAGTTATGACTCAGTAGTACCAGAAAGGTAGGAATAAAAGTTGTTTTTTTATTCTGAGAGCATGCATGTGCATTAAGTATCATATTTATTACTATACTCTGTGATTGGTCCAATGTTCTTACAGCCACAGGGCCAGCGCTGAAGAGAAAGAAAGCATGACACTTGTTTCTATAAGGAAGATAAACACAGACACTGGTTAGTAAAAATGTGCCTGAATTGTAACTTTAATTGTACTGCATTCATGCCAGGCATTTAGGACTGAAAGTAAGACATTCCTGTCTTTACAGATTTTCTGCGGATCTCTTCCGTCCACAGTACAATATTGGACAATGAGAATCAAGAGCTCAGCAGAGATCTGCTCAGTACCAGAGCACATTAAACTCTACATACCCTCATTGAACTCAGGGATGAAGCAAATCTGCTCCTTGATGTATGCATGTTCAGCAATGGCAAATAATGGTGTCAAAGGAATTATGAACAAATAAACAAATAAATAAAACAGACAAACATCTATGTCAGTTGTCATTTCCACCAAATGTAGTTAATCAGCCAAAATGATTCTTGTCCTAGGTTTTCTAAAGTATCAGATCTTGTACAAATAACAAGTAATAAAACTTTAGACATCCACTGCTTGTTATATATTACTCTTAGAGTTCCAGTGAAAGAGATAGATCCGGATAGAATCCAGATGTCTTGGCTGATCATTATTGTAATTTAATGTAATGTAACAGTCCTATTTCTAGTTCAAATGTTAAAAAGATCACAGTTTAGAATTATTCATTTGCCTCCCACATGCACATATTTATTCACAAATATCAGTGATAACAAATAAACCAATAAATGGCATTTGAACATATCAGAAACATCTGATAATTTGGAGTTTGGGGGAACTCATGCCTAATAACAATCAATTTAAATACAATATCAACGTGGAATTTAACAGATTTTAGTGGTCAGTTTGTCTTTCCACTCATTTTTTGTGAAATCAGACATGACATTTTTTAGTAGAAGTCAGTAGTGTAAGTCGTGCTCCCTCCACCCCGTGAGATTTAGGTATTACGGTATTACCGCATTTCCGTTTCCCTATAATAATGGCGGTTGCTACTGAGCATTTGGGTGTGTTTGTGTATTTTTCATGTATTGATTGTAAAACCCGAAGGAGATTTGGACATGGTTGAGGTATGCTGCGTGTGGTGCTGAAATATTCTTGTACGAGCGTGCAACTGCGTGACTGTGACTAGCCTGCTGCCGGAGATCAGACACCCTGCTGCCGTTCCGTAGAGTTGCTGTAGTAAGTTAGCAGACAGCCCGTTAGCTTCTTTCGCTCGCTGCCCGGGCTTAAATGGTGTGAACACTGACAGCTTTGTAAACCTGCGTAAAAATTAAGAGTCGCCTTTGCTGTCTACGTTTTGAAATAGAAGAGTCGCCAAAGTCTACATCTGCTGTTTTTGGCAAACGGTCTGTGCAGCTGCCCCTCGCTCGTCAGCGCAGGTGTCGGTGTCAGTGTGGAGAGAGAGGAGCCGTGGACAGATATGCCGGGGTTTGACACGGAAAAGGAGGAATCCGACCGATTGATAGAGAAAGCAAAACTATGTTTGCGTTCAGGACGAAAAGAGAAAGCTCTACAGATGCTGTACGAAGCGCAGAAAATCTACCCCAGCACCCGAGCCAGAGGTCAGTAGCTGGTTTTTATTTGGCAGGCTCGAGCCGAGCGCTGAAATAGAAAGTGCAACGTCTGTATATTGAATATTGCATGATCCACACTCTGCTGTCTGGTGTCTTTTCGTTGTGCTGCCTTGTTTTCCCCCACCTCAGATCACTAGGTCATTAGTAGTAGTAGTTTACGTGACTGATTTGGACGCAAGCCCTACCTTGTATTCCAATGTCAGGATTTGGGCTAAGAACTGTTTGAAGATGAAGCTCAGTAAACTGGATTCAGTGGCGTGATGACGTTAGACAAGCTCTTTGTCCAAAGGACCCCCTACTGCTGACACGGTCGCGCACATAGTTTATATAATCTTCGTTTTATCTGCCAATGCAATGACCCTTCTTGGACAAGTCAATATGTCCAGTGCCAAGCGTCCACTGGATGGGTAAAAAGCACTGGGCTTTGGAGCTGTGGAATTCTCTGGAGTGATTAAAAATTATTACTAACGTTTCAGATGAACTGGAGTAATGTTTGTGATCCAAAACTAATGATTCATCATCACTAGTTGCCCACGATGAAGAAGGCAGAAGGCAGTACAATCTCTCATAATTAATGACAAATTACACACTAACTCATTATTTCAGAAAACATGTCATTCTATGTGAAGAATTTTGTGCTTCTCTATAAACCTTTAGTGCTCATAGATGCCATTGTGAAGAATGGGAGCGCCGCAGCTCCTGACACAGAGCATATATACACGCCACCACCCGGCTGGAGGAACAGTGATCAAGATTGCCCTGCACCACCAGCATCACAGTGGCACCACCGACATCAAAGCGCAGGAGAGGGGAATGAGGGGCCTAGTGATGAGAAAAAGAGCTATACTGAAGAGCAGAGACAGGGTGTCCTTAGGTATGTACTCCCACTGCAGTTTTAATGTTTTATAGGGCAGTTGAACCTGACTTTTAGAATGTAAAAAGCCTTTATACCCATTTGAACAAGTGGTACAAGGGTATTTCAAATTAGAGGGCTTCTCCTGCCCTCAACATCAGATAAAGATAAGAATAACATTGTAAGTTATGCATATGTTTAGGCAATGTATAGACATAAATGTCTATAGACAAGTGTACTTTTATGTGTAAAGAGTCGTATGGCAGGATTTTCCTATGATGGAAATTTTGCACAAGATGAAGGGCCCGGGTTGCTCAATTGGTAGAGCGTCAGGCTTTTAATCTGAAGGTCCTGGGTTCAAGTACCTGTTCAGGCAGATATCTGGGGTACCTGATGTCCTGGTGGTTGGGCAGTTGTAGTCAAATCCTAGGTTCTGGTTTCGAATCCCAGGACTGTCAATAACTCCACTAAGGTACCCTTAAACAAGGTCAGCTGCTCCCTACTGGGTGACTAGGTAAAATGCAAATTTTACACTGTTCACATTGTGTGCTCATAGATGCCATTGCGAGAGAAAGGTCCAGAGAGCTGTATAATGTGTGAACCCACAATATGCTTTTGCACATCCTCTGGAGGGCAAGTTTGTATTTCTGGGCATTATTTCCAAATTACATACTTGCACTTTTATTATTTTATTATTGTTAGCAGTGTTTCTTTTTGTTTCTTTACCAGACATAGGTACTGCTGGGGTCATTATAAATGCCCTTTTCATTTATTCTTGCAGGATAAAGAGATGTAAGGACTTCTATGAGATTTTGGGTGTGCCAAAAGATGCCAGTGATGAGGATTTAAAAAAGGCTTACCGAAAGCTTGCTCTGCGCTTTCACCCAGACAAGAACTGTGCTCCTGGGGCCACTGATGCTTTTAAAGGTGGGTTACTACAACTGCGGTGCCACTTTTGGGCATAGAATGAACATATTACATGATGGAATTCTCCACAAGTTTCCTCACTGTGTATATCTAGGTCCAAAAATGGGCATCATTTTTGAAGTAAGAAGATGGTAAATTTCTCCTTCATACTTACAGTTTCTATAGAAACAATTTCTATCGTTGCTTGACAGCATCAACTTTATTTAAGACCCTTTCTGGGCCACATGATTTGTATAATTAGCAATTTAACTCTAATTGAGGCACTTCTATAGCTTATTAGGTGATGCCAGTATTGTCTATTTTTTGGTGGTGTTTCTATTTTAGTTAGACAATCCTTTTTACTTTGTTCCTTTAGTTTCTGTTGTCAAGGATACATATTTTATTTTTATTTTATTTTTTATCTCATTTTTGACATACCATGCTAAATTAGCCAACTTTACCAGTGCAAGTACCTTTTTGGAATCTTAAGACATTTTACAGTTTGTTTCAGCTACGTTTTGTTTTGTTTTATGCTGTATTTTTAACTTACTCTATGTTGTCTTCTTGGCAGCTATAGGGAATGCCTACGCAGTGCTGAGTAACCCAGAGAAGAGGCAGCAGTATGATCAGTATGGAGAACAGAGTCCTGGAGAGCCAGCTAGTCACTCTTCAGCCCAGCCACGTCACACATATGGACACAATCGAAACTTCCACAGGGATTTTGAAGCTGATATCTCTCCAGAGGAGCTCTTCAATATCTTCTTTGGGGGCAGGTTTCCAACAGGTCAGCCAAATCTGTGAAGTGAAAAGTGAAAGTGACCATTCTGTCATACATGAACACGCCACAGCACGCATTTAACCCATTCACCAAGTGAAGCAGCAGGCAGCCAGGAACACAGCACCCTGGGGAAGCAGTGTTTGGGGACGGTACTTTGCTCAAGGGTACCTCAGAGGTGCTTATAGCAATCTTGATTCTAGATCTAGATGGCAAAAGAATAAGATTTAAGTGTCTTTGAAAGAAGTCTTATTACAGACTGTCCAGTGTCATAGAGGGATTTTATGGTAGGGCTACAGTACATAAATGCACTTCTGTACTTAGATGTGCACATTTGAGAGTTTGAGTGCTGCAACTACTGGCACTGGTCCATAGAGATGTACAAGTAATATGGCCAAATTAGTCAGTTATTCACTTTATTCTCCAGCTGGATGAGTGCAAGTATGGCATAAAACACTTTACAGTGTGTTGCTTTTTCCCTTTAATTTGTCAGATTATGGATGACATTGAGAAGTGTTGAATTATGTTGAATTATAATTGCATTATTTCAGGCAACATCCATGTGTACACTAACAGAGGAGCCTCTTACGCCCATGTGTACCAGCCACGCAGACGGCGTATGTATGAGAGACGGGAAGAGGAGGTAGAAGAAAATCGCAGCCAGGTTAGTTACTCTTAGTTAGTTAGTCTCATTCTTCTTTTCATCTGTCAAAAACAGAAGTTGAGCTACACCAGGGTCATTAAAGTAACAGCTCGTAAAAATTATCTGATGCTGCATGGTACATTTTTATCCACAAATATAGACAAACTCATGTTGCATAGTTAGTAGTAACACTAATTATTTTGTCTATGCATTGTGCCATACAGTATGTCTAAAATTATATAACCCAGGTTTGGACAGACAGTTGCATGATGCTACTGTGGTACCAAGCATCCATTATATGTTGGCTACAGTTGTCTTAGCTCCAATGTTAAAACAGATATGCAGATGGGACACCAGACATTCATTGTCTGGTAAATTAAATTTAGGGAAAGGGGACCCTTATTTCAGTTTGAAGTTTTGCCAAACTGTTACTTAAGGAATTATTCATCAGCTATAATACTAATACTTCTTTTTTAGAACACATTCACAGCCTTCCTGCAGCTTCTCCCTGTGCTGGTGCTTGTCCTCATCTCTGTGGTAACCCAGCTGATGGCAACCAATCCACCTTACAGCCTTTTCTACAAACCGTAAGTGTGATTCATTCCTCAGAGCTGAAGAACCATGGTGGGCCCACAGAGCTCACATTTGATTTTCAGATTTGTATGTAAAATCACAATAATTAATAATAAGAGAAGACCATGCTGTCTTAAAGGTCCATGGGATTGGTGGTGAGCAGGGAGACCCAGCATATGGGCGTACCCTACTATGTGGATAAGACCTTTGAGAAAGAGTACCGTGGAGCTGCCCTTGATGAGCTGGAGAAGACTATTGAGAGTGATTACATAGACCATCTACAGAGCAGCTGCTGGAAAGAGAAACAACAGAGTGAGTCCTCTGCAGTGTGTTAAACTGATGTGTATACGAATAGCATAATTTTCCTTAAATGCACTAGATCTTCTGAGCAAGGACAGTTTTGGATAGTTTTCTTTCACTTCAAGTTAGAAATTTTTTCTTATTTTCTTAGACAACTGCTACTTATTTTCTTAGACAAACGTTCCACACAAAATAATGAAAAGACAGTAAACCCCCAAAATTTGCAGAGGTTATGTTCCAAGAGTACCTGAAAACTGCTAATTTGTGATGTAGTAAGAAAAACCCTAAAAATACCTATTTTTATCATGTAAACACTAAATATGACACCAAATATGCTCCCAAAACACTTTAATTTCATTTTAATCTCAGCTTAATACATTACCCTTAAAGAAAAAAGAAACCCCGTATCCAGCCCTCCCGCAGTGCTAGCATGTAAATACCGATGTTACCCCTATATAGACTGTACTGTAATTTATGCATGCGCGATTTCTTTGGTTTAAGCAAGTAAATACAGTAATAAATTAATTTAATTTCCAGTAATAAAAACTATAGAGCTTTAAGAAGAACAAAACGAAAAACACGGGAACAGTCAGTAAAACACTCGAGACGCTCCACGCGGAAAACAATTCTGATGCGGGAATGCTGGACTGTAGCTGCCAGAGATGCATCACAGGGCAGCAGCCAATCAGCAGCAAGGAGAAATGAATAACGCTCTCGGATTTGCTACTTTCAAACCTCCCGCCTCTGAGTACAGAAGTATTTCACCATCCCAGGATGTGCTTTCTTTGTGTTCTCTTGATAGTACCAAAAATGTTGTTATATTTTATATGGAAGTGTAGCTGAATTTATGTTAATATTTATGTTACTAAATTATATTTTTCTTAATTTACCACTAAAATTCATTAAATTATGCGAAGTATGTTTGCAGTTTCTGCGAATTTGCAAGGGTTTCCGCAGGGTAAGTCTCTACCAGCTTTGCACATCTAGTGACTGCAATTTCTGCCCATTCTTCTCTGCAAAATAGCTCCATCCATCTTCCCATCAACTCTGACCAGCTTCCCAGTCCCTGCTGAAGAAAAGCATCCACACAGCATAATGCTGCCCTCACAATGTTTCACAGTGGGGATGGTGTGTTTAGGCTGATGTGCAGTGTAAGGTTTCTGCCACACATAGCGTTCTGCAATTGTGGTCTTATCTGTCCAGAGCATCTTCTTCCACATGTTTGCTGTGTCCCATACATGACTTGTGGCAAACTGCAAACAGGCCTTCCTATGGTTTTCTTTCAACAATGGCTTTCTTCTTGCCACTCTTCCGTAAAGGCCAGACACCCGATGTGTTGCTTGGTCTTCATGATGCTGTTTGTTCACTAATGTTCTCTAATAAACCTCTGAGGCCTTAACAGAACAGCCGTATTTATTAAGAGATTTACCTACACACAGAGGGATGCTATTTACTAATTACATGACTTCTAATGGCATTTGGTTGCAATGGACTTCATTTGGGTGTATTAGAGTCCCGAATACAAGGACTCTTGTATAATACAAGGGGCCTGAATACAAATGTAAGCCACACATTACAATTTTTTATTGCAAAAAAATCAAACGCCATGTATCCCTTTCCTTCCACTTCACAACCATGCACTACTTTGTGTTGGTCAGTCACATAAAGCTCCAATAAAATACATTTAGGTTTGTGGTTGTAATGTGGAAAAGTGAAAGGGCTATGGATAGTTTTTCAAGGCACTATACGTAAGTAAATCTTTTACTGCTTCCATATATGCAGACATAGTCAATATATTTTTAAAGGAACTGTATATGTTTTAGTAGATAATTGCAGCATATTTCACTGCTAAGTAGTACCATTTTTATAAATATAACATTATACTTACAGTTGTTGTTTTAACATAGGAAGCACAGCATACATATCATTATAATATTTCACTGTAGTGTGTAATAGTGCATCTGTGTTGCTTGTAACTCATGGAGTAAAATATGTACTTTTAACCACTGTACTTCAGCGGTTTGTTTATTTAAAGTGAGCTGTGTTTGATAGCACAGTCTATGTTTGTTTGTGCCAGTGCAAGCACAGCCCATTGAATGTATGCTTAAATGGGAGAAAATGGCAGATTTAAAAAAACTCCTTCCAGCAGAGCATTATTGATCAGCAGACCATTTTGGGTCCTGCCCTATCACTGAGAGTTCATGAAGCTATCAGAAATGCTTTTTTGCATATGAAATTCACATTGTTTTCTGGTCAGTTCAATTTTACAGATGTATTTACTGTCTACTAGCTTAGCTATTATGGCTTTGGTGGAGCTCTCAAGGGGGCTCGATCTTAGAACATACTCGCATACTCGTAAGCAGTGTGTCAACTGAAAATTAGCATTGGTATTTGTTTCTCATCAAATTGGCAAAATGCTATGAATAAATTAAGTCATTCTCAGAACTCTTTTCATTGGTAAGTTAACTGCATTCAGTAGCTTCTGTGTGTAACTTCTGTGTGCTAATATCCTTATTTTAGAGGATAAGCTAGAAAATGCCAGTTCATAAGTTTGAAATCCGTGTTTCCAATAAAATTAAAACCAATACAGAGAGTGTGCGTCTGTGTTCCTTTTCTCACAGAGTCGGACCTTGCCAACCTAGGCCAGCTTTATCGGGATGAGCGGCTGAAGCAGAAGGCTGCGACCATGAAGTTGGACCACTGCGAGAAGCTGCAACGCTTTGTTGGTCGCCAGAGGGGCGACTGAAGTGAGGGCTCCTCTCCCAGCATGGTCTCCACCTGAAGAGTTTATTGTTAGTGATTCATTTGAGTTCATCTGTGTAGGTCACTTTGTTGGAAAGGAGACATAATGCAGAGTAGTTAAAGGCAGTCAGAGCTGAGCTGTGTTTAGTTGGGAGCATGGTGCCTTTTGCCCTGCTGCATAGGGAAAAGGCTGCAAGCATGCTGAATTAATCCTGAGCTCTGGGAGTGATATATTCAGTCCACCCTCTGCAACAGTGAAGCTTCATTGCAAAGGGTGTGTGTGTGTGTGTGTGTGTGTGTTGTTTTTTGTGTGTGCAAGCCAGAGCTGTTTTATTTCCTTACATTAAGGAACTTGGGCTCCAGGCATGCTAACCGGGTTGATGCTAGAGATCCTTTTGTTCAGACTCCCACTTTACTGGAGTTTTCTTAGTATTATTGTTAATTTAAATTACTTAAAATAGTGTTTACTAAAGATTATTTAACTTATTTTCTTTTGTTTATGTGGGGTGTGTTATTTTTAAGTGGTCTGACGACACTGAAGACCTATCAGTTGAAAACATTTTTGCTCCATATTGGCTAAATAAGCAAAAACATGTTTCAAAGAATGGGGTCACAAACCATCAATGCTTTCAGAAAACTATTCCAAAAGACTTTGTGTACAAATTCACTTTCACAGATTTACAATTTTGGTTGTTAATGTACAATATTGGTTGATGTATTACTTATTAACACTGCTACAGAAGCCTGCAATCACTGGGAATTGTCTTCTTTTGAGTCTTCAGTTGTGAAGAGAAAACAGTTCTGCACTGAAACATTGTCAGAAGCCATTACCTCAGTCATATTTATTTCATAGATTCATTCATACATTTTATGCCTACCAAATTCCAGTTTCTTTTGTACTGCATGCAGCCCAGTGGGAGATTCCCTTTGCTTTGTGTTACACTGTGTTCAGCACAACAGTTAGGTTAGGTTTATTTTAGTGCTTATGCTAATAGCTTACACACAAAATAATCACCTGTAACTTCTCAGTTGTACAGCTGATTCAAAAGTTGTATGTCAGTCAAGATTAGTCACAAAGTTAAAGGGCAAAAGTCTTTATAATACAGTGTCCATAGGGGAGCCATACTCAAGTCCTAATTAGTAACAAATGGATGTAATAGAGAAAAGACTGAAATGGCTAATATCAATAAAACTGTGAGCTGTAGACATGTTACTGTGCCACCCTACAGCCAAACCATAGTTTGGTTAGTTGGTGCTGAGTGAGACTTTGTGCTGGTTTAATAAAACAGTAAGCATTTCCTCGTTCTCCTGATTTCGCTTATTCTAAAGCAGTGTGAGATTCCTCCTAACCAAAAGTGAGGTGTCTGTCAGATTTTTCAAACCTGCTAAAATGCTTATGTTCTGCATAAAAACAGTTTTCTCACATAAAGAACCCTGCCAACTTACATTTTTCTTTTATTCATACTTTTTATCTATCATTTGCACACAAAGCAAATACTATAAAATAATACATACTTATACCATACTTGACAAACCTGTCCTTACCAAAGATGGCACACATTTCTTCGTGCTGCAGAAATACCAGTGTCCAAAACTCCAGTCAAGACACTAAATGTCGTTATGGCTCCGAGTCTACAGTGGGTCTTCCTGATCATTTTTTCATTTTCAAGTCAGCCTCTATAGCACAGCGCCGGCCTCTGGTACCCCCATCCTTTGGAGACAGACAGCAAACAAAATCTGAACTGTGAGCTTATAAGACATTTCAGGGGTATTTGTAGAACTGCGTAGGCTTAATTTAGTAGTTATTAATATTCAGATTTATTGTTTAGTAACATTTAATTTTTTAATTAAGGTATTAGATTGGAGATCAAAGGTGAGCCCACATACACACAGGGAGTTAAGACAAAAGCTATAAATGTATAGTGTTTCTGTATGGTATGATCAATATGTACATTCCTGTCTAGTCCTTGTGTTACAGGGTAACAGTAACAGAAAGAATACTTACAAAGAGAGAGAGAAGAAATGCAGGAGAAGCCATTGGAACATTGTCCTGTGAAAGGACAAACAAGAGTCAGAAAGGAGGCTAATTCACCTCTCTGCCATAACATTAAAAACCACCTGGCTAATATAACCCCTGCCAAAAATTGAGAGCGCTGTCAGCTGAAATAACGTAAAAGATTACAAAACTCATTTATGAGGGAAATCAACATGGAGAATGACAAAAAAATTTAGTTCTAGTCAGGTATGCCTTAAAAACTTGGTGGGATGGGTATAAAAGGAAAACACAGGTAGACCACTGACGAGTCAGGATAGAAAACTCAAAGCAATGTGCCTTGAAAATAAAAAAAATCACAACAAAATGAATGAAAACAAAACAGGAGTCAATGTTTGTGACAGAACTGTAAGAAACTGTCTGAATTAAATGGAATTTACATAGAGAATCCAAAGAAAAACCAGAAATAACCTAAACCAAAAAGATGTGACAATGGAATTGGAGTGTGGGTGATCGATTGAAGATGATAATCAGTGACAAATCTACATTGGCCAACGAGATGTTCAAGTGTTCCGGAAAGGCATATCCACTCTGACATAGCCACTAAACAGTTCAGATCTCAGTCCAATTTAAAGTTTGAGAGAAATTTTTGAGAAATTAACCTTGAAAAGGCTCCATCCTACAAAGTTGATCTTTCAACCACAATTCAAGGTAAGTTGAAACCAGATTCATGGAGAATATTGTTTTTCGTTTGTTAAGTACATGCATAAAAAATATAGGCTCAGAGAAGCAATAAAGTACTATTTGTGATTTATTTATTTTTTTGTTGATTCCATCATTATTTCCTCCACAAAGAGTTACTTCATCATCTTTCCTCATAGAACAGTATTTATAAATATTTAATTTGCCTGAGGTTATTTAACAAAGCCAAAATGTTAAGCTATTAAAAATAGTTTTGTGTCATATCTGTGATTTGTTCATTTGCTACAAAGTAAAAACACTCAGGAATCAGACTATTTGTCAGCCTGGCCTTATGCAATGTACAAAGAGGGTCAAAACCGTATTCTTTGGAACAAAATGGTGTGACATTAGTGCAACACGAGACATGACTGTAGTATAGCACCAAAGTTTAGCACGCAAAGAAGTAAACCATACAAAGAAAAGAACAAAAATGGACTTTTGCAGTGAATGAGCAGGAGGTAAATAATCACTAAAAAGTTTAAAGCATCAGTCCAGTGAGTTTGCAGTGTGAATTTGTCTATATTTAGGCCTCTCGTGCAATGTGGCGGCAATGAATTACTTAGAGGCCTGACTGCTTGTGGGAAGAAGATGATGTAGTGTCTAGCAGTGGTGGTTCTGATGCTTCCCTTTTCCCAGATAACGGGAGAACAGTCTATGAGTGGGGTGGGTGGGATCCGCAAAAATGCTGAGTTCATGACCTGCAAGACCTTTGGTTACTGTTTTTGCAGTTTCCAAATCTGGAAGTGATGCAGCTGTGGAGGTTAACAGCAGAGTCATTTATGTAAAATTATGTGAAGTGTAGTGTGCAGGGCGAGGTTCCTGCTGAAGCTGAGTTATCTCCATTGTTTTGTCGATATTCAGACACAGGTTGTTGTCTCAACACTAACCCTCCAGCCGTTTGACCTCCTCTCTATATGCAGAGTCAAGCAGAATGAAAAACAATGGGCTGAGCACACAGCCCTGGAAGTACCAGCATTTGCTAAAAGTCCTGGAGGTGTTGGTTCCAACACTGAAAGACTGGGGCCTGTTAGTCCAGGGTCGAATTATAGAGGGAGAGGTTAATGCCCAGTAGGCTCAGTTTCCCTATCAATCTCTGTGGAATGATTGTAATGAACGCTGAGCTGAGGTCTTTGAACAGCATTCTGATGTAACTGTCTGCCCCCTTGATGTCATGTGACAGTCTAGCTCTGACCGTACTGAGTGCCCATACCTAAAGACAGCATTTCCTGGCTTCAACAAAGTGCACACTTCTGTCGTAAACCAGGGTAGGTGATTTGCTTGGTTAGTGATAGTTTTGGAGACATTATCAAAGCACTTGCTAATGTAGCCAGGCTGTGTACTCCTCCAGGTCCACCACAGGTGGCAGCTTCAATTAATATGTCCCAGTTTGTGCATTCAAAACAGTCTTGCAATGCAAAGAGGGATCCTAAAGGGCAAATTTGCTTTTTCAGGACTGGTCTGATTCTTGGGAAAAGAGTGGAGATTTGGTCCAATTGTCCACAATGTGTCTGCTGCAGCAACAGTAACATGCAGCGTTCAGATGAGGTTATTGCTAATAAAGCAGCTTCCTAAATATGCAGATACCTAAATAATTTTTTTTTCCATAAATTGACTTAATCTGTTATAGATATAGATATGAAGATATTCTTTGTGTGTTGCTTGTAAGAGATCAAAACCTATTAGTGCGTTCGATTTTTTGTACCATTTCAAAAAGCAATAGGCGTTGAAGCAATAGGCGTTGAAGACAAAAGCCCTGAATGAAACATATAAAAATAACTTAGAATAAAATCTCATTACATAAAGACACAAGGTTCTCTTGTCTCACCTTGTCGTTGGGGTCCTGCTTGCGGTTGGCATCTCGGCCCCGCAGGCTCTTGGCGCTGATGCCTGACTCTGAGGTCTGCATGATGAGCTGAGTGGCCAGAAACTGCTGGATCTGCTCCAGCACATCCCTTTGCATTTCCACAGCCATGTGGAAGACGTCATGGTCTGAGCTGTTGTACATCACTGCATTCTGGAACATCAGCATTATGTCCCGCTGAAATTCTGCTGTGGTTCTAATCAGTCCATTTTCAATGTTCTTCTTTATGGTAGACAGGTCCATGGGCCTTAGACAGACAGAAATAGATCAACAGTTTCTTTCTATCTTGTGATGCACCAAAAATTGCTTTTTGACAAGAGCTAAAAATGCAGAACATGTTAACCAATTTTCTTTGTGAGACAATTACCCACTCAGAAAATTGAAAAATGCTGGCTCCTGAAGTTCCTAGGACTTCAGCACAGTCTAGGGTCGAGGATGTGGCAGGCCAGGCCACACTAGTGCTCCTCCAGGCGGTAGCATTCCCAGCTGGGGCCAATGATGGCCCCAACCTGTGCTGACAGTCCACCACTTGTTTGATCCATCTGCTGGTCCTGTAGCGAGCCAACCACACCATCCTCCACAACTCACAGCAGCGCTAAACATAGTGGATCCCCTACAGTAGTCTCCTGGTCATGACAGTGGGGTAGAGCATACCCAAACTGACACTCAAACTTAGACATCCCAAGAGTATGCATCCCCTTGAATGTTATGGGCATAATCTCCCCAGAACAGCTGGTCTGCCCAGAAGGAGGGGCTGCAGGAGGCATGACATCAGAGACCCTAATTGATCTGTTCCATCAAGCAGCTGGACTGGGGTGATAGCTGGATGACACATTAACAGATGCCCTCAACAGATGCCCCCGACAGTTGGCAGAACACCTTCCAGAGTAGGCTAGTGAACTAAGGTCCAAGACCAGGTCCACTGTGATCCGGGGTGTGTAAGTGGTCTGTCGAATCTTTGGCTGTGGGCAATTTGGGAGAATCCACAAATTTACAGGCCTTGGGAAAATGGAAGTATTATCACAGTGTTGCCCCATGTCAGGGGCAATGAATGCCCACATATCCTTCTCCTTACAGGTCCACCAGTGACACCTCTGCAAGAATTCTAAGGCCCCTGGATGGGCTGTGAGGGAGGATGTGTCACCCCAGAGGTTAAAAGCCAGGCTCCATTTGAGAATATCCCAAAAAGGGACAGAAAGAGATGAAATTAAGAACAGGAAACAGAAATTGCCTAAAGGTACACACTGGTGGACCTCAAAGAAAAGTTTGTCATACTAAACACACAAAATAAAATTTGGAAACAGGCCCCTAGGGAAAAAATGTGCCACAGAAGGAGAGCAGGGAAACCCAGCAAAACTCAAAAGCCTTTAACATATTATGCCTATGTTTTGGTATAACATGAAGGGCAAACTGTATCACACAAAGACTCTGCGGCTGCAGGTTGTGGCTTTATGGATCCACCTGCAGGTGCCTCTGAGACTATTGATTACAAGGGGCTGGTGCTGGCATTAATCATGAGGGGGAGGCACCCTCCTCCTCCTTCTCTTACCAAGCAGGGCAGGACCAGTGGTCCTGGGTTTCCCCAAGTGGCCAATGCAGGGGTGGCAGCTTGCCCCTTAAGGTTTCCATGTTTTAAAGATCAAATAGCCCTACAACTTTGTGTCAAAATATATTTTACAGCTATGTAAATCATTCACTTAATTGTTTCCTGTTTTTGCTCTAGTCACTGATAACTAACCCCTAAAACTGTGCCCGTTTGTCCTAAATTATGGTTTCTGTGAATAATTTTTCTGAAGTTCTTATAATCTCAAAACAAAAGTAACTTCGTGACAAATCTGCATAGCCTCTTACCTGTGTACAATACTGTGGTAACCAGGGGCAATATCATCTGTCACTGGCTGCAGGAAGACATTAGCATACCTGTCCAAAAGACCCAAGGGCGAAAGTCAATTTAAATTTTAGGGCAACACAGTGCATACATTTTACATTATGACACTTGCTGGAGTCAGTCTAAATGTTATTTACTATGTAACTGGTTAATGGGTGACTGCAATAACAGTTGACCTGTGATTGGCTGCTGCCCGCCACACCAGCATGATTGCTTTCTTCCAGATCTTCTGGGCTTGAATGGCCTCCTGATCCTCACTGCTTATAGAGCTTAAAGAGCAAGATATTGCACAATTCATTAACATCAATATCATATTAATTGTCCACAAGTGTGCTATAGTCAATGTGCCAGCATATGTGATGCACTCACAATTGTGAGGAGGCAGGGCTGCTGGGGATCGAGTCTGCAGTGGTGTGGAGTTGTAGGGAGGAGGACGCTGTGTGCATGCTGCAGCCATCTTCACTTTCACTGGCTGGAGGCTCCAGCTCCGTCTCCCCCTCTGCCTCAGACAGATAGGCTTCCACTCCCTCCCCATCCTCATCACCCCCACATTCATCACCCTCATCCCCTGCCAACCCTGCATTTGCTTCTAATACACTGCCCTCTTCAGCATCACTTACACCTTCATCCTCCTCCTCTTCCTCCTGCAAACGCAGACAGAAAGGGTTAGACAGTCTAGCAAATAAAACCATCGCCCCTTGAATGGAAGATCTCAATAACAATTACCACTACACTGAAGTTGTAAGTGGGCATAAAAACAAAAATGTTATGCAAATGTAAAAAGAGGGAAAGCAAAAAGAAATAAATATATTAAGGCTACTTCTCAACTTCAGTTTATCCTGTATACTGGAAGTATGTGAAGTTGGTTAGGGAAGCTGTTACACCTTGGAGTGCTGCCTTGGAGTAGAGTCGTCTTCTATCCGAGAGTCTGAAAGCAAAAAAAGCAAACCTAGGTTACCAGAGGGAAGTGGAGGAGAGATTCACAATTAGCTGTGTTTAGCACTTAGTGGTGTACACAAAATACTGTGCCAGAACCTTAGAATGATATTTAAATCTATTTATCTGGAGAACAAGCACATATACAATAATAACTAACGTTTACAAATCATACATTGCTGGTGATAGAATTTAACAAATCTACATCAAGGCTGGGATGCACTGAGAAGAAGGGGCATTAAATCTGTATTTTTCCATCTAGTTCACAAGTTGTCAATAAGGCATTGTTGTTGCTTTTTACTGTACTAACATTCCATTTTTATTATATTATATCGTGGTTTTACAGGTAAAAGCACAAGTCTTGCAAAGGTAAACAGATTTAAACAATTTATGCCTTTGCACACAACTGTATGCAAGATGTGACCTACCTATTTTGGACTGTGGCCATTCAGCATTTACACTCTTAGTTGCAGCAGGTGGTGATGCTATACCAGCTTCTTTGTACTTGTGTTGTTGTTTTGGTTCAGAGTGAGCATCTGGCATTTCAGTGTGCTCCAGCTCTCCAGAAGGACAACAGGAGGAAGAGGCAGGTAAGTAGCCTGTCCCACAGCCTTCACTGGAGCCACATGGTCCATGTCTGACTCCGACATTTTTCCTCCTCCCATCTAGGACTTTGTGCAGTGATGGGATGATGAGAGATTCTGCACTGTTAGATGGTTTAAAAGAGCTGGACTCCCAGTGACCAGACAGGGCATGGCCTGTTTCCTCACAGAGGGAGAGAGCTGCCTCTACTGCAGCTGCATCCAGAGCTTCAGCATTCTCATCACCCTGCAGAAGCATGAATGAGATACAGGTCAGCAAAATGACTGAGAAAATGAAACACAATACTAGTCCATACAGTTTTGGAATCACTTAAGGTGTCATGATTACTTTGCTGCAATCTACTGTATTAAAAAAATACTTGAATAAAAAATATAAACATTATAAATGAAAGGGTTTATTGATTAATTTTCACACTGAATGATAAACATGGTATCTGAAGGTAATTTTAAACACATACTCAGAAGTCTGAGCATTTTCCACAAGGGGTTATTATAAGAACTTATGTCTCTTTTGGCCTGACACTGCTACAAAAACTGTTCAGTGATGGAGGCATGTCTAACAGGAGTTCTGTTCACTGAGACAGCAGTTATGACATCTTCAAATATTTAAATCTTTACTTAGACATGTGTTTACAGTTTTATTTTAGCTGGTTTATTGAACACATGACCATGCTTAACCACAAGTGAAATAATTTCTGTAGGCAAATCTGCTGGTTTTCGATGGGTTGGTCAGTTATTTCAGAGTTTGATCATTTGTACAAATGTACAGGGACATTTAACTGTCTACATAAATCAACTAAAGCAACATAGCTAGCACGTTATCTCTGTGTTATCCACTTTATCATGAGCTCCTTAGCCATACTTAAGAAGCAGCCAAAATTATGAACTTGTACTTTGCCATTGCCCTTTGTGTAAATATTGGTTATCTCTTAATGTCTCTTGCTTCAGTCTTTCAAATAATGACTTGCCAATAAGAAGAGTGTTCTGTCTGACATGTGATTTTATAGCCAAGCAGATCACCATTTTAATCATTAATACCTGTTGATGTATGATCCTTGTTATTTATTTCTAGGTATTCTCATTTAAAAATGTTCAACTTTGTTATTACATTGTCTATTACATTTTCAATGCTCATTTCCTTTTCAGTCATTTCTCACAGCTGTTGTCCACTCCTTGGATAGTACATTTTCAAGTGATTACATTCAGCTTTATTGTAATTTTATCCTGGTTTCTGATAAACACTTTGTGAGGCCATGTTTTAAGAGTGGTTAACTGGGCTCCAAAAAGTATCTGAAAAGCCCTTAAGAGTGTTCTAAAACTGTTTTTCCAAAGGGTTTAATAAGACAAAAACTACTTGATTAATATCCACAATAATCATTAGATTTTCACAGGCATTGATTCTCAGCCCTGATACTGGAACTTATGTACTCTGCACATTTTATTACCTGCTCTGACACATTCACCTAAACCCACAAAAGACTTAATAATTAGCTAATTATTTGAATCAGGTGGGTTGGGGGCAAGGAAAATATTAAAATTTGCCAAGCAGAAGGGGTGCAACGGGACCAGCTTTGAGAACCCATGCTTTAAGAAAAGACAAAGAAGCTAGTACTTGCTTCCGTTGCTCTAGTATTTGAAGGTAGGATAAAAATAAAATCACCAGCTCTGGTAAAATAGTTTCAGTATTCTTAGAGTGCCACAGATATTTTCAGTAGCTGCCCAGAGGCTACTACTATAGGTGAGTTTTTCTTCAGCATGTTTTCTGTTCTTTGCAAAGTACATAAAACACAGAGCTTAGGTCAAAAACACTGGAGTGCTCCTATAAACAATGTCAAAAGAGATAAGTAAATATTTACCTTGTCTTCAATGATGGCTATGATATCTCCAACTGTCTCCAAATCCAGCTCGTCTGCCATGTAAGATACAGTAACCAAGTCCTCTTCTTCCAAAACTGAAGCTTTACTCTCCACTGAGACAAAGTGTCCATCATCCTCTCCTGCTGTTGTTACACAAACACATAATAATTCAAGCATTCTCTTCTTCCACACATATACACACATACATATGCAGAAAGGCTAGCAGGACCCATGACTCCCTCATTAAAAACACAATTGTGTGACAGTTTTCTGCATCAACAAGTTGGTTTCATCACAGGTCATGATGCACTGGCTGTCGTTGAGCTGCCAGAGAGCAGGAGGTTAGCACTATGGGATTCGAGAATGTAGGGGGAAAGATTTTGGGGGAGAGAGTGAAAGTGAGAGAAACAGGGAGAGGCCGAGCGACACCTGTGTCTAGAGAGGCAGGGGTGTCCACAGCAGGTGCTACAACAGTAGATAGGGCAGCGCTGGAGACAGAGTCTGCAGTAGCCAGTGAGCCCAGCTGAGAGGGAAACTGGGCAGGGCCAGCTTCCAGCAGACGAGACAGTGTAGGAGCACCTGGGACATATGCGCACACATGTACACACATCATCCAACCCAAACACACACGAGGCAGACCACGCACAAGCGCAGCAAACAGAGAGAGCGAGCTGGACGTTAAGCTGGAAAAGACATATATGCTGGAAGTACCTATCAAAGGTTTGTGGACACTGTGGAGCTTTTACAGGTGGTGAGTCTTAGAAATAGGTTAAGACCTCAAGAGTCTTTTGGTCCAAATCAGAATGTATTGTTCAAATGTTTTGCACTTGAGTTTGTTGTTTCATAAAAAAACAATAGGCTGCCAGGGCAAAGGAGACACGGCAGAATGAACAGAAGATTTGCAAAGTAAGAAAAAGAAAGCTACTAATAATATATACTGCTCAGAAATTAAAGGGAACACTTAAACAACAGCATGACTGTTTAAGTGTTCCCTTTAATTTTTTGAGCAGTATATATTAAAAGGATTGGATTTCTTTAAATAAATTTTTATTCATTTAATTCTCAAAATCCGTATTAACATTTCATTTGCATTTTAATACTTAATATTTTGCTCATTAAATAATAACGGAATGAACTCAATACCTTTTCCAAAAATTTATTAAAATCTAAAGTTTAAATGATTTGTTGACCATCATAGCAAGGGTACAAATACATAGGTTTAGGTAGTATTGTCATAAATATGATCACAAACATTTACATATGAGATTGTTTTGTTTTTTAATTAGATCTGCCAAAGAAAACAATTAAAAATGTTTTGAAAAGCAAGGTGTCCCCAGTGTAGTGGGCAGTGTACACAGGGAAAGTATAATGTGATATAAGCAGTGCTGTCAGCCCCTTGCAACGTTATTCTGCTCAGTACACTGTAAACAAAAGAAAGGGTTCCCTTCCTGTAAGAGTTTAACTAGAAGGGAACAAGTTCTGGTGTCATGAAAAATATTTTCATAGTGGCTCAGTGAGAGAAGGCATCAATAAACCGAGTGACCCATTACGCCATCATAATAGGGTAAACCCTTTTCTTTTGGAGGTGAAATACTTTTAACCCAGACTTAGAGGCATTGTGTAATATGCATGCATGTGTGTGTGTATACATGAATTTAGATGTGTGTATACCAGTCACTGCCTGAGAGGCAGGCAGAGCAGAGGCTGTGAGCTGTGGCTCTTGGCTTCCTGCCATCAAACCTGACTCCCCATCCACCACCTGAAACATATACAGCATTAGGGCTTAATTTGTGCAAGAACAAAGCAGATCCAGATCAACACCTCCAATTTTGGATCTGGTGTGTATTTTAGTGCAACATTCAATGGTTACAAACCATGCTGGTCATTTCATCTAACATTAAGGGGAAACCTCACACTGAGCCGCAGCTGATGCACATTTCTTTATTCCTATGAGACTCTCCTTTGCCCCATCACTAATCAGTGCTGCAACACATCACCATTTACAAATGAGGCCCCATATGGTAATTAGTGTAATATTTTTGCCACATCCAATGCCAGTGTAAAAGCTAATCAAAGATACCCAACCCTGGTGCTGAAGGTACCCTGCTCTACAAATGTTGTGTTTTCCTATCTCATCAACTAATTAGAAAGCTTCCCTTTGGTTTAAATGGATGTGTAAGGGCAGGGACAAAACTAAAATATACAGGGTAGGGGAGCCTCTAAGACTGAGGTTGAAAACAACAGAGGTACCACACACTAATTAACACCAAGCTCAATTTTATATTATACCTTTTTTGAATTTATTGAATTATTTAGCTTAATATGACTTCAGTACCTCCTCAGAATCTCACTGTTTTCAAGCTAAAAGATACAAGGTAAAGCGTAAAAAGTTTAAAATGGCCTCTTTAACAAAAAGGCTTTCGATGGACTGTGTTCTGAGTAAATTTCAAGCTGAATCTCATATACTATTACTTTTTGATGATGCCTTGTTTGATTGAATGCAATAGTAGTATAATGAAAAAAATAGGGCAGTACTGGAAGATACTGAAAGTGGAAGCCAAATGTTTGTGGTATGAACATTAGTTTAACACTACACAAAGTGATCTCTGAGAAGGACAAACTGAATCCAGCCTCAGCAACAAATGCTTATAACAGTAAATAGTCTTTATATATATATATTAATGATTTTATTGCAGAATTTATGATTTCTTAACCATTTTTCAGAGAATATGAATGATAACACAAAAACGTTTCTTTCACTCATGACTAGTGTTGAGTGAACTGTGTTTCCTCTTTTTGAATCGTAATCACAACACAAACTACCCAAATAACCCTGATCAAAAGTTTACATACCCCAATTCTTAATACCGTGTATTGCCTCCATTAATATCAATGACAGCTTGAAGTCTTTTGTGGTAGTTGTTGATGAGGCTTTTTATCTTCTCAGACGGTGAAGCTGCCCATTTTTCCTGGCAAAAAGAGATGGCCACTCCAGAACCTTCACTTTATTTAGCTGTAGCCAATGACAGGTTGACTTGGCCTTGTGTTTTGGATCATTG
>JBBPCX010000023.1:7828241-7869293 GCA_037974365.1 Hydrocynus forskahlii | reverse complement strand
TATATACACACAGGGGTTGACATAAGTAGTTGACCTAAGCCTCTGCAAGACCTCTGCACACCCCCCCCACCAACCCGCCACCTCTCCCCCACAAAACTACGGCCGAGACACAGAGCTCTGCACGCACCCCATCCACAAGTCTAGCACAGCCACAAGTCTAGCACAGGTTCTATTAATGTATGTTAGTGTCTCAGGCTGACCAGTCTAGGGCTGGTGGGAAGGAGGCTGCCCTTCTTCAGCAGCTCAGAAAGCAGTGGGGAAGGTGGTGGTGTGGCTTTCTGACCCAACAGCTTTTTCTGATTCAAACAGTCCTCCAGCAGGGAGCTCAGCCCTACCTCCACCATCCCAGCACCAGGAAGCTCCGCCACAGGGTTGAACATTGCTGAGGCAGCACCCTGCACACACACAAAGACTGAAGCGTGAGAAACCCCAGCAGAAAGGAATGACCAGACTGAATCAAATGAGTGGTACTAACAGAAACAGGTGTGCCCAGCTCTTCAGATGAGTCTCCGAGGCTGAAATCAAAGCCCGGGGAAGCAGCCCCAGAGGGCGAGCGTATGGTCACACTGGACAAGCGCTTAGGAGTGTTCCTCACTGCCTGTCTGGCTGCAAAAGAGAATGTGTATAGAGGTTTTAAGTTTCCCAGGAGGAAAAAACAAAGCACAATAACACTACAAACAATACCATTGTGTCATTTACTATACAGCATTTACTATATTTTTAACTGCCTGGGGTATGACCATGGAATGACCAAAAGATTTAGTGTCCAGCTTTTGAACAGTACTGCTATACACTCAAGGGCTGCAGTATATATCATCTGCTAATCATTAGCGCAATATCGGTCTCTGCAGTACTGATATGCAACAGGCTAAAATATGTAAATGGGCATTTAACCAATCACAGTATTTCTGACAGGGTGACCAACAACAGCTCCAGGCTGTTCTGTTGAATCAAGATCTTCATGTAATCCAACAAAGGTCTAATTATTCTGGCCAATCTTTAATCATTAAAAATGTTGGCGAATCAATAAATGAATGGGTGACACTAAATGGCAATGACCAGAATAACCAAATATGAACCATATGAATGGAGGAGTAAATGTACCATTTAAAACAATATTTACAGACTTTAAGTCTTTTTAAATACAGAAAAGAGATGACATGAGCTGTTAAATATTGTGAAATGCATCACAATAAAAATATGTTGGACTAAATACAGTCATGTTGCCCATATTGTGCAGCTCTAGTACACCCTGTCAAAAAAGTGCCATAAGGGGTTTGCTGAAGGGCTACATTGAAGAACAACGTCTGGTTTCCTAAAAATCAAGTATATAGCTTTCTGTATAATGCTTGTTTGAAAACAAAAACTCCTTTTGTAAAACCATTCCTGGTTGAAAACTTTCAAAGAAATATGGATAATTAATACTGACACAATTGGAACCACATTTAGCCCAATGAGCTCCTATGAAACTTATAAAACATTCTGAGTGGGAAAGCAGATGGAAACTGACTTTACGTTAGCATTAGGGCAGTGTAAGAGGGTGCATTGCGGGCTTTCCTCCAGTACCCTGAAAGGCTGCATCTGTTGCCTTTCTCTTCACCTCAGCCTCATCTTCTTCTTGTTTTTTGCTCCTGGTAGACACAGATACATCAAAAATAACACACATAATTACAAGACATTTAAAGAAAGAAAGACAGGCCCAAGTTATGATATTAGCCTTAGTGATTAAAACAGATTGTTCAAATACTACTTTATCTACAGTGTGGTGACTCCTGCTTTTGGGGTTCTGCTAGGTAGACTCTTACTGTACAATCTCTCCCCATAATTCTTCTAATTTGGAGTCCAGATGGCCTGCCCGAATCAGCTCCGCTTCTTTCTTCAGCTTCCTGAGGACAAACAGGACAAAACAGTGGAGAATAATTTATGAAGGCAATATCTAGACACATAGCAGGTTAATTTATGAGAGACAATGAGGGAGCTTTGAGTACCTGTGCTTCTCCTGAGTGTCTTTGATAAGCTTCTTTAGCTCCTCAATCCGTTCTGCTGTGAGCCTGCGTACAATGACATCCTCCACCGTTTCTACCACTTCTCCTTTTTCACCTCGCTTTCTCCTGTGTACATACACACACAAGCAGAGCTTTGTGGTCAAAGGTCATATCTACAATGTCACCCCTGAGCATTTTTAATGCAGCCTACTTGCTTGTAAGCTATACTTTATATGTCCCCCTAACATGTAACTTAAAATCATAGTTTTATCTGCAATTAAGAAACAACGTTTTTTACACAGCAAGTTCCTGTATAAAAAAAAGTGTTCAAAATTTCAAGACCTGTAAAATAATAATTAAAATAATAGCAACTTCATTTACAAAAACCTGGACAGTTGGCAACCCTAGGAACCTGTAATTAAGACACGTGATATCCTGAGGGGACATTATTTAAAGAGCTGTTTGTTTTCATTTCACCACTGATGCTGAAAAATGGCGTCTTCAACCAGGTGGAAGACAACACAATCAGTTCAAAACTATTAACAGGGTCGAAAGTTAACTTTTAAATAATCTGTGTATGTAACACACTATTCACAGAACAGTGGAGTGCATGAAACATTTTCCATACAAACACAGAGAAAGCATAGACTCCCCACATTGGGGCTTGAACCTGCCTAGAGATTAATGGAAGGAAAACATGATTGCCAAAAAAGACTCAAAAAAGAAAGGCAGTCTTTTTTGGTGTTGTCTACAATTATCATATTTTTGCTTTTTGTTGCCTACTTTGCCCACAGTCCTCATATACTGATAGTAAACAGGTCACAGAGTTCAGTATGGCTTGGTAGCACAACCTGATGGACATGAGCTGGGAGGGTGATTACAATTTTTGACCACAGCGGACCAGCTCAATGATGCCCACCCTTGGTCCCAGAAGTATGCTAGAAGAACTTGGCTTACTTTGGAGCCTCAGTGCTCTCCAGGAGTTCTGAGTACTGTGATGCACAGTGCTGAAAGAGAGACAGAGATAAGGTCATGCACATATTCTTGTCAACAAAGCGTTCTTTATTAGATTAAAACCTACTGCACAGCAATTACACAGTCAACAACCTTCTGAGAGAACCAGTCTGGGGGTCGCCCGGGTTCTGCAAACGGCTTGATGGCTCGACTGACAGACACCCTGGAAGTAAAAAAAACAGATCACTCCAGCTATCCAACAAAATAAAGTGAATGCTTTCAGAGTCTAATAACACATCCAGGTGTGTGATTATATCTTAATAGAGAATAAATGGCATTAGGCATCACCAGTTTTGGTCTCCACTCTTCATGACTGAGGAGGCCAGGCACAGCTTCTCCCTGATGGACCAGGGCTCCGAAGGGCCCAGCAGCAACTTATGCTCTGTCCAGACAAAGTTGAGGACAGGACTTAGATGGTATTGCATGATCAGTCGTTTCAAACAGGCAAGCATGTCTAGTTGGAATACAACAGTCCTCGTTCTGCACAATGCAGTAACCATCACAGCTGAGTGTAAGTGACAGGAGGACTTGTGGATGAATGGGCTCGTTCTCCATCAATTTGAAACGACGACATTTTGCCTATGGTCCCACACACAGCCGTGACAGAGCACGATGTCGAGAGTTTGTTTTTTGTTTTGTTTTTGTTTTTTTGAGCGAAAACGGCAGTATTTTTTGTCTGGCTCGTCTAATGTCTAATCTGCTCCCTGGATTGAACGCACCGTTAGCTGTCATGTTGATGCCTTCTGTCGTGCCTATCTCCGAGGACTGCGATTCCTCTAAGATGTGCCTGCAGGAGTCCGGGATGTATGAGGAGCGCCACGACTCCTGCATGTCCACATGCATGCAAAGCCCACCGTGGAGTGAAATACACACAGAATTACTTACTGCCAACTCCGCTCGCCATTTTGTCATGACTGGACCCTCCGCTCCTCGCTAGGTGCTCGCTTACCGAGCGCAGTCGCGCATATCCGGTGTGCGGTTTAACCCAGGAGTCTTCAGACGGGAATAAAAGTCCACCGGCTTCTGTATCGATAGATGTCGTGTGGGTGTAGGTGCATTATTTACATTTGCGAGAACGCGTGTCCATACGACGTTCAAGTACCGCCCAGTATTTTGTTCTTCTGAATCAAGACTCTCCTCTTCACAAACTCCAGAAAAATCCCTGTAGGTTACGCCACATATATATTTTTTTCCAGGATACTTCTTGATTGGCTGACAACTCGCTGCACATCCATAAAGCCCATCACTTCGGGTCATGAACACGACTGGCAGCCTAGATGTGAAATTGTGTTACATTTGATTCTGAAATGAACACTGTCTTTTTCAGTGTTGATACAAGAAGCCTAGAAAAGTGAATTACATAACAACACTAAACTAGACTTATTTGACGACTGTTGTTCCAAGTTTTATTCATTCAAACGTGAGCTGATTTTCGTTTTGTGGTGCTGATCCCGAGTCGAAACAGATTTGAATTTGGCCTACATATGATTGCCAAATATGTCCTCCTCCACGCCTATTTATTTTAAAGTCATACGCTGAGTTTTGTAGGACAAGTGCATTTGGGAGAAATGCCAGATGTTTCAGAGATTGTATTAACATCCAGCTTTTATTTTGACTAAAAAACACCCACCGGAAGTTTTACCCAATCGTTTTGCTATTTTGCCAATGTGTTTAGATGCACTTTTTGTGGCTAATGTTGTTTTTCCGTGTTATGAACTCACAAGACCACCAGGCTCCTCAGGCCCGGGGTGCTGTGAGCGGTTCCTCTCACCACGCTCCTGTGCCTGCTGGGTGCGCTCCGCCTGAGAGCTGTGTGCTTGGCTATCTATAAAGTCCCGAAGACTATCGACGCGGTGGGAAATTTGCTCAAATGGTTTAGCGCTCGCTTATCGTGAGAGAGGTAGCGGGATTGATACCCGGTTTTCCCGAATCATTATTGTTTCGTTTTCTGTTACGAATCACATAATTCGCATCCAAGTACTTCTAGAAAACCCACATTCGTGAGACTTTGCTAAAATTAAAGAAAGGAGTATCTACTATACCCCTATGAAAATATAATACAATTAAAAATATAGAAATTATTTTAAAATATATCTTCAACTTTTTCCAAATTACTTTATGTGCAACTCAAGGTACCTCAAGAAAGCCCACATGCATGAGATTTTACTAAAACTATAGAAATGAATGTCAAAACTATAATAAATGTTATAAAATATGAAAAAGTCTGGAGGTTTTTCTACAATGTACCCATTCACATAAATTCACTTTTAATTACTTTGTGTGCACCTTAACCAGCAAATGATACAGAAAATGTGAAATAAAAAGTTAATTTTCATTTTGTTCTGCTGCAACACACTATGTGGTACTAGAGTATGACTGCAGCATGTCCTTCGTGTATAGCGCATATAATATTATTACAGCTTTAAGTTTCATGTTAAACGTGAATTTGTGAGGATTTTAAAGGTTGTTGCCATGAGACTGGGATGATTTGGCCCTAGTGTGTGTCTCACGGACAATGTGAGAGTCCATGACACTCTCATACAGCCTCGGTTAAGGGGTCAAAGCCCAGTGGCACTCACACCTGTCATTATGAAGTACTTTGAGAAACTGGTGCGGAGTCATATTATAGCCTGCCTGCCAGCAGACCTGGACCCATTTCAGTTTGCCTACAATACAAAGAGATCCACAGAGGATGCTGTGGCCAAAGCCCTTCACGCTGCCCTGACCCACCTGCAGGGGAGTTATGCTAGACTGCTCTTTTTGGACTTCAGCTCAGCATACAATACCATCCTACCACAATGACTGGTGTCCAAACTGGCAGGTCTGGGACTTCCATCACTCACCTGCAGCTGGATACCGGACTTTCTGGCAGGTTGCTCCAAGAAAGTCAGACTGGGACTCCACACCTCCACGGCTCTCAGCCTCAGCACCGGGTCACTGCAGGGGTGTGGGCTCAGCCCACTCCTCTATACCCTCTACACATATGACTGTGTTCCCTTACACCCCAGCAACAGGATCATTAAATTCACGGATGACATGAAAGTGGTTGGACTCATCTCAGGCAAGGAGGGTTAGCTGGCATACAGGGATGAGGTTGAATGGCTGTCAGAGTGGTGCAGAGTCAACAATCTGCTCCTTAATGCCACAAAAACAAAGGAGCTTGTTATTGACTTCAGAAAAAATAAAACTGACATCCAGCCACTCATCACTGGTAGGGCCTGTGTGGAGAGGGTCCTGGTGTTCAGGTTCCTTGGCATTGAGCTGGAGGATGACCTGACCTGGAGTGCCAACACCAAGGAGCTGCTGAAGAAGGCAAAGCAGAGACTGTATTTCCTGAGAATCGTCAGAAAAAAACAGCTCTGCAAAAATATGCTCCTCGCCTTTTACCACCGCTCCACAGGGTCATCAGGTCAGCGGAAAAAAACAATTGGCTGCCACCTCCCCACCCTGGAACAAATTTACACCACCTGATGCCACAAAAAAGCAACAGACATTCCACAGGACTCATCTCACCCCGGTCATTGCCTCCTCCAGCTTTCGTCATCAGGCAAAAGACACAGAGCAGTGATAACCAGAACAAACCGCCTTAAAAACAGCTTTTATCTAAAAGCAGTCATGACCCTGAACTCAAAATAGAACGGTTAGACACAATGTGCAACATCTCCATAATGTGTCTCCATAATGTGCAATACCTTCTCACACATGCAATAGACTGTAAAAATCCAGTGCAATTTGTATTTTGTATTTTCATATTTATTCTACCAGTGCAATTTGTACATAATTTGTATAATACAATTACTATTTGTTTGTTATTTAACTCTGTCTTATTTTATTCCTGTCTTAACTATATGCCTCACACTGAGTTGACTGCACCATAAATTTCGTTGTTCCTTGAAAACGTGGCAATGACAATAAAGATTTACCTTATCTTATCTTATCTTATATGAAAGTTGTAACAGGTGACTTCAATGGTGAAGTCAGTCTGGGCCTAAAAGAGGGGTGTCTAACTCCTGTCCTGGAGGGCTGTGGTCCAGCACGTTTTGGTGATTTCCCTGCTCAGAAACACCTGGTTCACCTCGCCAGTTAATCGTCAGGTTTAGTGGATGTGTTTGAGGAGGAGAATCATCAAACTGTGCTGGACACCGGCCCTCCAGGACCGGAGTTTGACATCGCTGGCCTAAACAGAGGGAAAACATTAGTAATATGTTTATATCGTTATGGAAAAGCAGCATGTAATGTAAATGTAACTGTGTTTATTTCTAAAAACTTTCCCGTAGCAGTTTTAAGTCGTGCTGATTTAAGATCAGATAGGATAACCCTTTTTTAGTTCCACAAATGGGAAATATGAATTGTTACAGCAGCAAAGTGGAGAGTAAACGAAAAGTAGAAGCAGCATAACCAATATAATAAGAACTATGCAACACTACAGTATGAAATTAAAAGTACAAATAATACAAAAATATAAATGTAGAAGTTTGCATTTATATCCAACAGTCTAGTGAGTTGTGGAGCCGTCCTGTGTGGAATAAGCAATTCGTCCCGTGTTTCGCCGGTCAGTGCTCCTGTCCCACAGCAGGTGGCGGTACAGCCGAGCGAAGACGTCACGCAGGCAGTAAAGAAAAAGGGGGCCGGAGGAGGAGCGCGCGGCACGCGGGCAGGTGAGCTCGGAGAGACGGTCCAGCTGGAGAAGCGGTTCGACTCTATCAGCCTTTGTAATGTACGTTTTTACTTATACCACTGTTGTGCGATTTTAGAAAGTGTTACCAAAGTTGGTGCTGTGCGTGGGATTTGTTTTATATATTTAAATATTAAGTATGTGGAGAGTTTGTGGTGCTGGAGGCCTGTGTGTTACTCAGTCAGCGCCATTTGTCTTTGTTCTGCTCCTCATGGAGCTCAGCAACCCGGCTAGCCAATTCCACCCTCCTCTGGGCTCTCGTGTCTTCACTCACCTGTTTTGTAATCTCTAACCTGCTGTGTAACACGACACGGGATCATATTAACCAGTGTTCGCTGCCACATCTGTTCCTGCTTTGTTCATGTGCTACAGCTAGCTGGCTAACGTTAGCTAAGCGTTTGGTAGTGATTTCCTCAAAAGGGAAATGGGCTCTCTCAATTTTGATTTTTTTAAAACAGTTTTCTTGTTTTAAACTGAACCATGGCTGAAGACGAAGGGTTTGTTGTCAGAGTGAGGGGTCTGCCCTGGTCCTGCTCTGTGGATGAAGTGAGCAGATTCTTCTCAGGTAGGTTAGGGTTAGAAAGTGCTTTTTACATAATTACAGCTTTTTTTGTTCTCGGTTCATAGACTTGAACTCACCAACCCAAACATGTGCTTTTCAGATTGTAAAGTTGCTAATAATGGCTCCGGCATCCACTTCACCTACACCCGAGAAGGAAGGCCGAGTGGGGAGGCCTTTGTGGAGTTTGAGTCTGAGGACGATTTGAAGATTGCCCTCAAAAAAGACAGAGAAACCATGGGCCACAGATATGTGGAAGGTATGAAACTGATCACAGTGTTGAGTACGGGTTACCATGTGCCTGTTTCTCTGCAGTCAAGTTTGTTTTGTTCTTTTAGTGTTTAAATCCAACAACGTGGAGATGGATTGGGTTCTAAAGCACACAGGACCAAACTGCCCAGAGACGGAGGGAGATGGACTGGTGCGACTTCGGGGCCTGCCTTTTGGATGCAGCAAGGAGGAAATTGTACAGTTCTTTTCCGGTATGGCTAATCAGTGCTGGCCACTATTTGGCATTAGCAAATTCTTAAAAGGTTCTGAAATAAGAGCATTGTTTTGAGTTACTGAAGCAAAACTGTACATTGGGTTTTGTATAGTAAAAAACTTAAGTGTTCCAGATACCACCACTCGGGCTGTTCTTCCTTAATCACTGAACGAATGTATGTAATATGTGTTTTTAATTTAAAAGAATGACTGGGCATGTGATTTAATATGTCCCCTACTGGGGTTATCTGTCCTTGGGTTGAAGGGTTGGAAATCGTGCCAAATGGGATAACATTGCCGGTGGACTACATGTGGAGGAGTACGGGGGAGGCCTTCGTGCAGTTTGCTTCACAGGATATAGCTGAAAAGGCTCTAAAGAAACACAAGGAAAGAATAGGGCACAGGTGGGGATGGTTGGCGGGTTCAGCTGCTTTTCTTGTGGAACCTTCTTTAAACTTTGAGCCTGTTTGCTGGACACAGATTAAGCCTAGTTCAAGACTGAAGTGCCTTTTGTGGAGGATCACCATAACTTGCTTAATTTAGTTTACGTCTTGGCTTAATTTGTGCCTGGAAAACTGGCCTGTAATGTTTTGGCAGTATGCCTAATTAATCTGCACACCAGTCTGCACGGTCCTCCTGTGGAGAACTCAGCATTCATGGGTTATGTAATCACTGATTTGCATTTAATAATTACTGTTCAGCGGTCAGTTAAAGGGGAATTCCACTAACAAAAACATCTACACAATTAAACGGTTATGTAAATCTTAAACATGGTTTGATGTAAAGTGCTACACTGTAGAGAAAATACTCCGACTGTCATAAGAACCAGAGGTAACTATCAACAGTGTAAATATTGCTGTCCAAAATGACCAGTGAGCCTACATGCCTCAAGAGTTTTATATCCAATTCTGGTAAGGGTAAATAGTGTTAACATTTAAAAACTGCAAAACATCTTTTGGCATGCGACAGTATATTCTTAATTCCATGGTTTACATTTGTGAGGTAGATGTGAGACTCTTAGTTCCTGTTGACACTACTGGGAAAAATATTTAGAGTTTCCCTTCAACTTACCATTTCATGTTAAACCACCCTGGTGGAAATCCCTTTATGTTAAGAGACTGTGCCTGATCTGTAATATCACTGAGCCCTTGGGCATGCAAGCAAAATCTATTTGTATCATTAGCGAAGGAATTAAATATTTGAGGATACTGTTTTAGCCTTTAATATGCACCACCTGCTTATGAATGTGGATATTTTTGTTACCAAATTTTTCAGCGCACAGTGCCAGTGCAGTAATGCATTGCCCAGGGCATGACATTCTTAAACTACTGTGATGTAGAGGTAGCTAAGATTTTTCAAATGTGTTGGATTCGCTGGGCACAAACACTAATGGCTCTAGTGAACTGAAAGTAACATGAGAATAGGTGTTTGCAGTTTGTCATTACCCTTTCTTCTTAAATGGTGATGTAAAAGGTGGTGTTTAGAGACTTCTTTATTTCTTTTAGACTAGAGATATTAATTACCAGGTGCTGGGTTAAGGTCCATCAATAAAAAGTTAATAGTAGTCAGTACAGGTTATTTATGCTGAGCTTTTACACTGGAATTTGAAGCTCTAATATCTGTCTGTGTGTCTGTAGGTACATTGAGATTTTCAAAAGCAGTCGTGCTGAAGTGCGAACACATGTTGAGCCTGCACGCAAAGGCGTGGGCATGCAGCGACCCGGTCCCTATGACAGACCTACTGGAGGTGGACGTGGCTACAACAGCATGAGCCGCGGAGGATCCTTCGACAGGGCAAGGCGTGGAGGCTATGGTGGAGGTGAGGACCTTGGGAGATAAATGCGGAATTTTGTGCTTTTGTATTTAATTGATGAAATAGACATTTTATTGCAGCAGGTTAAACTGTGTTCCAGCAGAGTATACTACCTATTAAATACTGTTGGAATCTAAACATTATAGGTATAATGCAGGTACTGTGTCTGTACAAAATATTAGCATTGCAATTTTATTTCTAAATCGTGACTGACATGTTGCAGGATGTTATAAATACTGTATGTCATATTGAGCAACTCTTGTTTATGCAAATGAATGATTTTGAACAGTTGCTCTGACTCTCTGCACCTTCCACCCTTATATCCAGGAATGTCAGATGGACCCTATCGAGATAGTGGTTCCAACTTTCAGAGCACAACTGGTCACTGTGTGCACATGAGAGGTCTTCCATACCGTGCCACAGAAAATGACATCTATAGTGTAAGCATGCGGTCTTCTCCTGCAGGATCATGCATGCACCACTTTTATTTTACATTGATTATGTTTTGTCCCATAAAATATTCTAAGACAAGACATTTATTTTGCATCATGCAGTTTTTCTCTCCCCTAAACCCGGTGCGTGTGCATGTTGAGGTGGGTCCTGATGGACGGGTAACTGGAGAAGCTGATGTGGAGTTTGCTACACATGAAGATGCTGTGGCTGCCATGTCCAAGGACAAGGCCAATATGCGTTAGTACTACTGAATAAGGTGTATTTAATTTTCATACTGATTTTGCCATGGCTTATTATTTTCCTTATTATTTCAGAGCACAGATATGTTGAGCTGTTCCTAAATTCAACAGCAGGGGGCAGTAACGGAGGCTATGGTGGCCACATGGTTGGAGGCATGGGTAAGTTACTGGGGCCACAACATTAAAAACATCTGTCTGATTGTGTTCACCCTCCTTTGTGCCACTAAAACATCTGACCCATTGAGGCACAACACCTCTGAAGGTTCTCTGTGATATCTGGCACCAGTGTGTTAGATTGTTTTTGTCTTGTAATTTGAAAGGTAGAGCCTCCATGAATTGGGCTACTTTGTGCAGTGCACACTGCAGGTGCTTGATCAAATTGAGATTTGGGGAATTTAGAAGCCAAATTAACATCTTGAGCTCTTCACCATGTTCCTTAAACTGTTCCTAAACAATTTTTGCAGTGTGGCAGTATGCCACTTTTTCATTAGGGAGTACAATTGTTATGAAGGGGTGAACTTGATCTGCAAGAATGTTTAGGTAGGCCATACATGTCAAACAGCCACACGAGTGCCAGAACACAAGGTTTACCTAAAGCATCACACAGCCCCTGCCAGATTACTATCCTTTTACAGTACATCCTAGTGCCATCTCTTCCCCAGGTAAGTAACGCACCTGGTCATTCACGCAGTCAAAAAAAACCTCATCGGACAAGGCCATGTTTCCCCATGGTCCAATTATGATGCTCACATGCGTATTATTGGTGCTTTTGGACATGGACAGAGGACACGTTGGGCATTCTGATCGGTATGCGACTATGAAACTGAAATGCACCATGTTCACCGTACCAGGAACACCACCCAAGACTATTCCTCTAGACTCTAGACAAGTTTTGTTCCTTGTCAAAGTTGCTCAGGTCCTTAAATTTAACTACTATTCCTGTTTCCAACAAATCAACTTCAGGAACTCCCTTGATGCCTTACATCCCACCGCTTGAAAGGTGCCACTGTAACAAGATATTGTTGAAAATTTAATCTGTCAGGTTTAAGTGTTGCGGCTGATCAGTGTGTATAGTTTATTTTATTTTTTAAAATTCCACATTCCAAACTATATTTTTCCCACATTACACTATGTGGACAAAAGGGTTGGGATGCATGACAATCGCACCAACTGGTCCTTCCTTTGCATGCATAAGTGCTTCCACTCTTCTTGGAAAGCTTTCCACAAGATTAGAATGTTTCTGTGGGAATTTGTGCCTATTCATTAATCCCAAAGGTGATGGGTGGGGTTGAGGGCAAGGGTTCTGTGTGGCCCATTCAAGTTCTACTACACCAGATTCATCCAACCATGTCTTTATGGACCTTGCTTTGTGCTTTTTGGAACGGTCATGCTGGAATAGAAAACTGTAAACAAAGCTGAAAGCATGGCATTGTCCTAAATGTCTTGGTATAGTGAAGCATTAATATTGCCCTTCACAGGAAGTAAGGGGCCTAGCCCAAACTCTGGAAAAACATTTGTCCCTATATTTTTGTCCATATTGAGAGACTTCGTAACACTTTAAATATGGCCAATATGAATTTGTTCTTTATTGTTTGCAGGTAATCAGTCCTCCTATGGACATGGTGGTCAGCAGATGGGTGGTGGCTACACTGGAGGCTATAATAACCAGTCCAGCATGGGGGGATACAATGATTACAGTAAGCATAATCTCTGAAGTCACTTTATATAAACATGTGTTTTGATTTTAGGGTAATAGAAATTTATATTTGCTTTTTTTAAAAGATATTGAGCTGAAACAAATGTAAGTCAAAAGTCATACATTGAACTGTTGCTTTATAATTATAATTGTGAGGACCCCTCGGCATTAAGTATTTATAATTAATACAATACGGCACGAGTATACCCCAATCAGCCACCACATGAAAACAAGGGTTGCACCAATACCGGTATCGGGCCGATACTTCGTTAAAATACTCGTACTCGTATTCGTATGTGAATTGCCGACACCATGCACCGATACCACTGAACAATATCCTATTTCACTACATCAACTGTCCACACTGGGCGGATGTGATTTGTTGTCCTGCCTGACTTCAGTGTCTAGGGGGAGACAACGAGCTGGAAACTTGTCGTCAGATATTCTATCCACAAGCTATGAGATTTTTTTCAATGTCAGCGATGTGAAAATATTTTTAGACAAAAGACCAAGACAGGAGTAAGGCAGACTAAGATCTGTACTGCTGCGGTGTCAAGGGGCGGAAAGGAAAGTACATCGTTTAACACAGGCAACTTGATAAAACATCTGAAGACGCATCAGTGCTAAGTACACGGAGTTGCTAATGCTAGTGCAAGACCGCAGCAACCAACCTTAATGTACGTCTTTGTGTACATGAAAGCAGGAGACTGTTTTGATACTTTCTTTAAGGGTGTTTTCACATATTGTCCTCTTTAAAGGAACCAAACTCGGTCCTCTAGAAGTGGTCCAAAAAGTGGACTGACAAAGGCCACTCAGTTATTTTTATTAGTGGTGTGTCATGCGCAAAAGCATCAGTTTTAAGAGCTCTAACCGCCGAATCTTTGTAGTGAATCAGAAGAGCTGACACCCATTGAGTGAGAGCCGGACCGGCTCCCCACTTTATTCCCATTCGCTGCTCAGCTCGCACTCTCAGTGGCTCAGATCTGCTCACAGCAGAACTTCGTTTTGTTTGGCAGCACATGTGAGGATATAAGATAATACCATTATGTGAAAACAGAGGGCGACAGACACGACAGTCAGGTGGAGCGTCTGTCCGTCCATCCGCAGATCTTAACTGAGAGGAGAAACCGCATCAGCCCATCCAAGCTGAGGCATATGATTTTTATGAATGTCAGCCTGCACTGAGGGCATACTGTTAGTTACTGAGTTTGGTTCTGTTTCTGTTCTGTGGATTTGAGATCAAATTAAGTTTGATTAAAATATTAAATGTAAGTGCCTGCTTTTGTAACAGAACAAATAAACAAAAATTAGGGAATTATAAGGCTTCTCATAAACACTAAATGCAAAAGGGTTTATCAACACACAAAGCATTCATATTTGCAAAGTTAGGATAAAATATGAGGCTACAGATGATAATAAACTAAGAGCCATTTGGGAGCCGAAAGAACCGGCTCTTCTTTGGGAGCCGTGCCACAAGAGCACTTCCCATCACTACTTTTTGTGTTCACACTGTGAGTTCATTTGAAGGGGACTCTGTTCTGTTTCTGCTCTGGGGCTGTACCACCTCATCTAACTACGGCAAGCCTAGAGGGCGAAAACAGTCGAAGCGAACCTGGAGTGCTTTCTGTTCATAATGCGCGAGTTTAACTGAACCATGCCGCGGACTTAAACGGTTTATTTTTGCCTTGGAATAGCCTTCTGTTAATACTTTTTGTATTTAGCCTTATTCTAGGCTTGTCATAATCTGTAGAAGAGAAAATAAAACCTGTCTCCAAATTACTTGCACTTGCATGGACACCGTTCTAAGAAATTGGGATAGGCAAGTACACAAATTAAAAATACGCGTACTTGTATCGGTTTGAAAAAAAGTGGTATCGTTGCAACCCTAATTAAAACCAATGATGGGTGAAGTGAACAATACTGCTTCTCATTACAACAGCACATGTTAAGAGAAAGTGAAGAGTCAGGTCTTGAATTTGTGTTGTATGCAGGAAAAAGGGGTATTTTAAGGATTTGAATGATTTTTTAATAAGGGTCAAATAGTGATGACAGTGGATCACAGCATCCCTATTTGGTTTGATCCCACAGAAAAGAGACAGTAGTGCAAATTGGTGGAAATGTTAATACCTATGAAAAAGGCGTTGGAACATGGTGAGATGCTACTTACTGCATATTCAGCTGTGTAGCTGTAGACTGGCAGGCATGCCCATGCTCACCCAAGTCTGCTGCTGAATTGGATGTGGTATTCCTGAAAGGCAGTGGCATCTTTCAGTAGGAAAATGCATCCTGCTGCACTACTAAGTGTTCATGAATGGTTTAAGGAACACAACAAATTTTAAGACCTCCAGGTCCCTCAGATTTCAATCTGATCAAGCATCTGTGGGGTGCACTGGACTAAATATCCCAGTCCATGGAGGCTCCACCTTATTACTTGTAGGACCAAAAAGAATTGTACTAGTGGCGTGTGGGGGGCTTCACAACACAAGTTGGGTTGTCTTAAAGTTATGGCCGATCAGTACATGATACTAAGTGTTATCTAGTCTTTACGCATTGCATTTTCACACCCAACACAGTGCAGTGCTGGTTTCAGTGCTGCTGTTGCTGTTCAACACGTGCACTAATTTCATTTCTTTCCTAAGGTAATCAGAACAGCAGTTACTATGGTGGAAGTCGTGGCTCCATGGGCATGAATGGGAGCATGAGCATGGGAGCAGGCTGGGGCATGTGATCCTGGCTGTGTCTAGCTGAGGATGAAGAGAAACATTTTGTTTTGAATGCAGTGATGGCCATGGAGTTTGTTCTATGTCGAAGGACCAGACTTTTTCCTGTCCCTACATTCTCGGAGTGTTCACACTGCAATTGTTTTGTTTTTTGTTGTTGGTTTATTTTTTTTTCTTTCTGTATTTGTTATGAATCCACTCAATGCCAGAACAGGGTAAGATACTCTAATGTTGTAGAGTTCATGCCTCACTGACTGTCCAGTTTTCTTGTCTCATGAGCCAAGTATGCTTGTAAGTATCCTGAATGTTCAATACAGAGACAGTAGAGTAATCTCATGTACTTTAAGACTTATGTAGATTCTGGATTTTTTACAATGTGTAGGAGGTTTTGAATTTAACATACTGGAAAAACTCAATTTTTTACAAAATGCAAAATGTAAATTTTAAAAGGCCTGTAATTGTGTCACATGCTTTTAGCAGTGAGTTCTCTAGCAAATGGTAAATAAACATTTTGTGGTTACATTGTTAATGTTGTCTGGTTAAACTGGGCCTATCCAGAATGATCAAATTATTCAAATAATGTTAGCATTTTGCCACATTCTTTCAGGTGTGGTTGCTAAAGAATGTTTACATTTCTAAAACAAATCTAAAAAGGCAAATTCCAAGGCAGAATTTGACAAAAGTATTTAAAAAATGGGAAGGTTATAAAAGGAAACGCAAGTAAACCAGGGAAAAGTCATGATAGAAAACTCGAAGCAGTTTTCCTTGAAAATAGGAAATGCACAACAAAACTGGAAACGTGGTTTTTACTGAAATCTAAAAAGTTCTTTGAAATCGGGTTTACATACAGGGAAGCCAAAGGGAAACAACAACTAACATAAGAAATAAGTTGACCGTGGAATCATGGAGTCTGGATAACTGGATGATATCCATTGATGGAACATGAATCTGCATTGTCCAATAATGCAAGAACTTTTGTCTAGAGCCCTGAAATGAAGCATAATGACTGCCTGAAGAAAAACAAGGCCATTTCCATGCATGATCTGAAGTTGCATATCAAGTAAAGGACTAGAGGAGACAGCAGTCATTACCTCAACGTTCATGTACAGTAAAAATGTTGGACACTTGTCATTCCATCAAAATAAAATAGGTTTGGTAACGAAACCATTTTTCAAGACAATAAAGCAACTTGTCACAGAGCAAGGAGTGTTCAAGCATTTCTTCAGGAAAGGCATTTCAACTCAGTTATCAGCATTTTCAATCTGCTTGAAAATGAATGGGGAAATTATATGTCTTGAAAAGACTTCATCCTGCAAAACAAATGCAGGTTAGTGAAGTCCACGCCTTGAAGAATTCAGGCTCAAGGAGAAGCAACAATGTACACACTGATGTTTTTGTGGATTATATAATATTTCCTCCACATTGAGTGATTCCATATTTTTTCCTCTTCTTAACCGGAAAAAAAATCTGCCACCAATTAAAATAATGTAATATGTTTGAGGTCATTTCACAAAGCCAGAATATTCAGTTATTAAAAGTTTTGTCTATGATTTAATTTGCATTGAAGTAAAAAGAATGGTGAACAAATGTGATTCAATAATTTTTGCCAGTGCATGTAGTAACTGAAATTTAGATTGAGTAAATGGTCCCTTATAGTCTCACGAGAACACAGCACAGTGCATTCTTCCTCTGTATTGAACCCATTCACTGAGTGCAGCAGTGGGCAGCCACCAAAGAGGGGTGCCTGGGGAGCAGTGTGTTGGGATGGTACCTTGCTCAAGGGTACCTCAGTGGTGCCACTGGCAGTCCTGGGATTCAAACCCACAACCTTCTCCACCTTTCCTAACCATTAGGGAAGGGATTCGCCTGCAAATTACCTCAAAACCTTTTTGTGTTCACAATCAACGCACAGTCAGCCTAAAGGGCCTCACTTATACTCTCCAGAACAGATGAGATTTCAAAGTACTGGTTACTCACACCACACACACAGACCTTATCAGTGTAATGCTGAATTATGTGATTCAAGTTTCTACATAATCACATAATGTGATTGACTAATAATTAGCAGCCATGGAAAAATAATCCAATCCAATGTCACAAAACTATTAAAGGGGACATATGATGCAAAACTCACTTTAGTTTTAATAGGTCTATGGGCTATACAAAACATGTTCATGAAGTTCTTTGCACAAAATCACTCACATAAAGAGATCTCACCAGGTTTATTCCTCACAGTTTCAGGCCCTTACAAAATGAGCCGTTTGGGAGGGCCCAGTGTGACGTCCCACTGGGCCAATTTGCATAGAAGCGCCCCTCATCTGTCGAGACCCCACCCACTAGATTAGTTGAAGATCCGCAATTTTTCTGCTAGTTTTACGAGCACGGATAAGCCGAACACTATGGCTACAGGCAAAGGCAGGTCACACGTGAAGTGTTGTGTTGTTGGCTGCAAAGGACAGCACAAATTAAACCGAAGAACTGCGTGGCTCCATTCCATTTTCGATGGCCATGTCCCAGCAGCAATCGGTTTCGTTCCACCTTAAAAAGTTCCACCTTAAGCATTTAAGGTGGACCGGAAAATTCGAATAAGGAGCTGTGAATAATGAGCTAACTTCAGCGTCGTGGGGTATCTGTAACTACTGTCTGTGACAGATCAGCAGATGAGGGAGATGTAAGTACTTTCAAATAATGACTTTTGTGTTTCTATTGCAGTTAAGTTTCGTTTCTTTACGAACAGCGTAAGGGCTGGGTGGAGCATGGAATAGGTGGGGCGCGGCCAGCAACAGCTTATTTGCATGAAAGGGACATGGCTCGTTCTGAAAGGGTCCGAAACTGTGAAGAATAGAGCTGGTGATATCTCTTTATGTGTGAGTGATTTTGTGCAAAGAACTTCATGAACATGTTTTGTATAGCCCATAGACCTATTATAACTTGTTTTTTTAAAAAGTGAGTTTTGAATAATATGTCCACTTTAAAAATCATTAAACGGTCACCTCTGTTCATGAAATCATTTGGGTCATCTCTTTTTTCCTGTATTAAAATCTACGTGGCAGGTTATTTTTTTGGTGGGGTAGGGGGTGCGTTTTGAGGAATCTGTGTTCGTTTGGTGTGAAAACCATAAAGTGTGAACACGCCCTTAGATCTAACACTACAGTTGGATCTGATTTTAAGATAAGATAACCCTTTATCAGTCCCAAATATACATTGTTACAGCAGCAAATGGAACAGTACAAAAGAAGAAAATAGATCCAGCATAACCTATAGAATAAAAACTATACAACACAACAATATAGTAAAAGTACGCAATAGAAATAACACAAAAATATATAAATAAAAAATAGAAGTTTGTGTGTATGTCATGTATATATGGAACTCATGTAAGCTATGTAAGTATATGTATCAACACATTAGGTACATGTATGTAGCTCTGTGTCTGCTAGTGCTTTAGTCTCTGGGCTGTGGCTGTAGGGACGTAGCCTGTTTAGTAATGTAATTTCTTCATTTGCGAGTGTTGCCAAGAGGAGATGGATGAGGATTGATAATTTTGGTTGGAACCAACCTGTTCTCTCATGTTTCTGAATATGTCAGGGACATGAGATAGTCAGGATAGTTTATCCAGAAGGTGGCGCAAAATACAAAATTATCCCTGAAAAATCACGATGTAAGTGTTTAAATTGTGCTGATCGGGAATAAGAAAATGCGTCTGTCGTTAAAACAAGAATAGGCAGTAATTAACTGCTTGTGCATCATCAGATAATTGGTCACGGTGCTGTGGGTATAATTTACCTACCTCATTTTTAGTGAATTCATTTAGTCGTTTATTTCATGTACAGAGTAATTAGGTGTGGCCATGATTCACCAAGGAAGTTTACTACGCTATATAACAGGGGTAGAGAGCTGATGACTTTGCCGTCAGTGTCCCTGGACCTCTGCTCTTTCTCACTCGAAAGGCGAACCGAGACCGAACAGGAGCCTCCGGAACAGACCGGCTGGACATACAACATACTCCTGGACTCCTCTGGAATATGAATACTTCTTTACTCTGGCTCCTTCTCGTCCATTCTCTCGGTGAGTGTTCAGCAGGTCGCCTCGCTTTGCTACAGGGCTGAAGTTCACTGGCTGCACCTTTTAAACGACCCAGGCTGCCAGTTCCAGACACTCGTACTGAACTGTGCAAAAGCTTTAGGCTTGTGTGCAAACCCTTTACATCTATTTATCTGGGACTTTATGCCTAAGAGAACATTAGGGTGAATACTAACAGACATTAAATAACATCAAGATTTTTGCTTGTTAATAAAATAATTTTAAGGTTTTGTGAGAAGAACACATGTTCGGTTCGATATTTCTCCTCTATGCCTCCAGGCTTTGCAATTATTTGTGAAATTCCATCAGCAGCTTTCCTGATTTAATCAAATAAAATTAGAACTACAAAGTAATCACAGGTTTGGGAATGATAAATCAATTCAGTTCAGTTGCATTTATATTGCGCTTTTTACTCCCAAAGTTGTCACAAAGCAGCTTTACAGAATCCAGGTCCGGTCTAGTGAGCAGGCAACATACATAAAGCAAACACATAGACACACATGAAATCACTATTTACTATGGTAATTTATAATAATTGTGGTTATTCTAATATTGGCTTTTTAAATGCTGCTTAGCCAAACGGGGTTTAAATATCATTTCCCAGGTGTCCAAGACTTTTGCACGGTACTGTGCGTGTTAAGTTGGTCGGACCGCGACCCGGCTCCATTAGAACTCACCTTTCCACTGCTGTTTTCTTTCAGTTCTCCTCAGGGCGTCTCTCGGCGCATCCACGGCAGAGCGCGCGCACACGAGCCCCACGGTGGGGAGGGTCTTCCATGCTCAGAATTTGAGCCCAGACCAGCACGACTACAACTACCCCAGCAACGAAAAAGACCAGTCTGGGGATTATTATGAGCCGGACTATCCTAGAGGTACACAACCCACAGTTCACATTTAAAAAGTCTCTCACTGGACTGGTGTGAAAGTAAAGTAAAGTAAAGAGGCCCATTGTATTCACGCACAAACACACCACAGCACAGTGTGTGAACAGTGTGAAATTCTTTCTCTGCATTTAATCCATTCAGGTACCAACTCTGGATTATTTTTGTTTTGTTACTATGGTGGTGATACCAGCCAGGAAAACAGTGTCTCCTTTACAATTACTGACAATAGTAATAATATTACATTTTAATATTTCAAAATAACTATTTACCATCCAAAATGACCAGTGGACCTAGATGTGTGTTCTGAGAGGTGGTATGTAATGTTGATAACAGTAGTCTGGTAGTCAAATATGAAGAAACATTTACCTTTCACAAGTTTTCTTTTTGTACCACCCTGCTTTACAATGTTCTACACGTACCTCTATGAGAGAAATGGATGCTGTAAAATACAGAAAACTTAAGTCTTGAAAGCCAGCTTGTAGACTACAAGGAGAAGTAAAAGTGAAAGTGCTTTTAAAAATGATTTAAGTACTGAGAAACCTGTAGATCTGCAGTTAAATGTTCCCTCCAAAATCTGGCAGCACAGAACTGAATGCTGTTTTTCTCTTTTTGATGCACCTTTGGTTGGAAACGAAATAATACTGTGACAAACTACAAAACAACACAGATGCTAAGACCAATTTAGCATCATAAAAAAACATTAATGAGCCATTGGGAAAAAGTATTCTGAATAATAAAAATGCATAAACTTTTATTTTATTTCATGGAGCCAAGTAAATGTAAGTAAGTACTATACAAGTCTGAATGTGATGACACTCTAGGCTGTTGAACTGTACGTATATATGTTCTGTATTTTTCCTGAGAATGGTTGCCTGAGCCAGTGTTTGACTTCACTAACTTGCTATACTATGTAATGTACACACTGGCGCTCTGGTGTGTACTGTAGGAGTACAGTATTTTTACTGTAATTGATTACATTGACTTACCCTAGGCTATATTGTTTTTCTCTCCAGTGGCATCTTCCACAAAGCCTAAGGATTCCTCTGTGATACCCAGTATACAGAACAGAAGGAAGAAGAAGAACCCCTGTCTGAGGAAAAAATACAGAAGTTACTGTATTCATGGACAATGTCAATACTTGGAGGGACTAAATCATACATCTTGCATGTAAGTCCCATATGGTTATTTACTAATGTCTGAACTTTGGGGAATTCACTTAAGGGGAAGCCTAATGCTAATTAAGGTTAAAATGAATAATACATTTATCACAGATTAATTACAGTACTAAAAATGATATAGTTTCAAGTCTGTATATATTTTAACTTCGAATGGGTACTTCTTGCAGATGTGAGCCAGGATATTCAGGCGAGAGGTGTCATGTATTCACTTTGCCTGTTGGTAAAAAAGTGGAAGGCTACAATCAGACTACAGTTTTGGCTGTAATGGCAGTAATTCTCTCTTTGATGTGTCTCACCTTCGTTGGTATTTTGCTAGCCTTCAGGTTAGTACTTTTGTTGACATGTATATATATAAAAATGTATATGTAAAAATATTTATCATTGTTTTGCAATAAGGAGTTAAAAACAATGTCTCATTATAGATGTCACAAAAAAAGTGATAATGATATGGAGAGGGAAGAGAAAATCAAACTTGAGGCAGCGACAGTACAGTAGTACTGAAAAAGTAAGGTGAGTACTGTAACTCAGTAGAAGAATGAAATCATTTACACTGTAAGAATTCTGAGCTGGTATGTTTGGGAAAAATAATAATGTTGAATGTTTATGCCAACCATTGAAAACAGTGTTGAAATGCAAAGTTATGTTAAAACCTATCCTAGATTATATATTAATGAGCATTTACAATGTTTTGTACCAGAGGGAGGAACCATTGCATTGGAGGACATGCATACAGTCATGCAGGGAGAGAACACATCACTGCTAAATAGGAACCTGTTGGCTTCCATCAACTTACGAGGATACTAAATGCTGAAGTATATTATTAATGTTACTTTGGATACATCCAGTTACCTTCAGTTCCAGAACCCAGAGTCCATGTGTATTAGAAATCTACAAGAAATGAAGAAAGAAAATCCGTGAATGTAGCTGCATCAAGATGTATTCATGTTTGTCCTTTCTATTTATTTATTTCATCGAGTGCTTGACTATGTCATGCTTGAAACACTCAACTGGAAATTATTTATTTATGTAGTTATTTATTTTTGCTAAATAATAATTTTGAACATTTACTGAATGCAATGTCAGTTTGTCTGGTGTATTTTTTTGAGTCAGTTGAGATTCTTTGTGTGATTCCGCAGAAGAACCATTTTTCATGGATGGTTCAAGAACCTTTCCATGGATGGTTCATCAAAGAACCACAGTACCAGTGAGATGTGTACTTGCAAAGAACATTTGTAAAGTTTAAAGAACCTCCATCTTTAATCAAGATGCTTCGGAGAACCTTTCAATTGAAACAAGAATGTTTACATTGTGTGAGGGTCCTTGTAAGAGTCTCTTTATTGATAAGGAACATTTACATTGTGTAAACTCTCATGGAAGAGCCCTTCAGTTGGTAAAGAACATTTACATTATGGAAAGGTTCTTAGAAGAACCCCTTAATTGCCAAAGGTTGTTTACATTATGTAAATAATCATTATATCTTTAAAAATGTCCTCCCACTTACATCTCATTTACAAAAAAATGACCTTTAGGGAACTAAAATGATTCTTCTTTTTAGGCATCACCCAAAAAAACTCTTCATAGCACCTTATTTAAAGAGTGTTACTGGACATAGGCACATTATATTGTTGTTGTTTTGGCTCTGCACTCTGCATAATATGCACAAATTAAACCATGACTGTGGTGTCAAAGTACACATTGGATGCACTGATAGTGTTCTTGTTCTATTCATCAGGGTTCTTCATTCATTACATGTGCTCTGCCATTGATTGCCAGGTTCACATTCAGTGCCTCTAGTATAACATTTCAGACGTTTCACATGCTCATTTCTCAACCCTGGCTCTGATATTTATTTGGCCCTCATCCTGAGAGACTACAGTGTTGGAATCAACTAGTTCATTCACAAGGGCTAATAAAATGTGTTATGATATGGCAGCATAGAGCTGAACAAGAAACAAATTAGTAGTCATTTATCAACTTATGGTTCCTAAAAGATTCATTTCTGATACCATTGTGCATGAGACAAAAAGTTCCGTTACTTACAGACAGCACTATACATTTTTAACTGCGCAAATATAGTTATGGCGCCTATTAGGCTTTATTTGTTGTTACTGCTTGACATTTGAACTTAGATTCAATATTCCTAACTTCCTTTCACCTTATTCATACTGTGAAAAGAAACATGGTACTGTAACTGGGTTGTTTGTTGGAAGTATTAGTTTTGTGAATATTAAAAAAACGGAAGTGCCACTGTTGCTCCAAGTCAGTTTCAGTGATGTTAAATTAAATGGAAAAGTGAAAATGTGACCCAGCTCATGAGAAACATGTTAATTAGTTAAGTAGTCAAGAAAATGTGTGCTAGACAAGATAAAGCACAAAATGTGTGGTTTGGGATAACCAGGGTTGATATTGGGAATTCCTGAATTAACTAACATCCCCAGTGGCATAAGAAAGAACTGATAGGTGGGAGGCCTGGGAAAATGTGTTTGAATTTAATTTTGCAGGTCAAACAGACACACTAATAGACAGCATATGGCCAGACAGATAGATGCTGGCTCTGCTTTTTGACTTCCACAAAAAACATTTCTAGCAACACAGCCAGTCATTTCACATGTCCTTGACAGTCGTATTTCATTACTTCAATGTTTATCTTTTTGACCACAGAAATGTTTATAAACAGAGATGTGAGTGTGTCAGGGAGTAATCTCCCGCTGACTGGGTGGGCCTGGGGTCAATGGGCCAAGCTCATGATTAGTTACATTATCATTACATTATCATCATTATCTCAGTGACTAACATTCGTCAGTTAACAATGGTAGCTGCATTTCTCCACAATTTCCCATTGTTTTAAATCAGTTTTAGTGAACTGCAGCAATTACTGCATTATATTAAACTCCTGGTATATCCTGTCAGACAACAGCTTTCAGGAATGTAAAGCATCACGAAAATTAATTTGTCAAATAGCTAATATAGTTTGTTATTGTTAGATAACAGAGTTCAGATTACATCCCATTAATTTGTGTATGCTGTTTGATAGCTGGTATGAGAGATGCAATTTTGAAATAAAAATGTTTTAGCACTAGTGGAAATATGAAATCTCCCATGTAAAAACAAACGGCCATTAAAATTCGGTTCTTACAAGTAGAAGTTGTATACTGAGATAAAGCTAAATAAACTAAATGCATTTTCTTACATGCAAGAATTTAGTTTTCTTATGTAAAAAATCAGTTTTGAAAACTGATTTAGAACATTTTTTTCATACTACTAAGAACTGTTGCCCCTAAGAATGATTAGGCAAAGTAATTCTTAATTCTTAATAATTCCTAGTAAAAGCTGACATGCGTATAATGTTACACTTTGTTCTGTTTGTTACTGGCTTTGTTAAAATTAAATTTCTGTCAAAAAGCTGTGATTTAAAGCTAAAACCGCTTACCAAAACCATACGCTTCACACGTGGTTTTGACATGCACATAATTTAGGCATATCATGATCTAGGTTCCTGTACGATTTTTTTTTTGCGGAACGCCCGCCCACGACAGTGTTGTAACACTGCTTTATCACAACTTCACGTTTATCACAAAATAAACTCATACTTATGCTGGCTGCTTTAAAATGAATGCTCTGAAACGAACAGGCAACACCCTCTACACCCTTGGGTTGCCAGAAATGTGCCCGAATCAAGACGTGCACGTGGGACGTTCAAAACGTCGATTTAGGAAAACCCGCATGATTTCAAGTACACTTTGTGTTTCCTTCTGTGTCGCGCTAAATTGCCAAAAGCTCCACTGAGAAGTAACAACAAAAAGACACGCCATTTATCCCCCCCTTCAACAACAAGCCAACTCTTGAACGGAGAGTCTTCCGCACGCATGCGCAGACATTGAACCTGCTTTCAGCAACATGGCCGCGCCCGTAGACTTAGAGCTGAAAAAGGTAAAGCATTGCAAATAACTGTTTTTGTCATGTATTTGTAAACTTTGATCGTGATGTAGGGTCGCTGTGTTAAAACAGAGGGTGTATATTCTAAATAGCAGGTCTTTGTTCGATATAGGTTTCTAATGTAAAGAAAAGCCGTTTTTGTAGCTAACTGTAACTGTTGTCATGTAGCTAACGCTTTTTGCTGTTGCTAGTGTTAGATGGCCGAGCTCGTTATATTATATATGTTTTATTATATTATATTAACTTGTCTGTACTTTATTTTTATCTCAACCGTAATTTGCTATTTTTGATTGCTGAAGCTAGCAAGACAGAACACTAAGCAAAAAGTAGAGTCAGTTGCTATTAGACTATAATGGAACATCACAAATGTTTCTACTGTTTTGACTGTGTGTTTGTAGGTTTGCGTTTGCATATACTCCACCATTTGAGTAACACGTCATTAAAATGTATGTTTGTGGCCTAGGCCTTTGCAGAATTGCAAGCCAAAATGATTGATACACAACAGAAGGTGAAGCTCGCAGACCTGCAGATCGAGCAGCTAAGTCGCATGAAGAAACACGCCAATCTGACCCATGCAGAAATAACCTCACTTCCTGACAGCACTCGGATGTATGAAGGAGTAGGACGCATGTATGTATTTTAGAATGAACAGGTGCCTTAGGCCTTAATGATGATTGTCTTGCATTATGTACAACACGTACAAAAAGAATTCAATCGGAATCAGAAAACTTAAAGTCTAAATAAAATATAACTAAAATTTGTAGAAAATAAAACTCTATGGGAAAATACGCTATGCTATTTACAGAAATGCTGGGTATAAATACTATTTATAAGTAACACCGTTGAGTGAAATCTACAAATGGTAGTTTGGAGTACCAAGTAGTGATATGGTAAGACAACTGCACATAAGATATTGCACATAATGGTAATGTTGTGTACCCGATAAGAACATAGCACAATATTGCACATGGTAGAGTGTTGCACATCATAGCAAAATAATGCACAGTCTTCTGAATTTGTGTGCTTTAAGGTGCACCTGTTACTAACATGGGTGTTCAGAGGGACACACAGCTTGTATAATCTCCTCAGAAAAGCATTGCTAATAGAACAGCATACAACATATAATTAATCACGTATTACTGAAGAACTGCACTAATTTTTTAACCCTTTAAAAATTGTGATTAGCTCTCCCCAAACTTTTCATCTCACAGGTTTATCTTGCAATCAAAAGATGAGATAAACAATCAACTGTTGGAAAAGCAGAAGACAGCAGATGACAAGATCAAGGAGCTTGAGGTAAATAATGTCTCTTTCTTTATTGCCTCTCACATTCAGACAGAAAGGCCTACACAGTGTATAGATTAGTATTTCAGAAATATGAATTGTCCACTGCATACCAGAAAGACAGGACTCTTGAATGATTGTTTCTCACTCTCTGGCATGTGGGACACATAGGATCCTTTTTCCTAAATGGCAAAGATCTCATCAGTGCTCTAATAAAAAGACATAAAATTCTAAATAAGTTCAGCTTCCTGAAAAAGTCTGTGGTATTCAGTTCACAAAGGATTATCACAATACATTTGTTTAGGCAGAACATGCCTGTTTTGATCATTTGAAGAAGCAGAATGATGTATGAGTTTTGTGTAGTGCAGTGCTCTAGTTAAAATTGTTTGTAGTTGGAAAATAACAATTCCTTTTTTTTGTCTTTTTATCTTTCCTACTTGTGAAAATATATTTTGCAGTTGAAAGACCCAGGCTGGGGTCCACTAATATTACATGTGTTTGGACATAAATTTAGGCGTTAAGTCTGTTATGTCTGTAATCAAAAGTAGTTAGGTTCAAACTTTTTGGCTTTTTTTTTTTTTTTGGCTGGGTGTATTCCAGTCCATAAGTCATGTTTTCGTAGCAGCACTGCAGATTGCACTGGCATTTGACATTCCATGGAAAAAATATCCATGATGCTACAAATGAATTATGTATTGGACAGTACACTTAAAGGAATTGCTGAAATGAAGTTTTCCCAGTTAATCAGCAAAGGTATATTAGATTTTTTTTGTTTAGACCATGAGTGATGATTCCAGTAGAGATGAGCCCGATCCGATATCATATCTGTAAATCCGATATTGGATATCGGTTGGACAGTTGTTGCTGCTGAAATGGATATAATACTTGAACTATTTAGATGACTGTCTCAAAACACGACGAGGCTAAAGGTGGGCATCTAGTAACTCAGCCGGTCCACCTTAAATACGTAAGTGTCGAGATTACACTCTGCCCCGTCGTGTCTCCGAATTCACGTTATTTAAAATGTATTAGTTTTGTACTTTTTTACATAGTTGTTGCTGCTAAAATGGACATAATACTTGAACTATCTAAATGATTCAGCCAAGATTGTGGTGTTTTTGATTCTACAGCTGTTGCTGCTACCTTTTTGTGAAGTGTAAATAAATTCCTTTGGAATGCCTTTAAATTCAATGTAGTTGTGTTTATTTTTTGCTCTTAAAATAAGTGGTTAGTAGTTTATTTAACCTTACTAACAAACAGCACAATTTCAACAAAAATAATGTTAATATTAAAGTAAAAAAGATGTATTATATCGGAATCTGTATCGGTATCGACAGTCGTGTATCGGAATCGGATTGGAACTGGAAAAACGTGGATCGGCCCATCACTAGATTCCAGTGTTGCTAATGAACACTAGAAGTCAGTACTCACCTAAATCATTTCCCTAAATACACTCTCCAAACTTCTCTCAGCCTGCTTAAACCATGCCCAACTCTTAAAAGTGGAGCAGACTCAGGATACAGAATCACTCATAGCTAAGAGGGTATTTAAAATCAAAAAAGTTTTGCCAACACTATGTAATAAACACTGCGTCAGCAGTGAAGACTAACATCTAGGTGTTGCTGATTTGATTAATAATAACCATTTCACTTTTTTACATTTTTGAAAGCTTGAAAGCTTACTCAGTGTACTAAGGCCCAACTGTGCCTACAGACAGAATGAACATTACTCTTATATGTTGCACCTTAATTTTGCAGTTAGATTTACTATGTATGATGTATATATATGTAATTATGTGATACTGGCAAAATCCTTTTTATTAAAAAACTAATGTTTCTGTATATAACCATGCCTCAGAAATTCAGTGGAAATTCTCTTAAGTATGTCAGTGGTATTGCGAAGGTGGTTCTGTGGCCTTATTGAAGGGGCTCTCTGGAAAACCAGTGATGTCAGTTTGGTTTACTGTCAAGCTCCTTTGAACCAGAATATTAAGAAGTTCAGAAATAGCTCTTGGTTACAGCCCTATCCTACATGCTACACTGAGAAAAATGTAACATGTATTTGAAACATTTATAATGAGAAAACAAATCCCTCATCAAGAAATATTTATTTTCAATACAAATATGCATGCTGCAAATATTGGCACACTTGCATTTCATACTTTGAACAACCTCCCTTTGGAAATAAAACAGCAATTAGTATTCTGTAATACTTTAGAAGATTGGAGAATATTCTTTACATCCCTCCAGGTCATCCAGGGTCCTAGGCCCTCTTTGGAGCACCCTTCTTCAGCTCACCCCGCATATTTTCAAAGAGGTTCAAGTCAAGGGATGATCATGGCAGAAGCATGATTCTGTGTTTCCATGTCTCTTGGAATAAACACAACTCTACAGTATCACAGAAACTCAACTATATTTTACAGTTGGGATAATATTTTTTGCCATTTTAGCCATCCTTCTTTTTATGCCAGCTTACCTTGGGTTTTTATTCACAAAAGCTCCTTTGCTGTTTCATCAAATGATAGAACATGGTTGTAGTAGTGTAGTTGCATAATTGATTAACTGACAGAAAAGGCTTTTTTTCTAGTTTTTCAAATCTTTTGCCATGCAAGTGCCGTCTGATTGTGGTTTTTTTTTTCCACCAACAGTGATCTTCTGGATTTTTGCCTCTCTTACCCTCCTATGTCTTCTTCCAGGCATGTTTGTAACAGTTTGTAACACCTTTCTACGTGTGCTAGTATCTTTCCCATGTTGATGGATGACTAAGGGAATTTGGCCTTTGTGTCACCTCATATTTGTATTCCAACTAATCTGGAAGTCATGGATCCCAGCTTGAAATCTCCTACACACCACTCAAGTCAGAAATATACAATTTGAAAGGGATTCAAGTGTTATATAGGAAGGGTATACTATTTTACTATATTATTTTTGCTAGTATGCTCTTTGATTAAAAAGAAAACTTTGTCAGCTGATGACTAATGACTTTAACCCCATGCTTTATAGTTGTTCCATTACGTAATTGACTAATAAGGTTACAAGGTTGTTTACTTTGAAAACATTATGGATGTTCTTTAGCAAACAGTACCTATTATGCTGGCCTCAGGTTTGGACCAGTTCGTGCTTTGTGTAACCTGACATAACAGAATGGTGCAGTCGGGTTTTGAACTTCAGTCGTCCAGACATTGAATATTTACTCTTTATGATTGAAGATATGAGCCCTCTGATTTTCCTGAATGATTTGCCTTGATGTTAGATCCAGATGCTCTGTTACGTCAAAAGCAAGTTCTAGCTTGTTGAGCTTGAGGAGGAAAAGCTATATAAAGATGGATTACACAAGCTTGGAAGTTCAAGTGAAAGGAAATGCCCATTTCCGTATATGTAGAAACCAAGAAATTGTTATTTGAATGCTCAGCCCTACAAACCCACAAAGTGTATAAATGAATTTGAACAGGTTCATATGATGCATCAAACACTGCTGATTACAGGCATTCCAATATGTGAATCAGAACAATCATTACATCTGTATCATTATGATTGTGCTTCTTTCTTTGTGCTGCGATGTAAATTTGTTGGAAGTGTTTTTATGATAAGAAACTTTCTTCCATTGTTAACTTGACCTGCTTGTATTAACTTCAGGATGTTTTATGGTTGTGAAACATGTGCACCCGAAAACAATAGCCATCTTTTAACATGAATGATATGATGGCAGAGGGACCACAGCATGCGTTACTCATACTCCCACAGAAACTGTTGGCATGGGTCATTACCAATGAGTACAGGATATGAGGCACAGTGTAGTTGCTCAATTCACCTTCTGTCTGTCTGTGTGGGAAGGATGGGTCATATATCATCATCTACCTCCAGCTCATAGTCTGTAGAGCTTTGAGTGTTGGTTGTCAAAGTTTGAAATTTTGTGCAATAGTGTCCTGGTTCAACACTTATGTGTGTACACTATTGCATGGCACGGTATTTTTTTCCACCCATATTAAGTTAATCAAAAACAGCATTTCTATGTTAGAAACTGATGATAGCTATGCCAGTTGATTTCAGTTGACATTAGAAACGCTTGTTAAAAATCAGTGTACCACATTTATTCAGTGCAGGGTAGGTACTTAATTTATCCTGAAGTAAAGTGTAGGATTATACCAGAAGTAAAAAAAAGGAAATGATAAGCATCTGTTAAATAAAACCTATAAAATGTACTATTTCCTAGACGTATAAAAAGAGTTATGACATAACGTGAGGTAGAACTGAATGAAATTTGAAGTTTCTTCATATGAATGTATTATTACACGGACAACAAGTACAACAAGGAGTACTACGTCTGTTAAGAAACCATGTCACACCTTTTTAACCATTTGGTCTGGAGGAGGCCCGAATCTCCTCAGGTATAGGTTAACTCATTATAGAACTTGTTGGCTATTGGTAGGAATTGCCTTTTATATATTTGCGTATATTAATTATATGGATTGAAACTTAGACCGTTTAATGAGACATGCAACTGCTGTACTTTGTGCTTCACTTTTACATTACAATCATTATAAGGAGCTTATCCAGTGACAATGTTGTTTTTTAGAATGTATAATAACATTAATAACAAGTAACTGATAGGGTGTTTGTGTGCTGTGAAAGGGCGTAGTAAAATAGTAGGTTTTCCTAAAATTCGGTGGATTTGTTTACAGTTTCAGGCTGAGGGGGTGGGTGTCATAGAGCTGAGCATTTTGTTAACAGTAACACAGTTTGCCAGCATAACAGCTGTACAATGTTTCGTGTGTGTACACTCTGGTAGTGCATGTCTGGGCTTGTGTGTGGCTGCGCTGCTGAAAGCTGCTAGGGTGTTATTTCAGGCTAAGCCATGACGTCCTTCTAATACAGTACAGGATGGTGGGCATGGAATGCAGCTCTGGGCTTCCCTCTGCAACAAAGACACGTGATTAAATGTCTCGTCAAAATCATTTAATTTTCCTTTAGTGCCCACCTCTGTTGACCATGTAACCCATAGCTACCAAGGAAACATCAGCACGGCACAGCTGAGGACCACAGTCAGAACAAACCATAATCACTCCCTGTCAATTCAGGGTTTAGGCACGTGCTTATAATGATGGGGTTTTTTTGTTGTCAGAAGAAGCAGACTTGTAGACAGTTTCAGTTAAAACATGCTTTGATACAAACTGGGGCCCTTTAGTCACACTGCTGTTTGGGATGCCGTTTTCTTTTTTCTTTTTCTTTTTTTTTTTGAGATGACCTATCTGAGACGCTCACAGTACTGTTTTTAGCCCACACTGGAGGGCATGAGCTCATGGTTCTGGTGGCTCCTGCACTCATTGCTCCCTCCAGAGCAGTGATTTATGAGGGCTACATGATGTCATCAGCTGTCCCCCTCCGATGTCCTTGTGATCCAGTGTGATGCCAATGACACTGCTGCTGATTATTTCATGAGCTCATAATTGGCTCGGGATGCAAGTGGGCTCTTGACCCACTGTATAGTAGCTGAGTTTGATGAGAGGGCTGTTATTGGCTTGGCAGTCCCGGTCGTTCAACCTGAAGAGGTCATTGTTTGCTGTTTTTTATGAGGAAAGACTGGTGGATGGCTGTCATTAATACTTCACACCAGGGGGTAGAAGATAGGCTTGGGTGTCATCCTGTGGGCTTGGAGACAGATGTCCCTACATGGCACTTTGATGCTCATTACTTCCCTTTGACATTGGATAGGTACTCTCACACATTCATCTTCTCTTTCAAGTGCTTCAGGTGTTATATAGCTGACCATTTTTTGAAACACTGATTTTTTTTCTATTTAATCTGTGTTATTTTAACATCTGTGGTCTAACACCATTGGAAGACATTTTCCAGCCTCTGCCATACAACCACTTTGAGTAAGCAGCTTAGCAATTGCAAACATCAGTACCTTCTGATTTTTAAGATAAAGGTTATGACAAATTCATTTTGTCTAATGTCAGAGACACCTGCACTGCACAGATTAGCGCTGAGTATAGGTTGCGCCTGGTTCGGGTTATCAGTTTATTATTCACACTTAACAAGAAATATACACTTTATTTGGTTAAAACTACACTTATTGTACGTTTTTTTTTTTCAGTTCCACTGTTTCTCTGCATGATTTGTTAGATGTTCTATTACCCTGCTCATTAATGGTCAGGACCCCTACAGGTCCACCAGTAAGCTGGTGTTAATTTTTGTGATGGATCATTTTAAGCACTGTAGTAACACTGGCCTGTTTGTGGCACACTGCTGTGCATGTGTGGTGCACAGAGTGAATTACACTGCAGTGCTGCTGGAGTTTTTCACCATCTCACCATAGCAGCAACCTGAAAATAGTCTACCCACCACAAATATGCTGCCAAAAGTGTCTTGTGGTCAGAAACTGACCACTGATGAATGACTGTCACAAACTGCAGCATCAGTTAAACCATCAATAACGTCTTGTCTGCAATGCGGACTAGCAGGTTAGATGAGTCTAATAGAGATGAATGTAATTGGACACGTTTGGAAAAACTCGAGCCACTGATGAATGGGCTAACAAATGATGCAGAAAAACAGATGGACTACAGTCTATCACTGTAAACTTCAGCGTACATTTGTATGGTCTGTGAAGCTGATTAAACGGACAATGAGTTTAGATAGAAGGTAGATTTACCCAATGAAGTGGCTGATCAAGGTGCACACTTAGATTTTCATTGTGTTTCAGTGACCAGCCCTCTACAAGCCAAAGCCTCTTGTACATTAGACCTGATTTATGTGTCACAGTAACCTAGAAGAATGTTGTGATTTTTTAACCATGCAACCATTTCATCATCTCTGTCACTGAAGCCACATTTCTGCTAGAGACAGTTCAGATTTGCTTTTAGCTGACACACTTCACACTGTACAACCTGTTCTTTGCCTTTAGTGGTTCCTGTGGGAATTGCTGTTGCTCAGGCCTTTTTAGAATAGACTCCTCTGCCTTTTACAAGGGAACAGGCAACAACAAAAGGTTCATTTAGAGCAGGATCTGTGCAGCCTATCTGCCCTGTCATCTTCACACTGACTGAAGTCACTATGGGTGGCTATTGGTCCTGTAAGAGGGCCCATTGAGGCTGTAACAATGAAAGCATCTGCAGCCTGACTCACTGATAGTCAGCCACAGAGAGAGAGAAGTACAGGCTTAGTCTTTGTGCTGCCTTCTGCATTTTTCTGTGAAGGTCAGCCTTATAAGGTATCATTATCCCCAAGGAAGATAGTTATCTCAGCGCAATGTATTTAGGCAAGTGGGAATCCCCCATTAACCTTGTGAAGTAGTAGCTTGTCCTGCAATGCCCTGCCAGATTATTAGCACTACACTTCACACTTCTGCAAATTCTTTTTTAAGCATTTTAGCTTAAAATAAAAACCAAAAAGTGCAGAATTTCTGAAGTGTAAATATGATGTGACGTGCAGGCCATGTCACGTTAGCCAGTTATCAACATGGACAAGTTCTTACAATATGTTTAAAATGAGGAAGACACAAGGTGATCCTTTATTCATCAGGCAATAATATAAATAACAGCTTCACACCCTAGACTGATATTCTTCACCACGTCTAGAAGCCATTTCAGACCAACAAATCATTTTGAGTTAACAAAACATTGGTAGGGCTTTGCTGAAGGTTTTGATTTAGCTGAAATCGTAAACATGAAGTGTGTTGGCAATCTTTTTAGCACACATGGCATTATGGAATCCATACAATGTTGTCATTCAGCAAAACAATTTTACCCCAAAATGAAGCCTTTTCAGTGAGAGTCCTACTCCCCTGACCTAAGCCTGTTGGGAGAGTTGAAGAGTAAAGGACTTTTCGTAGGATCTTGAAATATATGTTATTTACTGAAGTTACTTTTCTTGTGTATGATTATATATAGTTCATTTCTTGTGCCTGTGAAATATTGTGATGAAATGCAACAAAGACTTTTCACAGTCTGTTTAGTTCTTTAAAAAAAACAGTGCAAGTGGGGGTTAATTTGTAAAATCTGGTGATTTTTATGATCTATTGGTTGGGTCATTTTAATTGATAAGATGAATGTTTAGATCACTGTGTATGTGAATGAAATGTGAACCTGGGTTGAGTGTTTTAAATATTAATGACTAGAATGAGTGCTGACTACATCTGACGCATTAATGGGATGAAATTGCTTTTCAGTCTTTCTTCTTATCTGAAATACCTTTTCCTGAATAGCATGATAGGAGACCCAGCTCCATGAGGAGGTTCACTGTGGAGAGAGGCTTACACTCTCGGAGGAAAAGAGACAAAGATGGATCACTTGTTTTGCAGTCTGTAGGAGGAAAGCTGCTCTGTAAAAGTTTGGTTATTATTTCTACAGAAATGTTATTCTGGCTTTAGTAAGTGCCACTGCACTCTAGAGAAGTGTACACGTGACTCTAGAGAGATGAAGCAGGCCATCTGATAAATTAAGCTGGTTCTCTGTCAGGGTAACACTACCCACCAGAATGCATAGTTCCATATCATGGTCCGGGACCGTTTTCAGTGAGGGCTAATGTTAATTCTACATTATACAAAGATTAGACAGTTATGGCCTTCCAGCTTTGTGGCAACAGTTTGGGGAAAGCCCCTCCTGTTCCAGCATGAGTGTGCCCCTGTGAACAAAGTGAGGTTCTTAAAAACCTGGTCTGAAGGGCCTGTAGTGTGGAGGCACTCTTGTTTACCTGCAATGTGCCCTGTTCTCAACTCAGCTGAACGCCTACTCAACCACACCTGGTTCAGCTCCCGTGTTAATTGTCATTTTTAGTGAGCGTGATTGAGGAGGGGAACTATTAAAGTGTACACCGGTCCAATGGGATGAATTGGAATGTTTTCCTAAGCTGCTTTAGTCTACCATGGAAGAATCTTTATAATAAGGTGATCTGGGGTAAAATCAGCCCAGATATCACTGCTGTTACTACTTGTCTGATGCACCTTTTATGTTTTTTTTGGATCAGGACTGTCACTTCTTTAAAACTACTTTCGCTTCTCACAAAACCTGAAGTATTTATGCGTCTTCAGACCTAGTGTTGCGATACTCTTGACGCAATCAGAAATATGGGACTCTGTGTTCTACTTGTGTGTGGAGCTGTGCAAGGCTCAGAAACTGAATGAAAAGATTAGAGCACAACCAGTATTCCCTCAAATTATCTTAAACACACCAGCTTACAAAGAAATATTTCCCAAAATAAAATCTTTGAATGTCCTGTTTAAAATTAATGTCATTTGATTTGATTTTTTTTTCTAACATGTGAAATTTCATGCATTTTAATAAGACACAATGAAACATGGAATCAAAAACGTGTTACCGACCCATTTGTAAATTCAGGTGTAGGTCATAACCCAGGTCCAGTCTCTTGGTAAGTTGTAGTCTACAAGGCATGAAAAGACAACACTGTCAACAGGTAATAGAAATCAAAAACTTTTGTTATGAAACAGGAATGAATGGCTGTGGCCAAAATGGACCCCTGAATGCACATATGAGCTTTTCTGTCTGAAATACAGTGTAGTTCAGGGCAGTCTTCGTACATCTAGTGAACACCATAGATCACTACATCAGCTGACTGTGTAACAAAGTCTACTGTGAGTCTCTAGTTAAACAACAGGTGGAAGACATTTAACTAAATGTAACATTTTATGCTGCCTTCAGTGTGTCCGTGGCTTACTTAAAATATTAAATTACTAAAATACACCCAGTTTGCAAAAACAATCACCACTACCTTTTATTGGGGACCTCTGAGGTGTTGTTAAAAACTCTGACTAATAATTACTATATTTTGTGCATTTATAATTTCCATGGCTGGAATGCCGCATTGAATGTGTAGCTTTGTTGATTTTTTTTAAACTTATGAACTTTACAAAAATAATTCTTCAATTCTTCAAAACTTTTTTGTATATTTTTAGTTCCACTCATTGTGTTATTTATTTGTTTTGTATCTTTTAAAAATAGCAACATTTCTGCTGGAAGATACCAACTGTTATCATAGCTGTTATCAAGCTTGCTCAGGGCATGTTCCCCACTGTATTTAAAGCTGTCTGCAAAAAACAAACCCTGATCATTCAGAGAAGATTCTTTATCATGACCAACTTGCCTTTTTGTAAAGCAAGTTGGCATGTAGCTACAAGGCTTCCATTGACTTCAGTTCATCCATCACACACACTGTTGTTGGTGAACAGGATCAACAAGGTGCTAAAATTAAATCTTACCTTGAGTGAATGAAGAATACTTTATCTGATGACATTTTAACAATAACGTCGATAGGGCCTTATTGCACGTAACATCTGAACTTGTGCTATTTTTTCATGGCCTGTATTTTCCCTGTCAGTAGAGCAGGAATTTCTTAAACATAGTGCAAAGGGGACATAATTTAATTCCTCATTAAACACAATAGCAAACAATGAAATGGCTTGTAGTACAAGCCCAATTATTTTTTTGCACATCCACAGTTGCTTTGGATATCAGCTGTAGGTGTGTGTGTGGGCAAGCCAAGTTAAATGAATGGCCAGTGTGTTAAACAAATGCAAGCATGTGGAAAAAGCAGCAAGCCAATCATATTTGGTGGGAATTTAGGAGCAGTCTTAAAAGTAGTTGCATTTTCAGTTTAAAGTAGCGCTGTAGCACAGAGAGATGTTTGTCAAAGATACTACTCATGTATGTGCCTTTGGTGATAAGTGATCCAGTACACCTGGCCAAAGTGCCTGTTAGCCAGAGTCAACCTGCAATGTGTGTGCGTTTGTGTGAGTGCACAGACTTGACTCTCTGCCCTTGTAAGCTTTCAGGACACAGTCTGTTTCCTAACACCACAGAACCTCAGTCAGTCACTCACTCAGGTGCTAGTCAGGCATAAGGGTGGGATGATTACCTCCTGACACATCGCCCTCACTTTCCCATCTTCACATTCATAGGGCTGTCATCCTAGACTAGAAGTATTGGTTTTGTTTATGGTTGGTATGAGAGCAACTGATAAATTTGTCATGAGGTGTGTGTTCTGAGTTTATTTCAATGAATGGGCAAAACCTTGGTTGCTGAAGTTAAGAGTCGGTTTAGATTCATGATTTGACAGTTACTAGGGCTGCACAGTTGGACAGATTGGAATTGGCAGATTTTGTATTAGATTAGACTATACTATATACTAGTGTAGCGTGGTACTATATACTACTGCCGTAATGTCAAACACATTGTCAGCTAATTATCCAAGACCATGCAACTCACCCTACCATCAAGTGAAATACTCCATCACCAACAGATATAAACAGAGCAAGCATTCTGGATTTTTAGACTACAGCCTATAATAAGCAATATAGATCTCTGCCTACTAGATATGAAATTTCTTCCGGAGCTCAATGTCGGCCTCCTTGCAGTGAATTGAACTGTCATTTGTTTGAATAGGTCATCCGTTGTGCACATACTGTCTGCGGCTTATGTGAATGATTGTAAAGTTGTGTATTATGAAGCTGGTCTACACTGTACTGTATTTACTATGTTGCTGTAATGTTAAAACTATGCATGATTTAAGTTGAATGGAAAATGAAATTCACCAGCTTGGCTGTGTGGTTAGAATGTGAAGCTGTTTTTTTGCTCCAAATGCAGTCTGCCAAGTTAGTTTATTTATGATTTTGATTTTGCTCATTCTGTGTTTTTGTGATCTAAGTGACACGGGTCAGGTTATTTGATTTTAAATTCTGCTGCTACACCTAAACCAAATTGCAGTAGTGTATTTATGCATGATTCATTTTAGTAAATATGGGAAATGCCTCTCACTTTCAGTGACCCATTTCATTTGATTTAATGTCATTTAAATAGGCAACTAATTTTCCATTTAATTTCTGTTTGACCCCTTAAAGAACAAATAATGTTATGTTCCTACTTTGGCTAATAATTAGTACCGGAAGAATGCTATATGTGCACATTTAGCCCAGCCATTGTGAAAAATAAATATATTGACTGTAAAGAAATCTGACTTAACACACAGCACCCTGTGTTCTGACATTATATCAGAACAGATGTGTGGTGTGTGTGTGTATTTGTTTATATATGGCATTAAGGAATTAGCATCCAGGAACGCTAACAAAGCTATGAACGATAGTCATTTGACCTCATTCTAGCTTGTCATTGTCAGCTACTGTAGCATTTTTTAACTCTGAAGTTGTCTAAATGGAAAACAAGTACTGTGTAGTCCAGTGTGATAACTGCCTGTGTTCTCTCCGCAGCAAAAGAAGACATACCTGGAGCGAAGTGTGAAGGAGGCAGAGGACAACATAAGAGAAATGTTAATGTCCAGACGAGCCCTATAGTCTGAAAAAACGTGTACAAATCTTTGTGTCCATCTTTGCATACCATGCTATTGGTTTACATGTTTTGCATATACCTGGGTTTACGCAGGTAGCGGTAAGAACAGAACACAGACCATTTTTCTTCTGAATGAGTCTGACAGGATGAATATGGGTGTGATATTTAGGTCACTCACCTGTGTTTGCCATTACTACCTGTGTGATCGGATTGTTCTGAAACACATCAAGTTAGGAGTTGTTTCCTTTTTTATGGTGGTTTAACAATGAGTTTATAAGCTGGCATTAGCATGGTATTAAAGGTGAATGTTGAAATGAGTACAGTAGTTTGCCTTGTGTGTTTCACTGACTGAGAGTGTAACAGACAGTAATTTAGATAGTATCAGAATAGTGCAATTCATGACAAATATTTAGCTCACTTGCATGTTTGTTGGGGGGATTTTTTGTGTTTATGCTTTTTATATCGTTTCCTGTCAGGCCCCTTCCAGCATCACATCTACCCGGGCTGTTTTTCCTATTCCTCTCATTTTTCTTTGAGACAGCACTTGCATATTTTTGCTAAATGTTTGTGTTTTGGTCTCATTATACAAGCATTTTCTCAGGATGACATTCATTTTTATATACTGTGTATATACACACACATACAGGAGTTGACATAAGTGGCACGCATGCGCAGGATAAAGAGTAAAATGTGCAGCAGTTTTCAGTCTTCACGATGTGAAAGCGTACCTAATTTGAGCAACTTCATATTGGATCTCTAATTACCACAATTAAGGTGAGGAAAACCTTCAAAAGAAAAATAATAATTAGGTTTTGAACTAAAAGTGTACCATCCGGTTTTTGATAAACATGAGGCTAGAAAGAGCGTAAGAGTTACAGTCGACCCCCGAAATTACGTTTCAAGAGCAGCGGTGAATTGTGAAAAAACGCAAATTTGTGATGTGGGAAAAACATGCCTATAAATGCCAATTTTCATAGTCTAAACCCAATAACACTTTAATTTCATTTTAAACTAAGCTTAATACATTACCCTTAAAAAATGTAAAGGTAAACTCGAGATAGCTCCACGTTCTGTTATGATGCGGGAATGCTGGACTGGATCAGCCAGAAATAGGTCACACACTCAAAAAAAAAAATTGGTCAAACTTAATAAATTTTTTTATGACACCTAATTTCCGTCTAATTTAATTAAGGAGTTCTAGCATAAACCAATGTGTAAATCTAACATACTTTTATTGTGTAAGTTTAATACATATTAATTAATTAAACTGAACATAGTATTTTCATTTCCAGTTAAAGTGATATTCTGTGCTAGTTTAGTTCAGTTTAATACATATTTATTAAACTGAACATATTTTCATTTTCAGTTAAATTGATGTGTTATTTTAGTTCACAATAAATGCTTAAATTTTCAAGAAAACAGATGACTAACCCCAATCTCTATTTAAAAATGAAATACATTTACATAATACATACATAAATGCCAAATACCAAGCATATAAGTTTACACATGACATTATACAACCTTTGGCTCAGTCTTAATATTAACAAAATCAATTATTACAAAAACATACCCATCTGAAGATTTCACACAACAGTAAAATCGAAAAAATCACAACAGTTCCAAAAACAAAACAAAAATAAATAGTATTTGTGAGATAACAGAAATAATACATTTATTAACTATTCCTGAAGTAATTTGTTTTTCAGGGCCAAAACTTTAGGTGACAGTCTTTGTCCACTCAGATTCATG
>JBBPCX010000023.1:7809454-7828141 GCA_037974365.1 Hydrocynus forskahlii | reverse complement strand
ACCAAATGGTAGAGTAGACCTTCAAAGGTAAAATAACAGTAACATTCATGAAATGTTTAACAATATTAAAACATTTACCAGACGCTTTTATTCAAAGAGATTTCCATTCCCCCACTAGAGGGGACGGTCTCCCTGGAGAAACTTGGGGTTAAGGGTCTTGCTCAGGGACCCAGCGGTGATACACTGAAGATAGGACTCGACCCCATGACCTCTAGTGGGGAGGCACAACCCTAAAACCTTTCACCCAAAGTAAAAAGCATTGAAAAACACGCACATATATATATGACCATGACCATGCAGTTTATTATAACTCAAATTTACTACAACTCCAAGTGATGCCCATAATTGACAACAACCACATTAGAAGAGTAAAAAAAATATATCAACAAAAGGGTCAAAGGGTCATTATCAGGAGGGTGAAAATACAACAGGTAGTGAGTGAATGCACAAAACCATCCACCGCAGATGTATTGCACACCACAAATCAAAAACATACACCAAAAAACCCACTCTATACGTTTTCGTATATGGTTGCTTTGTGTTCTCAGGATAGGACAGAATAAATTTCAAAAGTGGCGACTTCACTCTATTATAAAAAATTACATTCAAAGGGCACTGTAATGGTTTCGGTTTCCATGATGATAGTGGTATATCATTGTGTTAATCCTAAAAGTAAAGTTCAGTCACTATTTCTAGAAATGCTGTGTGGGTGTGTTGCTCACTCACTTTGGTCTCATTAATCCCCTCAGTCTGTGTACATTTAAAAGCAGTGAATACATGTACGAAGGAGAATTGCCCTTTGAATGTATTTTTTTTATAATAGAGTGATGTCATCTCAGTCCAACCTAAAAAAAGAACTCCAGGGTCTTCAGACCCTACTTCATACTCTTCTTACGTTATAATTGCATTCGACTCCTTGATTTTAATTACCACTGAATTATGACAGGACCTGTCCGAGGCTTTCCATTCAACTGTTACTATGTAGCGCCCTCTGCTGGCTGCATTATTGCACACCTTGGTGCGTTTGTCCTGGGGTTCTTTAAGCACACCATGTTTTGTTTTGCTATTCTTACACACCAGCTAATTAATAAGCTCTTTCTGAGTTGCAGTATGTGCGTCAGAGCAACAAAACATTACAGCTTGCAGGAAAGGGGTCGGGAACCATTACTTGGCCAAATTTGAGTAATCCTCATGAGGACTGCTAACAGGTTTGATTGTGGGTGTGGAGGGAGTGAAGTGATGCAATCATGATTAGCTGTCAGCAGGTCCAGATGTTATGTAGAATAAAATGCATTTTACCTATAACGTTTCAAACTACTTAATACTCTCCCTCATTTTCTCCCACGTCTCAGTCTTTCTCCCACTTGGCCTACTCAGTACTGTGTCTGTTGTAGTCAGCCAACATGATAGTTCCCCAAGTCTTTGATCTCACAGGGAAAAGTTGTTCATGTTTATGAAGCAACTTGTTCAACACCAAGCCAATCATTACCACCCAGATAACAGCACAACTGACATGCTTTGTCACTGTTTTTCCTGTTCTTCACTCCCGAAGAATCTCCTCTGGCATTTGTGCCTTCTACTTTCTTAGAAGGTGGCAAATTGATGAGCATGGGTGAGTAAAGTCCAACCAGAGGCAGATCATTAACCTGCCTAATCTTGTCCCACATTCTCTAACCTATAAAGCCGCCACCCCATGGACCGCTGGGGAATGAGGTGGCACGTGGCTTCTTCTGCTGGACGACAGCAACATGGGGCCCGTAGAGCCCCCACATGCATCCAGTCTCTATGAAGGGCCAATGATGTACACAGACACAGCAGCAGAGCCTGAGGTAAACACACAAAGGTTGCGTCTACACACTCTGTAATCAGTCAGTGAAGTAAGTCAGTAATGCATGTTAAGCAGGTTTACTGTAAAACATTTTATTTTAATATAATGCTTTGCATTGGAATTTATGTTGTCAAATCTTGATGTTCTTGTGTGTATTTCATCCTTTTTTATTATTGAAGTTAGGGAGCATGTTGTACTTCCTGGTTCTGATGTTCATCAGGAAGGAATGTTGAAGGTTTCAAAGATGACTTGTTTATCCCTGCTGCAATGGACATCTGCTTTTAAAGTACCATTATTAGATATGAAGTGTGGTCAAATTTACTTTTTCTTACTATCCCAAATGGTTCCAACAAATCCTACGAAATAAAGAGAGTATGACTGGCACTTTGCATAAGAAAATGTAAATCTGGATGCAATAAATAAAGCCATTGCTTTTGGCTAATTAATAAGAAGTGTTTGTAGACAATTATTCTTCTGCAAAAGCCATGCACTGTGCTAGCTCTTGTGTGACAAAACTTATTACAAACCCGTTTTAATTCATCTTAGCAGATTTCAGGGACTAACTGATTTGAGATACAGAACATACAAGTGAAGATTCTCAATTAAAAGGAAAATATAGTTTAGGACTACACTCAGTCCCTGGCCAGGAACCCATCCCATGAACAATCACATTAGGAACCCTGTCTTTTTGTTTATCCTGCCCATAATCAATTATGTTTATCATAATCTTATTAAAAGGAACTTCAGATGTTTTTTGCATGTGGTCAGCATTGTGTCTGTGTGCAAACGTAGGAAGGAATTTAGATAAGGATCATTTCCAGTCATAGTTACTGATAAGTAAGGAAAAACATCAGTGTATCATTACCATATTAACAAAAACATGGCACGAAGTGTATATAAATACTATACAAACATCAGTATAATACTAATCCAACCACTTGATTTGTTTTGTGGCTTTTCACATTTATCTGTGCCATGGTTTATAATGAGTAATTAGAGGAGATATCAGCCAGTGAGCAATTATGATGCTAATGATGAGCTAGTGGATTTTGTTACATAGGGCTTAAAGTCTTATCACTGTTCCAAACAAAGGATACCCCTCTGTGTTCACCAAATTTGGTATAAAAGGTGAAAGAATGGGACTTTTTCTTGTTACAGTCTAACTAGGTACAGTTAATTATTGTGAGAAGATTCAATGAAAAGTGAAAACGTGCTGAAGTGAGTTTCCTTTCCTCCCTAGATTTCACCTGATGGTGGCACACAAGCAGAAATGCTGGATCTGCCCTCTAAGGGGGACAAGCACCCTGCAGAGAATCATACTCAGGCACCATACTTTGATATGATCTACAGAATTGAGGATGTGCCGCCCTGGTACTTGTGCATACTGCTTGGATTGCAGGTACAGGAACCATATTGTTGCTGTACTAAGAAAAATTTGCATATCCAAAGCAGAAACCTTAAGGAGAAGACAACACTCTTTACTAAAGTGTTTAAATGCTCAAGCACCTGGAACTTTGTCCAGTGCCCTTTTTGTCCATTGCTTCCCCCCCTACAGAAAACAAATCTGGGATAATGTTGTTTTAAGAAATTACTGTATTCATTATAGAATGTTATTCAAATTTATTCTAAATCTACATGCCAAAAGAGGTGCGGTTGTATTACTACTCCTGTGATGTATTTTACACCCCTAGTATTGTACTCCTGTCTTGCCAGCACTACTTGACGTGTTTCAGCGGGACCATTGCTGTACCATTTCTACTAGCTGATGCTATGTGTGTGGGGAGGGACCAGTACACTGTGAGCCAACTAGTTGGTACAATTTTCACCTGTGTGGGCATTACTACTCTCATACAGACCACATTTGGGGTCAGGTGAGTGTGTTACTGAATGTTCAATTATGCCAAGTCCCAGACCCAGAATCAGGCTAAATTTGCACGAGTTATTTACTATTGTTACTGCAGTTTGGCCCAAGAGACAAGCTTAATATATATGTAATTTACAAAGTAAATTGTGTAAAATCATATACAATTAAACATTTTGAATGTTTAGGTATACTTGAACATTAGGGTAAAAGAATGAATTCTGCTAACTAAAATGTTAAAATAAGATACAGTAAACCCCCGCTTTTTGCGGGGTTATGTTCCAAGAGTACCTGCATATGGTGAAAAACCGCGTTGTTATTGATGTGGTAAAAAATGTCTATTTGTATAGTGTAAACATTATATATGCCCCCAAATATGCTCCCAAAACAAAAAAATTTCATTTTAAACTCAGCTTAATATATTACCCTGAAAGAAGATGTAAAGGTAAACCCCTACTATAAAGTTTACACTGAACTCCTGCAGTGCTAGAATGTAAAATACCGATATTACCCCTGTATACACTGTACTGTAATTCATGCACAGGAGTTTTCTTTGGTATGCGCTGTCATTGTCTTTGGTATAAGCAGGTAAATACAGTAATAAATTAATTTAATTTACAGTAATAAAAATACCGGGCTTTAAGAAGAATAAAACGAAAAACACGAGACGCTCCACGAGGTAAATTCTGGACTGCCGCTGGGTCAAAGGGCAGCAGCCAATCAGCAGCAAGGAGAAATAAATAGTGTTCTCAGATTTGCAACTTTCAAACATTGCGCCACTGAGTACTGCGGCAGTTCACCATCCCGAGATGTGCTTTCCTTGAGTTTATAGTTATATTTTATATGGAAATGTGGCTGAATTTATGTTAATATTGTAACGGAGTTGGACTGTGGGGGGAGGGAAGTGCTCCCATAATGCACTGTTTTCACTGAGGGGTTTTGTTGTTGTTTATTGACTGTTGTGTTGTTTGGAGGGTGATTAATTCAGTTATTGTTAATGTGTGTGTGTTCTTGTGTGTGGGGAATGTGCTTTTGGGGGGAATTTGTGCTCGTTTAACTTAGATGTTCACAGGCTACCGTGGATGAGGTGCCCTGTGTACTTCGGCAGGGTTTTCCTTCATTGTGCACAGCAGAGTAGTTTTTCAAGTTCATGGGGTCTTGCCACTGGGTTTGCTGTGTTGTCAATATAGCTTGGTAGGTTCTCTCATACTGAGCTCATTCTTTTGTGCTGGCTCCATTCCTGATTTTGGGCAAAAAGTAGAAAAACATAACAATATGTATGTTACATAAGTAGTAAATTATATTTATTTAAATATTTCAGCACTTAAATGTATGAAAATGTATATATTGCCGAAAAAAGCTGTGACGTCCGGGCCTCTTGTCCTCGTGCCCTCTTGTCCTGTGCAGGGGGTTTATGTTTGGGAGTGGTGCTTAGCAACCAGTAAGTGAACGAGGGGGCGTGGCAGACAAGGTGTCACAAAAGTAAAAAAACAATGCGGTGGATATCTACAGTTTCCGCGTTAGTGCTGGGGTTTCAGTGAATAATTATTAGTTGGTTCTCAGAAAGAAAATCCGCATTGGACTGAAACAGCAACTGCTGATCCACGTAAAAGTGGGCGTTTACAATACTATGAAAATGGGAAGTTTAGACATATCCAGTTAAGTGACATGCTTTTGTTGCTTTCCTCTGTAAAAAAACAAGTATACACTAGCTAAAAGGAACAAGCTTAAATATGGTACTTTTAACATGCTAAAAAAAACAAAATATTTGTTAAGGCCACAATTATTGTTTTTTTTTTAATCCAATAGACTTAATACATTAAATAAACAGTAATTGTGCATTCATATGTGCATAAGTGCTGTTATTTTCAAGTGGCATGAGTGATAGATTATAAGTAATATCTAATACTAGGTGGTGTACAATAATGGTGTTGAAATTCAAAGGGATCTTTTAATGGGTGCAAATGCTGGTGGCTGACAAGTTGAAAGCCTTTCTTTTTTCAAAAGCAGTATTACAGCATTAGAAAAATAACATTTGGTAATTTCATGCGTCAGTGTCTTCACTTGACCATTTCCAAACCTCCCTTTATGCACCCCCTCCAATATCCAGTTTGAGATATTCAGTCCTCAAATTAAATCAGGTGTGCACTGAGAAGTGAGGAACCAAACATATTTTCTTCTAAATATGTTCTTCTAACCAGCATATCAGTATTTTTTATTCTTGTCATATATTACCGTATTATTGCTTATTTGAATTTACTCTCATGTTATGTTGTGCTTTTACATCAAGTAACATGCTCACTGCTGAGATAAAAGATTTTCATGGCCGCTTGATTACTTTTGTATGGTACTGTCTGTTCAGATTGACTGATGTCCCATGCCAGTTATTTCTGTTTGACCAAGAGGTTTGTGGCCTATAGTTAGAGTGGAGAACACTCTTGATTAATGATCATTATACTGTAGTCAGGGTGTGTCAACTGATATCAAAGCTTCAATGTTTCCTGAGATTCTGTCTTGCTTTGTTTTAGATATAATCCTCATTTGACTGTAGCTGTGTTTGTTTTCTGTTGCCATGATTTATGTCTGTATTTGGGTAATGCCCAGGTTACCCCTGTTTCAGGCCAGTGCATTTGCCTTCCTCATCCCAGCCCAGGCCATTCTAGGACTGGAGAGGTGGAAGTGTCCACCTGAAGGTATTTTGTATATGCTGTCTTCTATCCAACATTGCTTAGGGCAGTCCCTGGGTATCTGTGTTATATCCAGCATTTTCTGTGTGCTTATGAGGTCAGTGTTGCAAGCTGGTGTTGTGTTTTACAGAGGAGATTTATGGAGACTGGAGCCTTCCTCTCAACACCACCCATATCTGGCACCCTCGGATTAGAGAGGTACATGACCCATTAATGACATAGTTCTTAAAGACCCAAATTATGCACAAGAAATAGAGTCATGAACAGAAACTTTCTTGCTTTTTCTTGACAAACATTTGTCATATCAGCAGCATCCACTGTGGTCTGTCTCCTTTTGATTGTGGGCAGTTCAGACTATCTAACCAAATAAAATGCCCCCATAGTTCCCCACTGCATTTAAAGCAAGTGATGATTTTATATTGGTAGTGCTGTGGCTTATAGTTTCTTGAGTGCTACAAATTAGTTGTAAAGCTCATTGATGTATCATTGTCTTGAGTCCTTCATGTGCCCTGGGTTTTAGTTGGACGTTTGTTGTAATACATCCCATAAATATAATAGAAATTAACTGTACCAAGTTGGGATCTGACCAGTAACACCTAAGCAATCTCATGCAGTCCTGTTTGACTTTCATCTGCGATCTACAGATCCAGGGCGCCATCATTGTGTCCAGTCTGGTGGAGGTTGTCATTGGACTGGTGGGACTACCTGGGCTCCTGCTCAACTCCATTGGGCCCCTGACTGTCACCCCCACAGTGTCCCTCATCGGCCTGTCCGTCTTCCAGACTGCAGGAGAACGAGCAGGCAGCCACTGGGGCCTCTCTCTGCTGTAAGCAACTTTTATCTTCATCTGCAAACACCTTTTTACTGATTGTTTTTTGTTTTGTTTTGTTTTGTTTTGGATAATGTTTTCTATGTGTAATTCAATTATTTACAGATTTTAATGATATTTTTGAAGAAACAATAAAAACAGCGAGCATAGAGTTGATCAAGGTGTTTCATACGCAAGTGCAAATATTCTCCTTGTTATCAATCTACACAATCTACATAAAGGATTTAAGGAATTTCTGAACTTTATTTTTAAATGAGCTTTTATTTTTACTGGACAGGGAATCCATCTTAAATGTCAATCCCATTGCTCTTTCCACATGGATAGCCATTCATTTTTAATGGGACTATCTATTTGCATGTGTGTATGTGTGCCTTCTCTGTTTCTTCAGGTGTGTCTTCTTCATTGTGCTCTTTGCTCAGTATCTAAGGAACTGGGCCTTCCCCCTTCCATTTTATTCTAGACAGAAAGGCTGTCACATCACACGTTTCCAGATATTCAAGATGTTTCCGGTACGAACCAGCACTGACTTAACAACTTTATGTTCAGGAATGTTCAGCTATGCTATGTCATGCTGACTCAGTGAAGACAAATCTATAAATCCAAATAAGAACTTTATCACACACATATCAGATCCTAATTAAATCTGCCAAAAAATCAGCATCCAAGCAGCCAAGTCCACTTTCATCAAAAATTGAGTGTTTAAAAATGTCATCAAAAATGTTCAGTATCTCAATAAAACAAAATCTCAATTTTGGCAGATCATCATGGCTATCATGCTGGTTTGGCTTGTGTGTTACATTCTCACACTGACCAATGTTCTGCCCAATGACCCATCACGATATGGCTTCAAGGCCCGCACTGATGCCAGGGGGGAGATCATGTCCCAGGCTCCATGGTTTCGTATGCCCTATCCCTGTAAGTACCCTTTCCTTCTCCGTTTCTCTATCTCTCTCCTTCTTATCTCAGTACTCATAAATACATGGCAGGCTGTTCTGCTATAGTTAATCAGTTCATATTCGCAGACTCAAGGACAACAGGATAATAATATCAACATTACAGAGATAGAAAGTGGACTTTAATGAATCACAGATAAAGATTTCAGCATCGTTTATGTTCAGCAGGGGACATGCTGGGACATGAGGGTGGAAAAGAATCTCTAGACAAGCGTTATAATGTGTGGTTTTAAAAATTGGGTCAAAAAGTACACCAAGCACACTACAGGAAAGGGTTTAGCAATTACCTCATTAAGACAGACTGCAAAGACCAAAAATCTATAAGTCTGGGCTTATTAGCAATACTTCACTACCTTCAGTATCCTTGTTGCCATCTTCAGAAACCATATGGGTTTTTGTTTTTGTTTTTTTGCATTATGCAGAAACAATCGCTGATGTACTTAAATGTTTACCAGAAAAATGGAGAGTATGGTTCTTTTGGGATAAAACATCTGATTATTTTAAATATCAGCCTTACTGAAACTGTATGCTAACACTTCTGGTGTTGTCTGCTCCAGGTCAGTGGGGCTTACCCACAGTGACGGTAGCTGGCGTGCTGGGAATGTTCAGTGCCACTCTAGCTGGCATAGTCGAGTCTATTGGAGATTACTATGCCTGTGCCCGGCTTTCTGGAGCCCCCCCTCCCCCTGTTCATGCCATCAACAGGTCAGAGAAAAGCTATACCACAGGCATGATTCACTTAATGCTGTTTACTCTTCTAAATTGTGAGTGTAAAGCTCCTTTGTTGTTCTTGTTATGTATTTGATCTGTGCTTCTTCAGAGGGATCTTCACAGAAGGTGCATGCTGCATCATAGCAGGCCTGCTGGGCACAGGAAATGGCTCAACTTCTTCGAGCCCCAATATTGGCGTGCTCGGTATTACTAAGGTAGGCAGTGGGAACAAGATGATATCATTCTAATCCTAAAATGGCAAACTATATTGTGTCTTAAGCCTATCTTCATGTGCAACACAATCCTACTCACGTTCTGTCACCATTTGACATGTTATCATGTTACTGGAGAGGAACAGATAATATATAATTATAACCATATCTGCAACTCTCCTCCTCATGTTATTCCGTTTTCAGCTTTATTCATCTGCTATATGCCTTTGTACTCAGGTTGGTGCTGTGTAATAAAGCTGAGATCTAGTATAGTCTGAAACAGAATTGGAAGGAAATAGACAAATATGAACAATGATGGTGAAAAAACTTTGTTTCATGGGTCCCTGTGCAGGTGGGCAGTAGACGAGTGGTGCAGTATGGGGCAATCATAATGTTCCTGTTGGGGACCATTGGCAAGTTCACAGCTTTGTTTGCCTCACTCCCAGATCCAGTGCTAGGAGGCATGTTCTGCACCTTATTTGGTAAGAAGCTCCATGGATTTGTTCAGAGATGAGCTGTGTACACCGGAGGGCAGTGAAGAGCAAGGGAGCATGATGGTGCTCCCAAAGTAATCTGTAATGAGATAATGTGTTTTCTATATTTCATATACTGCAAAAAAAGACTGTTCAATGATTGATAAGGCAGTGGCATTTGGCATTATCCCAGTAGTAGGCTGTAGTAAATTATAGAGGGTTAAATCCAAACTGTGGATGATGAAGAGGGGGAAGCCTGAGAATTAAAAAGCAGTTTGTTAGCTAGCTAGTCATCGAGCCTACCAAGTTATGCACATACTTAACATCTTGGCTAACTCCATTTATAAACAATGTCAAACACACTTGATCAGAACATTAAATATCATATCATACATAAAATCACCTATATATTATCAAAAGTTAACTTACCAGTTTAGTTCATTTATACTGTACATAAAACCGAAAAAGAAAGGAAACTGGAAAATAGATTTCCTAACATCACTCCAGATTGTACTGACCCAATGTAACCTTTGGAAGTTTTGCCTACACTTGATCTGACATTTGGATTGAGATCCGATTTGGTTAATCTTTTTTTGTACAGGTATGATCACAGCTGTGGGTTTGTCAAACCTGCAGAGTGTGGATCTGAACTCCTCACGGAACCTTTTTGTTCTGGGCTTCTCTATGTTCTCCGGCCTTATGCTGCCCAACTACCTGGAAACTCACCCAGGCAGCATTCAGACAGGTCTGTCTGTGGTATAAGTGTGGCCTAGACAATATGAGAGAGATTATTAGAGTGACTTACTGATCTCTATTTATTTTTTTTTAAATAGGTGTGCCAGAACTGGATCAAATCCTTACAGTACTCCTGACCACAGAGATGTTTGTAGGAGGATTCTTAGCATTTTTATTGGACAACACAATACCAGGTATAATGTGTAATAAAAATAATGAAGATTGACAGTTCATGTTAAAGAAGTATTATTTGATAATCCTGTAAGTGATGAGAAAGCTTACTTTGTCTTTGTGTGTTTGCATGCAGGGACAAGAAAAGAGCGGGGCCTCATAGAGTGGAAGGCTGAGGGTTCTTCAGTGGGAGGTGTGAACTCAGAGACATATAATTTCCCTGTGGGCATGGGGCTGGTGAGGCGGCTTAGCTACCTGCGCTACATGCCCATATGCCCCACATTTCAGGGTTTTAAGATACGCCATCACAGAAACAGCTTGTGTGAGGAACAGGACTTGAAGCAAGTTCAAAGAGTGGTGAAGAACACTCCAGAGGGCACAACTACCAAAGTGTAGCCATAGCTTATACTTTATTATTTGAATTCATCATACTTTTCAAATGCCACTAAATTTTTCATACAAGGCTTTTTTTTCTGTTAATCACTCTATTTTTTATTGCATTATGAGCACTAAATGTTGAGCCCACTAATCAAAGTTTAAAAACACATATAAAACTCAAAAACTGAGTGCCAAAATTGAATGGGTCATTTAGTTTTAAAAAATCTGATGTTAAAACAGGAGGTGAATTATTTTTGTGGTATACTAATTTTTATTTTTGTTTTGCTGTAAATGTGGCATTAACAGTTTGCAAGCATTTAATTATTTGTTTTAAATGTATATATAAATGTATTTTAAAATTAATTCACTAGTGAGAACAAGAAACAAATGTTTCAAAAAGCTGTATACCATTGCTTGTTATACAGCTTATTGGAAAAATGACAAGTGTTTAAATGAACACAGGCCTAGCACAATGGTTTCAGATGTTTAAGGAAAATGCTGGTTGTGTTGGTAAAACGTGTGTCTGACATACAAACTTCTAATGTGTGCGAAATGAACACCCTATGTTGTCTCAGTTAAATGAACCATTAGGTGTGATATGCATAAAACGTGCAAAAGTGCCTAGTGACACATTTATTGCAGCATTTCAGCTAAATACTGTATGATTAAGGCACTGACATGTACATCTGTCCCTCTTGTTACTGTTTTAATTGATTTAGAGGATATGCTTCAGTCATAACAAAAGTCCAGTAGGATTTGATGAGAGGCCTTTTGTACGGAGAGGTGTCATGAAAAGAACAATAAACACATTTGCAAGGCCCCGAAAGGAAGTGACCCAATGCCTTTACACTACTTAAATAACTTCTAGTGAACCAGTTCAACTAATAAAATTGTTTTAAATAACATTTTCCCCAGTAGAAAAGACTGGTTAATTTCTTGTTCACAAATGCTTTAAGAAAGTGTTTCTAGCAACATTTACAGTAAACAGTGTACATGATTTAATTCGAGCTCCAGAGACTTTTCACATAGATGGTGTACCATTCCATAGATGTTAAACTGATTAAAGACTCTAAGGTGCCTGAGTGAGATTATTGTTGGTCTAAGCTCTTTCCCCATTACACATGCTGCAAAATTTGTATGTGTGGTTCTTTATATTCTCTATAAATTCCATTACAAAATAGTAATAGAATTTCAAATGGAAATGGCAAAAATGCTTTGGCTAATTAATGACATTTACTGATACTTACATTCAGGCCAAACAACACAGTAAGAATATGAATGTGTGTGTGTGCGCATGTGCGAGTGTATGCATGTGTGCGTGTGTGTGCATGTGTGTGCATGTGAGTTTGCTTGAATATTTAAATATGTATATATTACTCCTGCATAAAAACAATACACTGATGGTATGACTCACCCACTTCATTTCCGAATTCCAGAGGTAGTTTTTATCAGACATGCACTGATGAACAGATAGTTTGTAAGATTTCTTCTGTAATACTTTCTGTTCATGTAGTGGTATGCATATTTTTGCATTTCATTTACAGTCTTTAAGCAGCTTGTGTTTAGCACTGAAAGTCTGTGGGTCACCCAATTCAAAAGGCGTGTGTTCATTTAAATTAATTGGCCCAATCAGGTTTCAAGGCCCTGGTGGTGGCAGCACCTGAGGGTGTACCTGCACATAAGGTAAGCAATGTGGAGTGTAAATGGCAGGGACATGAAGGGAGGGGAAGGGTATGGCACAGGTGGAAGGCATAACTGTGCCAGACAGTGTTTGCTGTGGTAGCAGGACCTCCACATACTGGCAAGTCTCTGGGTCAAACAGCATCTTCCGTTGTGGCAGCTGAGGCATGTCCATAAAGAAACAGCGGCCAGTTTCAGGGTCCAGCAGCAGCTGGCGGGTATTCTGAGCCAGACTTCCACCGACTTCCGGATACAGCATACCGGCACCCCCTCGTATGACCTCAGCACCCAGGGTTGCAATGAAAGCTGTGCACTGCTGAGTATCTGGAGAAGGCATGTTCAGTCTGGTTTCTTCAGTCTCTGTCTGTTTAGATGAACTATGTTGTACTGTATTTCCATCTGTTATATATGGCTGAGATAGCAATCTTACTTCCTCTGATAATGATCTCATCAAAGAGATGGGACCATTTGCCATAACAGTTTGGTTATGAGATGGTGTTTGCAGCAAGACAGGACCTTGAACATAGCTAACTGCTCCCATAGGGGGAGAGACTGTCTGGTACCCCAGTGGATTGGGTTTGCTGAAGTACTGCGGGAGCACTGGTGCTGCAGTGACAGTTAAGATGCAGGCGGAGGGTGGCCCAGCTGCACTCTGTGGTCTGAGAGGTGGACCTGGGGTCTGGTGACCATCTTCAATTGAGGAACACACTTGCTCTGATGGCTTACAGTTGTCCAGCTCATTGGAACTTCTTGTAGGTAAACAGTACTGCATGGCAGCTGCCAGGTGCTGCCTGTGATGCTCAGCAGAGTCTCTGCGTTTTTCATATCCCAACCTACTAGAGTTCACAGACTGGCCATTTTTGGATATCTCAGTTGAGGTCTCCTTGTTAGCCTGTACTGCCATGGCTGCCCAGTTTGTTTGTTTCAAATTGCTGCCTTGGATGTCTACTTGGCTGATGGCTGTTTGGCTGTTTAGGGTCTCTGGGGACTTTGACAAAGCACCACTGTTTTCCTTAGCTGCGATAATAGGGTTGACCTTTGTAAATTCAGCACTGAAAGTTTTGTCATGTGATTCAAGGAGATAGGTACTTTTAGTTGCACATCCTGTGGGAGTGGCATGAAGAGAGGTCAAATCCCTGATCTTGTCTAGTGCAAGTGGTGGAGTCACTTTCTGCACTCTTGGTTTTTCCATTTGCTTGTATCCCTTTCTCTTGTCTTCCCCCTTGCTGCTAATTGGATGAGATGTTGTAGGTGGAAATCCAGTGATACTGTCCTCTGTTCTATGAACTGCCTCACTAACACCCTTGAATGACTGGTTGTATGTGTTTTTAACCAGGCTCCGCATATCCCTCACCACATGCACAGGGGCTATGGCTTTGAATTTCCCTTGGCTTTGAATACCCATGTTTACTGATTGCCTGGGCTCTCCAGTATCTCTCTCCTGCTCTTTCACTGGACTACACTGAGCAGAGTGGGAGATGACACTACCCACTGTTCTTGCATCTAGATCATAAGCCAAATATCCACCCGTTGTAAAACACTGTGTACTTTCTTTGAGCTCACCTTTTTTATCTTGCTTCTCCGTGCTTGTAATGAGGTCAGTTTTGACATTGGGTAATTTCTGGCCTCCCTGCACTGTGCAGCATTCCTCAGGTGTGGTTTTCACTGCAGCCTGTTTGCCGATGGCTCCGCTTATCACTGCACTCGAGTTCCACGCTTTGCCCTTTGCTGAGTCACAGGATAGCTTCTGTCCTGGGTTCTGGCTAGTAAGCCATGCCACCTCCTTACTGGGACTCAGCTTGTCTTTCTCAGTCTCTGGAGAGGCAGTTATTTCAGTACCACCGCCATGAAATTCTGTCCTGCCCAAGCCAGTGAATAGACTATTAGAGCTGTGTTTTGTTATCACTTTAGACTGTGTTTTGGAGCTGACGCTGTAATGCTCTATAGTAGATCTATTCGTTGCTTGTGACTCAGTCTTTTGAGTAGGACTCTGTGAAGAACTTAATGGAGGACATGTCCCCCAAGTAACTGTCATAGTTTCAGAACATACATCCTTAACAGAAGAGGTCATGCATTCGTTGTTGTTGGTTGTGTTGTACACCTTTATAGTAGCAAAAGCGCTGTCAGAAATTTCCATAGCACGAAGGTTCTCTTCTTGTTGCATCTTTTTTGAAAGAATAGTTTTAATGATGCAGGATGCCATTTTGGTTTTGCTAGATGTTTCATCCAAAGAGAATGACTTCTGAAGTCTTTGCTTTCGCTCAGTTTGGCCTGACTTTGGTTCAGATCCGTGTGAGTCCTGGTGAAATGCTGCAGGGGTGCTGTGCTGACGCTGCAGGATGTCCCGAGGACGGCTGGGTGTAGCTGGGACCTGGAGGACACCATTGTTGTTGTTTTCATTTGTTTGAGACTCTACAGTACCCCGTCTTTTCAGCTGAATCTGTCTTTTGGGTACCGTTTTAGCCCCTCTGTTCACCTCTTCATGACTTTCCAAGGCCACGTCAACGCATTCAAAACTACTAGCCTCTGAACAAGCTGAAGTATTATGCTTGTTTGTTGATGCCATTGGTAACAGAACATCCAAGTATTCTGGTTGGGAGGATCTTGTGCAGTCCAGAGTGGTGGGGCACCGCATTTTAGTGTTTGTCTCAGCTAGCTTTGTTGTCATGCTGTATGGTCCTTCAGTGTTGTCTTCAGTGCTGCAATATTGCCTTGGGCTGCTTCGGGCTTTTGTTGGAAATGAACTCAACAGCAAGACGCCTTGTCGACTCTGCTTTTGCAACCTCCAAGAAACAGGAGGGCTCTGTGGTGGGTGTTGGTGCCCAGTTGCGAGGATATGCTCTGAATAACAGCGTGGCGGGATTCCTGACTTCTACTTGTTGGCTGTGAGTGTTGAGATGGAGCTTGCAGGAGGTTTTCTATTTCTAGCTTTGACTGGCAGCTCTGCCTGGTCCTTTTCAGCCCCTTTACCCTGCTGTTCCTCCTCCCATTTCATAGGGCTGATAGTAGACCCGCCTCTGTTAAGCTCACCCTCAAGACTGTGCTTATTGGGACCCTCTCTCAACCTACGCCAATGTGTTGGAAGGTTTTCTTTTGCCTTGATGCCACTTTGTTCTTGACTCACTTCCTGACTGTATTGATTTCCTTTGCTTATGGCCAAAATAGTGTTGGAGGTATATTGGGGTTCCAGACAAACAGGTTTCTCATCAGGGTTGGTATCAAATTTAACAGTAGTCTTGCTGCTTCTGAGGTCATCCCATAATTACAAAAAAAATCTGTTGTGCGAGAGTTTAGTGGTTGGATTGAAGTTGTCCCAGTATGTATAATTTTTGTAGTATTTGCATTTGGAAAGTTTCTCTTAATTGATAAAAATTTAGTTTTTGACAAGATGGAATCCATTCCAGTTGAACATGTTGTACCAGGGTTACATTGCTGTTCTTTGGCTAAATCTGAGGTGATACTGAGGTGCTGAGACCCTCAGAATGTTGTCTATCGGCTTGAGTACTAGTCTTGTTGCTTCTAAAACAATTACATTGTTTCAATAAAGAATTGTGCTTGGATGTGTTTAGTGAGTGAAAGACTCTCTTGTTTGTCATCTATAGAACTGGTATTTATGGGGTTCAGGTTTAGAACTGTAGGATGTGGTGGAAAAAGTTTTGATTTTATCAAAAGAGGATCTGTGACAGAGACTTCATTCTGTCTGCCCAGGGACTCTTCACTTTGAATGTTCGGTGAAGCTCCAACATCTTCATTCTCCTTTGCTCTAAATTCTTGCAGTCAGGCAGTAATCTCAGGTAATGTGTTTGCTGATGTTCCTCCCATAGGATCTACAAAGACTGTGGGTTCAGAGAAGCAGTTTCACGCAAAGCATGTGTGGCTCATCCTCCAAAGCCTCACTATACTAATTAAGAGAGCAAAGGGCAGTGCAATATGAACTTGATGAGTCATCCAAGGCATCATCATCCAGCAGTGGGTTACTCTCCTCCTCATCTCCTTTTTGCATTTGAAGCTCATTGGCTTTCAGATAAAAGAATGTGTGAGACAAATCTTTTAAAATGTCATGTGGAAATGTCTTCTCTGACATAGTTGCAGTTTGGTAATTCTAAAATGCTAGGAAAACTGAATAAGTCTTTGTTTCAGCACAGTGGCTGTAATGCAACTCTCATATAAGGCAGATAAGATGCCCAGTTCTGTGGGAACTGTCACATTAAGCCCTGAACTGATACTGCAGATTTTTTCTGGCCACCTCTGATAAGTCCTGTGGCTTCTACAAAAGAAGAGGGAAAGACACATATTACTGTGCTGCATTTTAAGCACTGATGCAACTAAAATATGCTAATTTGTATTTAATTTATGTTTACCTTCTTTTTATTGCACTTCTTACTTTTACACTGATGAGAGAGAACTGACCTGAAAGCATGCACTGCTGGGCATGTGAAAGAAAAGCTCTGGATGTTGCACGGAGACAGCAGTTACTCTATATGAATCTGTCCTGCCCCAGGCCATTTCTAAAAATCCAAGATACCCACCTGGTACAAGTCTGCAAACCAGATTGTACTGAAGCTCCTGTCATGAAAAAGAAATAGAACAACAGTAACCTTTTACACATCTTTAAATATATTTATACTCTCAAATCTGCAGCAAGATATTGGGTCAAGCACCCCATTAAAACATGTATTACGTGAGGGCAGCAGAAGGGATGAATCAAAGCTTATTTTTTAGCTGGTGAGAGTTGGCCTAGGTTATGGGGTCCAGGCCCAGGATGACTTGAGGTGGTAGGGTGGCAGTTAGCTTTGAGAGCAGGTGCTGGTCCAGTTAAGCTGGAGCTTGCCTCTGGAATCCAGCTAGCATGGCCAGTGCAGTCACAGGGCCAGCTAAATATAGCCCCCTCAGCCCCATAACACCATCATCCGTGAGATAGTGCTGGGGTTCTATAGAAAGAGTTGGGAAGTACCGGATTTCTAAACGGCTATTCTAAATAGAGAGGTTACATGGTTGTCATTGGTCCTTTCCTACTACCCAGTGCATAATTTTAGCAACTTGCAGTTCTGATGTGGTTACTGAACTCGAACTTACTGACTGACCAACATACTCACTCACTCATATACTTTTTGAACACTCCATAATTTCCAAAAGCAAAGATGTTTCAGGATGGAATGTGGAGCTTTCATGAGCGAGAGCCACTGATGTTAAAGAGCACTAGTGCAGTACCCATTATGTTATTGCTATGTCAGTCTGCTCTGGGACATTTGCAGAATGGGAACATGCATTACTAATTCGGTTTGTCAGAGAAAAAGGGTCTCATAACCTGAAAAAAGGTATATTAAAACATGACAAGAATATAAGCCTATTGATACCATTGCACACGCACTGATAATGATGCAAAGGATTGGTAAACTCTACAAAAAACAATCAGAATTTTTATAATACGTTATTATACTACCATAAGTAAATTTTATTTGGTTGCCTTATATGATTTAAAAATATTTGTTTGAACAAAAATATTTTGTCTGCATAATTTCAACATGAATGCATTGCAAGCTATGAATGCCTCAGATGTACATAACACCCCACGAGCAGATCACTGGGGACAACTAATCCTGGGGTGCTAAGTTGAGCGAAAGGGGTATTACGTGTCAAAAAGTTAATAATACTGCACAATCTTTGAACATAAACTGCAAACAAGTTATCTTAATAGCATATATGTTCTCTTCTGTGTTGAAAGCATGGTATGTGAGACTATAAATCACAAGAGCCTTCTGTCGAATTATCATGATTTCCTGGATTTGGGCCACTAAAACATTTGCACGTTTGTTTTAAACCCTTGTGACTAGTCCTCTGTTGCAAAGTTCCCTCTTGAAACAAACAACTGACACGCACAGGTGTCCTTCCAAACACACGTATAATTTACTTAAATACAACAATAAAGAAAGAGTACAGCAAGCAAAGAGTTCCACTTTGACAGCAGTTTGTTTTTAAGGCATTTTGGGACGCTGTTTTTCAGCGATTGTGCATCACTGAACAGACCGCCCCGTGTGGACGTCACTGTTCTGATGAGTGCTGAGAGTCGGGGGCCATCTGGTGGTCAAACGTCGATAAAGCAGCTTAAAATGCCGAGGTCTCTTAATTTGAAACTATTCGCTATTCTTCAGTACAAAATGGAAAATGG
>JBBPCX010000023.1:7750638-7807590 GCA_037974365.1 Hydrocynus forskahlii | reverse complement strand
GTGTGTGTGTGTACAATGGGTGTGTGTGTGTGTGTGTGTGTGTGTGTATGTATGTATGTGTATATATTTATAATGTGTGTATGTGTGTGTACTCCACTGTTTAGGTCTTAATTTCTTATTAAATAAATGAAATAAAGTATTTTAAGTTTGTTAAAAGAAATGAAGTGTTATTAAGCTTATGCATACCTTGATGCTGCAGAAATAATAAGTAGTTTCTATGTTTTGCTCCAGGGTAGGTACTCTCTCTGGATGGGAAAGATGGAGCCTGAGGGACAGTGGTGGAAAAGCCAGCTAGCAGCAGACATCCATCAGGCTCTGAGAATTAAGGTGAGATTTCACTACCTGTTCATATCATCTAATAAGTTGCTGTGCATCCACCTGTCCATCTCCTCGTGTGCCCAGCTGTGTTTTTCATATTTTTCATCCCAGATTAAGTCAGGACAACACCAAGTGGTCTGACTTTCAGCAGTCGTTGAGGCAGAGGTGTGGAATGTCACATGTCCCTTAAAAAACATCTTTTCAGTCCCCTTCCATCTGACCAGTGGACAGTGTTGTTGCCTTATCTTCAGTATTAAGAGGAGTAGGTGTCTTCCATCATTTGTCATGACCAGTGTTCAGAACACACACATGTATGGTTTATATCTAAAAGTGTATGTACACTTTTTTGATTGCATTTCCACAAATTGAAAAGATAATGGTGTGTGAGGCTTGGGATATGGATTTTGTAAACAAGGGCCAGGTGGAGTCATGGAGGAGTTTGCTTTGTGCTGACAGGCTGAGGAGGACTGCAGAGAGCAGTGAGTGGGAGGATAAGTGCATTTCCTCAGTCTGGTCTGTTGTCCTTGAAGTGTATGTGCATGTTGTTCTCTTATTGCCTGGGCTGTTTATTGGGGCCTGAATTTCATGCCCACATCCTGTTAGGAATGCAAAGTGGAAGTGTCCTGTTTGTGTTTGTTTGTACTTGAGTTTGACTACCCACAACAAAGCATCATGATTAACGGTTGCTTCTACTTGTGGCCAGCAATAAATATCTTTCTGAGTGACAAGTAGAAGACAGTGTTGAATTCTATTTAGATTATTACACCAAATTTAATAATCATACCAGTCCCTGGAGAAAAATGTACGAATGAATTACCAAACAGACAGTTGTTTTGTGGTTTTTGTGATTTGTAATTAATTTTACAACTCACAAAAACTCTGGGTTTTTGTGATTTGATGATTTTGAAGTACATAGTTATGGGTTTTGGACACTAGTACAGTAAATAATACTGTAAAGGTCAATGAATTTACAGTGAAACTATGAATACAGGAGTATAGGTCAAATTATATGTTCAGAGTAGCAAACCACAGTGTCTGGTTTGCTACTCTGACTTAGTCTGCATGAAATTTCATTTTATGAGATTTTGCCTGGGCATGGTTCCACCTGAGCACTAATGTGCCGTGACACAAGCATTAATAGCATTGCTGGCTTATGTGTGAGAGTGAGATATATTAATATACACACATACATAAATATAAATGCATAATGTGTGTGAATAGTTGCTTCCTGCTCCACTGTTACAACCCTGTGGTACATTTGAGTTTTATACAATGTCAAATTAAAAGTACAACGTGGGTTTGAAGAAATGTGTACATTTCCACTAACACATGCCTCATTTGCACACCAGACTAACCTCTTTGTGTGCTCCAGTTAATATTCAGTAATGGAATGCAGAAATATTTATTCAGAATTCATCTTTGCACAGATCGTGGAAGTTTGTCCTCTGTTTTGCATAAACAGCTGTGTAAATCGTTCTCCTTGTGCATCCTGACTTTACTGCCTGTCCCTGTTGCTGAATTTTTTGCATTTACCAGCTTGTTTACACATGGCTGTAATGAGGAATGGCTCCTTTTAAATGCTGGTTAATTAAAATGCCAGATTAGACTTGCACCTTTATCCACCCAAGAGCACATATGCTGCATTTCAGCATGTATGCTACATGGATTTATAACTGTCACAGCTAACTAATAGCTCAAGTGCTTTACCTTTTCTTTGTTTGTGTTAGTGTGTGTTGTGGACTTTTGGCCATTCCCGGTTTCTTTTAAGATAGAAGCGACGTGGTGAAAATGAATGTGACTAAGAGCAGGGGAAGGTGAAAGATGAATGATGTAACGGATTTGGTTAGTTTTACTTCCTCTGCTTCCGCCACTGGTTTTTATCCTTCAAATTGCCCTATCAAAAGGACATTCTCACATCTCAGTCTGACTGCCTAAGAATTACAGCTGTGTTTAAAACGGAGATGTGTAGTTGACAAACTGATCGGGCATTCAACGAAAGCAGCAGCTGTAGAGCTGTATGAATTGCAAACAGCCTCCACAAAAGGGCTGCTTGAGAGGGTCAGAACCCAGCCCCACACCCCCTGAGGGACAGATGGTTGGGAGACATGATGGCTGGGCCTGCAAAGGAATTAGCTCTCTCTCAAACAACCATCACGAAGAACATTGCTATAAAACCTGGGAAGCTAGAATGATGCTATATGCATTGTTGAGGTTCTGTCCTGGTTGAATTAGTCTGTAGCAGCATGAATATTGTTGGTCAATAGGGGTATCACTCAAGGACGCAATATGCAAATGAGCCCTCCTTCTTGCTTCAGTGATTTAAATGTATGCTATGTGTATCACAGACAAACACCAGTGTTTGTATATGTGTTTTGTGAAATTAATTCTTGAAATCTGACAAAGTTCCTTTTGGTCAAAACAATACAAATCATCAACCAAGTCACATTATTGACTCAGCAGAGCATTTTAACATTTTGCTGGCATATTGCAATGACATATTGAAGCAATGTAATCACAATTGTACTTGCTTTATCTATCAGCACTTAGCTAATTCCATTTAGAGGAGACACAATACCACATTTTCTTTTCTAAGAATGAACCCCTTGAGTACTTGATGATACCAATATTTTTATTTTATAATCTACTTAGCTTTGAAATGAGCTAGTTTTAATTGGGAACTTGCTTCTAAAAGTAAGCTATTATGCTTAAGGCTACCCAGTATGACAGTGTTTACTGCTATTGTGATAAATTGTCTCAACATGCTGAGTAGGTGGATTTCACCTTCTAGAATGCTGAACACGTATGATTCATTACTCATATTATTAATCAGAGTGTAATTAGTCAAGTTTAATTGGATTTGGTGTAATGCAGTGTATGAAATGTTGAACAAAAAATTGGTAAATTTGGAAAAATCTGTACTCATAGCTTTTTATGATCAATTTAGAATGCGATGCCACTAATTCTCTTTTGTCCATTCCAGCTTTTCAGATATCCAGGAAAAGTTTTGTGTGAATCATAAAATATTATTGAAATATCATCATGGAATATCACAAATTCTTGAAAAATTGTGATGTGTAATTTAGTACAGATTTATTGGTGTTTTATTTCCTATGCAATTCAGTGTTTTCTGCTGATATAGCCCAATACCTGTTTTAGAATTTGGAATTGTATAGTGCTGTGTATGTTACTCAGGTTTGCTTTCTTGGTTCTGAAAGTATATTTAGCTATCTTACCCTTTCATATCTTGCTTTTTCATTTTCTTCTTTCCAGCTCCTTGGTCTTCTTCCACTCACATATTTCTCCCTATGTCCTCAGGAGTTGAAGTTGCCCACATATCATGCCCATTCCCCTCAAATTGGAATGAGACGCTACTTTGCTGACCTGCTAGCTGTCCTCAGCAATCGTTACCAGTTGTGCCCTACAGCGCGTCACCTGGCTGTCTACCTGCTTGACCTGTTCATGGACCACTATGATGTAGCAGTGAGGCAGCTCTACATTATAGCCCTTTCCTGCCTACTACTAGCCAGTAAGTCACAGACTTGGTTTGAATTCATGTTCTGAGTTTACTGAAGAGAATACTGAATTGTCATTTGATATTCAAGTATGCACAAGTATCAGTAACATTAATCAATGTTGTCATTAGAGTGTCAAAAATGTCACTAGAATTAACATTTGTGTGTGTGTGTATAGATTTTTATACAGATTTTGAAAATCCTTTTATTTGCACACAGCACGCAGCTCTACGCTTAGATATAAGTTCTGTGTCTATGGCTCTACGTCTCAGGTGGTTTTCACAGGGGTCAGGCATCCCATTACTTTTGTCCATATATTATGCACAAAAGTAATGGGATGCCTGACCCCCGAGAAAAACAGCCGAGATCTAGAGCACTGCATGAGCAGAAGTATTGGGACACCTGACAGTAACCAACAGAGACTTCAATGACACTGTATCCAGATACATAAACTTTAATGTGGAGTTTGTCCTCCTTTACTGCTGCTATAATGGTTCTGCCCCCCATGCTCTAGACACTGAGGGCATCTTGTTTTTCTATAACAAACTGGATAAAATGTGAATGCCCTGCAGTAGCAAAGAGCTTTGGTTTTATATTTGATTTGATTACATTAATGTTTAAGTTGAGATTTACAGAAATACTTGATCTGTAACTATAACGGTGTTAAAGGGAACACTGCTGTTAAAAAGCTCCTTATTTGTTTAAAGTGTTTGCAAACCAAATGTTATTGCAACTTTGTTCATATAGTGGTACTTTAAACATAAAAGTCCGCAATACACTACTTTTTAATTAATTATTTAATTGTGTATATAACCACATGTGTATGTGTGTGTATATATACATTCATAAATAATACTATATTTACCAATGGCTGTATTTGCCCCTTATGATGATGCCCCTTACCCTAGCATTCAAACCCCTGATCTATGGTTGGTTAAATATACTTTGTTGTAGCTTTGTGTCCTAGGTGCTGCTCCAGACTGGAGCGGGCTGTGCTTAGTGCTTTGACTCAGTGCTGCTTGGGAGGCTGCTGCATTGTGCTCTGTAACAGCTGTGTGCAGAAGAGACTATGGCACCACAGACCCCTTAGTTTGTCACCAAGACAACTTTTACATGTACAAATCCAAAGGTCCCCTGCTTTTTAGAGCTAGGCAATTACAGCTGTCCTGGCATGCATAAGTGCAATGTTAGACTTGCCTCCGACATACAGATTAAGTCAGACATTAGATGTTGCCGTGGTGGTATGGCCACATTGCCTGATTTCCTGGAAAGATTTATTGCACAGGAAACTGGCAAGACCAACTATCAGTCCTTAAAGCAATGCGGTGAAATGTGTTATCAGCTACCACCATGTCTGCTTACAACAAAACAAAAAAGGGCACAGAAAAGGCACAGGCTGCCACTTGCTGGTAGTGTGGCTTAGAGTTTGTGTTTAAATCTTTCCCTTCCTTTAGAATAATACAGTGCTTTGTGGGAAATTTAGATTAGAAATGTAAAGAATTTATAATACTTTCTTTTTTACTTTATTATTTCATAAATGTTAATCACTGGATACAATCCTCTTAACTTGACAATGTTAAGCATTCCATTTTTTATTACTATTCTAGATTTGAGGTCCGTGTGAATTGGCTGTGTATGTTTAAAACATTGTAGCATTCCACGGGCGTGTGATGTTGGATGATAAACTTTGTTATACTGACACAAAGGCCTCGTGCTTTCCCCTCGATGTTTAATTCCCTGCTTATGTGGTTCAGTTTGTTTTAACAACAGCCTCTTAAAGTCTAGGATCTTTGTTTCCTCATGCATGAAGATGCTTTGTTTTTGGAGACTGCTGTTTGAACTGGCCAGCAATTGGCACTGTGCAGGGATTAATTAATTGCTTTGGACTGAAGGAATAATGACCATGCTGATGATCCCTGTTTAAAGTATCACTCCCTTCACTGACTTATTGATTCACTTGTCTGCTGCAATTGTTGGGTTACTTTGCGCGCTCCCTGCATTCTGAGCACCGAGTGTGAGAGGGGCAATAGAGGCTTGCTGCAGGCCTAACCCGGGTTTTTTTTTTGTGTTGGGGAGGAGTGCAGGCTTTAAACCTGCACGCTGGATTTGCTCTCAAGTGCCTCGGAAACACTAGGTTTGTTATGCTAACTAGCCCAGCACATGTCTCCAGACAATGCCTGTCAAAAAGAGGCTGACTTTAGAGGGTTACTTAAAATGGCAAGAAACAGGTTTTTGTGTTTATTGAAAAGTTATGAGAACAGCATTATAAAGGGCATGTTTGAACTGAAACATGTTTAAACTGATATTCAAATTAGTATGACGGACATCCCCCCTGAGGGTTGATGCAAATTAATGTAATTAATATTTGCCAGATAATTGAGAAAAGGGAGGCTTGTAGCATGGGTGCTGCGATAGGATTGTTAAAAAAATCAGTGAAAATTCAAATAAATGTTCAAATAAATACATCACTGATGCAAATGTCAAATGTATTAGCCTTCGAGTAGTGATAGTGTTAAATAAATTAAGATATCATAAAAGCTAATCAACAGTCTACACTTTCAACACACCTTAAATTGTGATTTTACTGATATTTAAGTGGAAAGACAAACATCAAAATCTCAGATTTTCATAAATAAAATATTGAATGAATGTCTATGTTGAATCTGTAATGTTAAAGCCAGTTTGGTATTCATTCAGGGAATGTCATAGGTGGAAATTGTTTTCTACAAGGAATGCAGGTGTGACCATGTCCATTTTATTGAACTCCTGCTCCTTAACTCGGGTCCACTTCACACTCACCACTGATCTGAAAGACTGGGCCCCGCTATGAGCACTGAGGCATGAGCTGGAGAGGTCAGGGGTCATGAAGCCTTTATTGTTGGGGTATCCAACTGCAGGGGAAGTAAAGCAGGGGAGCCTAAAACTTCTCGAGAAAGAAGGAGAGAGAGGGAGGGAGCGAAAGGAATTCTACTTGGAGGAATAGTCACCAGAGGCCAGTTGCTTTCTCTCATTAAAGAACATGTAGAGTGCTTCCTGTGGTATGTACCTTAATTATTTCAGCATGCCAGTTTGAAAAATATGACTGGTATATCCTGATCACAACAGCTGTATTCAGAAATGAGCTGACTGAGCAAATGCATTCTGTTGTGGAAACTTATTACCCTGTGAGCGATTGCAGGTCTAGTCCATGCTACTTGCTTATTCTGGCTGTGTTTTTCCTCTCTGTAGGTTTTTTGTTTTTGTTTTTGGGTTGGGGGTGGGGGTATATAGCTTGTTTAGCGTAATTTGCCATGGCATTTCATTTACTTTGCACCAAATCTTGCTGATAATGTGATATCAGTAAGATGATAAAATAAAACATTTTTTCTTTATATTTTTGTTTTCAAAATGAGTTACATATGGGTAGGTTTGCACAGTCATTTTCATAACTGTGTCCTTTGTAGTACTAATTTAATGAAAAGCTGAAATATACAAATGGGTCCCTGTATTGTGCCAGGCAAGAAACAACTGGCTTGAATCGACTGCTCTTTCAGCAGTCGATTCAAGCCTACTCTGTGAACTCAGAAGTCAGTCTTGGGGAGCCCATGCTTTGCACAACCAACACAAGGAGCTTGTCGATTAGTTAATTCAGAATCGGGTGTGGAAAGAATAAAAGTATGCAGGGTCTTTGGGAAAGATTTACTCCCTTGTACCAATCAGAGCTCAAAGATGAATGTTTCTAAGGGTGTTTTGATGAATTAAGGTGTTTTCATTTTTTTATGACTTCACATTCAACACTCTTAGAAAGAAATGCAATTTCTACACAGTTAAGTCTCCTCTGTTTATAGGTAAGTTTGAGGAGAAGGAGGACCGCGTTCCCAAGCTGGAGCAGCTGAACACATTGGGCTTCATGTGCAGTCTGAACCTGGCTCTCAACAAGCGTGACCTCATCAAAATGGAGCTTCTGCTGCTTGAGACATTCGGCTGGAACCTGTGCATGCCAACACCAGCTCACTTCATCGACTGTTACCTCCATGCGGCTGTGCAGGATGGAGACCTGCATAACGGCTGGCCCCTGACCTCACTGTCCAAGACCAAAGCCTTCATGGACAAATATGCACACTATTTTCTAGAAGTATCCCTGCAAGGTGAATTTCGTACACAAATTTGGATAGAATGAGTAGTTGAGTTGTACAAGTATATGCATTAAGAAAAGTATAATGAAGTTTAATCAAATTATTTTGACTGATTATATTTAATGATACATAGTAAAAAAAAAACATTACTTAGAATACTAATTGTTTGAGTTTTTTTCTTACATGCGTTTGATGATGGGGAACAATAAATATTACTGTTCTCAGACTGACTTTGTGCGAATAGGTATGCATACGTGTGTGTGTATTTGTGTTGTTTCAGACCATGCCTTCCTGAGCTTTAGGCCCTCTCAGGTGGCAGCAGCCTGCATTGCTGCCTCACGCATTTGCCTACAGATCTCTCCCAGCTGGACCACAGTGCTCCACCTGCTCACGGGTTATTCTTGGGACCATTTGACACAGTGCATCCAGCTCATGCTGCTGTAAGTGTCTTTTACTCTCTTTACCCATTTTGACACATGCAGTGTACGGTGTGTTAAAATGCAATTTAACTGCTTTGAATTTGTTTATAAACTGTTATAATATTTAAGTATGCACACATTTTAGGACAAATGAGATTTTTTAATGTAAATTGCGGTCTATCGGATTTTCACATTAAACATGTTACATTGCAGTGCAATTTTCTGTACAGTAACTGGTCATTGATATCTCAATTAAAAATATACTGTAACTATGTATTATTTGTTTCTGTGCAGTGCTCATGACAACGATGTAAAAGAAGCTAACAAGTCTAAATCGTCTCCCTCGACCAGCCAGGTGAGCCTGCAGCCACAGGCCCATGCCTCCTGTAGCCCCGCCACCCTGTCCCTGCAGAGACATCCCACCTCTGGCTCCCAGCAACTACTGCTGCAGGCAAGCGGGTACCCGCAGCTCTCACAGCACTCCCCTGCGCTCTCCCAACTGCACATGCTGGCTGAGTGCCAGGCACTGGGTGCTGTAACCTCGCGAGACTACCTCCAGCCACACCAGGCTAGCATGCTATCTGCCTCTCTTCCGGGATCATTCCCATCCTTCCCCAGCTTGACATCTGGCCTGTGCAGCCTGCCCCTCCAAAGCACACTCTCCATGCAGGTGGGCATGGGGACGGAGCCTCGTCACTGCATGGGCCTGGCCTATAGCAACGGATACTTGGGATCTCACCACACCTTCACCGCCGGTTGTTTTGACAGGTGACGCCAGGAGAGGGAGGACAGACTGAACTCAATCCGACCACTGTCCTCCACCCTCTCCACCTCCCCCACTGCCACTGTCCCTACTACGGGCCTTGAGAAGCTCCGGCTCAGCCAGAGGCGAAGACTTTCCAGACGGAAAACCCACAGACGAGTAGACCCAGCAGAGGTTATAGTATTAACTTAAGACAGATTCTTGTGTGTGTGTTTGGGGGGGTGTCAAGCAGGTGCCAATTTCTATAGCTATTTCAGCAAAGATCTCTGTGAAACAAGTGAAGAATTGGGTGACTAATGCTTTAGGAATTTTCTGCAAGACCTAGATGGAGAAAATGAGAAGGAAAAAATTATTCCAAACCAGACTGAATATTAGACACTCAAAAACATTCAACTGAAGCATTTTATTTCCATAGTAAGCCTTAAGAAGAAAAACTGGATATCCAGATTACTTTCTTACAAAGACAAGGAATTCTTGAAGTTTCACACTGGATTTACTGTGTCGTTCTATGATGCTGCTGCCTTAAAAATGAAATGATGGCTTTATGACCAAGAAACCTGTCTCCCTTTTGGTACTGTTTACAGTGACAAACCCATATCAGGGCTGCACAGACTACTTGAAAAGGAAAAACACATTGCCATTAAAACAGCTGATGTTTGTATGAAGTGGTTCATTTGTAAATGTTTTTGTTTTAATTTTTTTTTTACATCTGCTTTAAATTCTCTGTAGAGAATGTTAATGTTATGCTCTGCTGTTCTTAGCTCACAGCCCTGTCTCTCTGGTTTTCCTGCAGGCAGATGGAGGGGGAAAACCCCAGGGAATAGATGCATCTGTCCTAGCCTCTCTGTGGCTCATTTCTAGCCCAGGGGGTGAAACTCTTGATTAATCTGCGTTAAGCTCACTACAGTCAAAAACCTCATCCTTTTAGTTACTGTAGTCCATGAAAATTACCTCACACTGCTGCTGTGACTTCAGGCAGGCATTCACACTTACTTGTATGTGGTAGAAAACAGTAGTTAGAACACATTTGTCCTATCGAGTAGAACATAAAAAGTTCCATAGTTCATACTACTGATGGATATTTGACTCTACTCGCTTTTGGTTTCCCACACGTGGATATCTGTGAAGTTTGTGACACTATGATGGGTTGGGACAAATGAGTTCTGTCCCATTTTGTTGAGCTTTATCGTTCTAAAATCTCTTGTGTTGTGAAAATAGGCCACCGAGAGTATTAAGGAAGATTCTTTGATGACAGACTCTTAAGTTACGCATGGTTTCATGGCAGTCATAAAAAAAATATCAGACTACAGCACTCAACCATAGTTTTCATGGCATTAGTGTGACTGAAACTAAAGATTAGACTAACATTAAACCCAGCTCAGTCCATTTCTCTCAGGTTTTGGTGGATTTTACAGGGATGTTGACTGCACAATGTTTTGTTAACCAGCAGCAAGACCAAAGTGTCTGCTTTATGTCCTGCTTAATGATAAGCTTTTTAACCACTTAACTGGACTTCGGATTAACAAAATCATCAGCTGATAGTCCTGACTTTTTAACTACCTCAATGTGTGCCATTTTGTGAATGCTGATTCTGCAGGACTTGTTTTTTGTAGTATTTGTATACAGTCAATCGGATTGTTCATAAAGTCCAGTATTTCTAGGTTGGTTTTTTTTTTTTCTTTTTTTTTTTCTATATTTTGTGTTTTCTAAGTTTTGTTTTCTGTAGGAAGGTGCATTGTTTTCACTGTATCAGATACATGCACTGTTTTATATTTCAGTTCATTGTAAAGTGAAGCCTGTGTGTGTGCAATATGTAACCATTAGTTTAATCTGTTACTTTAGACATATTCTTTAACCACTGCTTCATTATTTTCTGATTTAGCATTAGCGTTTGTAATACAAGATATTTTATTGCTGAAAGGCAGTCATTATTTTCCACCAAGAAAATGTTGCACATTGCAACCAATGTCTCCTAAATCTCTAGAAGTTGACCAGTAAGTGTTGGCAGAGCTCATTTCATGGTCTATGGTTTTATTTAAAAGCCTAAATGTATATAGGAGAAAGAGGCTGGTGAGATTGGGGGTTAACATGTAATTTGCAAAAAAATAAAAATAAAAAGGGAAAAAATGTACATCTTGTAGTTGAAGTCTGTTTTAATAGCAGGCTGTTCTACATACTGAAAGTGGTAGATTTGCATAGCTCTGGAGTTGTTTAATATGAATGTCTGGACTCATTGCACATGAAAAGCTTTCAGGGGAGGGGTGCTCCTTTATTTAGCCCCGCCCCAAATACCAGTGCGTCCCACCCATACCCTCTGACTCCCCCGCCCCTCTTCCATGTGTTGGACTGAAGACAATGGAGGAGATTCCTGCCCTGCATGGCCCTCTTTCCTGTCACAAAATAGCCCAAAAACACACTGCCCGCTGTTTAGTACTGCTCAGAGATTAAAGATAGAATTTCTGTAGATAAAAGAATAGTTTACACTGAAGCTGAGTTTAATTCTTAAAATGAGTATTTTGCAGAGTGTAAACTGGAGTGTACGTTTTATTTATCATATTTTTAAATTATAGCAGGAGTCGGAAGAACAAATAATGTATATCTGAACTCCTTTTTTTTCATACTGAGATGGAAATGTATTCCAGTATCCAGCAAAATCTTCACCTTATGTATTCATCAAAGGTGCCACATTGGAAAAAATTACATCGGTCACTCCAAAGTGCAACCTTTTTAGGAGAAGGTCAAGATGTTACATTGACTCCAGTAATGTAACGTTTTTCATGTAACTGTGGACCTTTTCTAATGCGTAATGAACATTTCACAAACTGTGTAGTACAGATGCTTTCAAATGGTCTTTAGAAAAAGAGGAAAAATACCTTTTCTGAGTTATTTGACAGCACTGCTATAAGATGAATAATAGATATAAGTAGAAATGTAGATTTGTAAAAATCTATCTAGGCTTACGAAGACTTGAGCTGATATGTAGTGTAGCACAGGATGGGATGTAATGGTGGATTAGTGCGTCTGTTGGGAGAGCCATCTTATCTGAGTAATTAAAGAGATTGTGTGGAAGACGACGGGAGGCTGGGAGAGAGTGAGAGGGAGGGGTGAGTCTCCTTTGTGTTCGCACTCTGTGGGGGGCACATGTGCAGACCCAGGGAGGTGGGCCACATGTCTGAGCCAGTGTGAGGAGGGGATGCGGGCAGTTGGGTAATGGATCATTTTCACAACCTTTGTTTGCAAAGCAGGGAGGGGGAGGGGCTGGCACCCTTTTAAATATAAGGAGGTGTACTTGCAAAATGAAACGTCCTCTCTGTGGGATACTGTTTTACTGTATTATGTATGTGTCTGCTCTAAACATATGAGCCCTATAGGTTATAAAGTGAGGTTAAATGTTTTGTGGCACTGTGGCCAGTTAAAGATTAAATGTGCTGACCTGAGCAGGGGCTAGTCTGGTTGAGAAGCTGCGCATACAGATGTAAGCAGGGTTGGCAAGTGTCTTTGTCATATTGGCTCATAGATTAAGAGTAAGTATTAAAATGAATACTCTGCCAACATTAATCCCATTGTCAGTTCTCAAAATCTGCAGTAATGTCTTCACAGTGTGCTGTAACAAAGAGAGCTGCCAAGGCTTTTGTTAGGGGTACAACATGCCCTCAGGGTAGAATGTGCATTTCGAAGGCTCACTGCCCTCCAGTGGTAGCCACTTAGTTACTTGTGTATTTTAAGATTTGTTTCTGCAATTGCACACGAGTAATTCATTTTACCCCCCTTTTATATATTGAGTTAGGGTTATGAACTTATGAACCACTTAAAAAGTGTTGTATTTATTTTCACAGTTTATTCAAGTAAGATTTTGGTCATCAGTTGCACAGGAGTGATTCAGTTACATTTTCTTGCTGGTGCGGACAAGGACAACCGGACCCTTAGCTGAAGTAGCTGTGGATGTCTGTAAGGCAGCGGGATATAGACGTTGGAAGAAGTATGATAAGGAAAAAAAGGAAAAAAAGAAAAAATGTTAACCGTGTCAGTTACTGTTAAATGAATAACGTTAAAAGTGTAAACTGTAAATGATAAAAAAAAAAATTCAAGATCACTTTTAAACTGTTCAGTGTCTTACCTCAACCAGCTTGCCCCCACTGATCTCAGACGTGTGGTGGTAGTTCGGGAACCGCACACTCAGCTTGGCACCCTCCATGGTGACAGTTGCCTGGTGATGTAAGAATAAATGAATCCCATTCATTGATCTTATCCCTGATTGATCGACTGGCTAGATTTAGGTATAATCAACACATCAGTGTTAATGTCAGGTGAATCTAGCTGTATGAGGTGTAAATCCATTATGAGATTTTTCATTCTGAGGAACCATCGCAGTCATACCTTAAACTTCTTCCCTCCGATGGTCTCCATATCACACTCTTTGCCAATAATGAACTTGTTGGTGATGCTGTGGTTGGCTGGGTAGTGCTGAGTCCAAGAGTACTCATCACCATTCTGAATTACTTCAGTAACAAGCTTGTAGTCACGGCCCTTCTCTATCACATCATCTGGGATACCTGATGTACAGAAGACGTACTTTCTTTTTTTAAAAACTTAGATCAAAATGTCTTTTCCATCCAGAAGGACTGTGTACTGCTATAGCTCTTGGAAACCTGTTTCCAAAACTACTGTATTTTTACCTGTCTCTGAACTACTGTAGCTCTTTAAAACCTACCTGTTTCTGTTTATTTCCAATATACCAGTGAGGAAATTCAGTTGAAATGGTGGAAGCATAACATTCTCTTTGGCTTAAAATAACTGTCACTAAGTTGAAATGCATGGTCTGGCCCATGGACAAGGAGTTCTTCAAAGTTGGTCATTTTGATACAATTTATCAGCCCTGTTATAAAAACCTTTTATTTTTTGCTGTTTTTTCATGTTCTTTGAAAATGTCAACTGTCCTTCACATTTTGCAAAAATCTTTTGTTTTGACAGTCCCACTATTGCTTCATAATTATACTGCTCCACTACAGCAAAGCTAAAATCCGTTCAGACTAAACTTCGCTGCTAAGTCTCACTTTTACGTGGCATGTAAATACAATAATTAGTAAATATTTTCAAAAAAGTTGCTATAAATGGTTGTTTGATTGATGCCATAGAAGAACTAATGTAGTTCCATAAAGAACCATGTTGGCAAGGAGATCTGTGAGTGTAAACAGTTATTTTTAAAGGCATCACGACATCTAACACAAAGTTTCTTTATAAATTAACTAATCAATTGTTTCTAGAACATTTACACTATGTAGAGGTTCTTCACACACACACACACACACACATCTTTGCAAAAATGGTTCCGTAAATAACTATTTATTGAAACATCTGGCACCATTACCTTTAAGCGTGCATATTTTGCAACATACAATGTACTAGTACATTTTCAGTTTTTGTAAGATTTTTAGGAGCATTTTGCTTACCAATGAGTTTGCAGAACTCATCGTATCCCTGCTGAGATTCTGTCTCCCACTTGCCAGAAAAAGCCATGACTGGATCAAGATGACGTTGATGACAGAGTGAAGTAAGGCTAAGACAGAGAAAGGTACTGGTGAATAATCTGCTCTCCTTAAATATTCTTTGTCCTCTGTCTGACTCTCCCTCTTTTCTTATGGCCTGATGAGCCTGTACCCATCATAATCAGGTTATAAACTTTTACAGTGGGACCACATTGCATGTAAAATGGCAAGTCATCAAGGATTTGACCGCAAGGTTGCTCGCATGCTGACGAGATAGACAGAAGGAGATGACAAAAAGTTGCTTCATTTTTATGCATAGCCACAATAAAATCTGAATTCTTCCTTCCACTGTAATTTCAGTGCCTTAGTGTAGCATTTGTGAGGTCTTCAAGTCATTTTAAAGTAGGAGAATTATTGTTAAAAACACTTTTACAGCTTCCTTTAATGAGAAAGTAATTTATATTCATTTAACTTTAAATAAGCCTGTAAAATAATCTGTTAAACCTGGAACAAGAGCAATGGAGTGGGGGTTTGTATTTGAAAATAGCTTTAGAAGTGAATACTTTATTGAATGTTACTATAAATGATTAGGAAGTTTAATGTAAGACAATGAAGTTATGTCACAAGGCATTAATACATTAAAATATTTCTCCAACACTTTTGTTTTTTACCCATACAGTATCAGTCTCCTTTATACAGTCATTTCAGTACTGAACACTTTTCTGTCTGTATAGACAGACTGTGGGCAGTAGATTTGACAAAGTCATGGAAGTGCCTTGACCTCACTTGTGAGCAAATTGTAAGCTTTTTGTATTGGGAATGGAACAGCATGTTTTCAGTGCATCATAAAATATACGCTTAACTACCAATAACTAACAATTACCAGTTTCACCAAAGTACACAAACTGTTACTGATTACCATTTTTATATGCAGAGACAGGTGAGTACTCCATTAGTAGGGAAATCACTGGGAAAAAGGAGCACAATTGTTTCCAAAAACAAACAATGAGGATTAACACCTACAATCAGTATACAGTACTTGAAATATTTATATATGGCTGAAAGAAAGAGTGAACAGATTCAACACATCCAGAAATTACCAAGCCCTCCATGATCCATTCATAGCAGTTTGCAATTATCTTAGCACTTAGTGCTATTCTGACACTATTTCATCAGGGACAATATGCATCTGTATAGTGGTTCCGTTTTACAAATGTCATTCCTTTATATGTAAATGTTCATCTGCAGTCAAGCATTTATGAACCTGTGGTCTGTCTTCTTTTTTTTTGACATTCACTATATGTTTATATACACCTGCTCATACCAGGTTTCTACTGAAATAAGCATTAATAAGAGGCCCCTCCTGCTCCAGTAGCAGCCTCTACTAATAGATCTGGGAACATGTATGTGAGGATTTGATTGCATTCTGCCACAAGAACATTAGTTAAATCAGGTACTAATGTTAGATCACAAATGACACTCATCCTAAACTCATCACAAAAGAACATTCATCCTACAGGTCCCCCTATCCCCCCAGATAATATAGCTCCACTGTTCCACAGCCCTGTGCTGTGAGCTAAATCCTTGTAGTGAATGCTGGGCACTGGGCCCATGTGGGGCTTCTCCATAGTATTCAATTTTATTGGTTAAACTTTTCTGTGGGGATTTTAAGAGCTGTGTGTGCACAATGTAATATGTGTCAGCAGTGGATACCTTAAAATAACTGAATTTATTCATTAGGGTTAGGGTTTGTTGTATTTCCAAAACAAACTTGTACCCTCAGACTGGTAACTATTGAAGAATATACAGTAAATATTGGAGAAGCAAAAGCAATATTTTGTAGAATAATTTCAGATACGCTCTGGTGGCCCTATCCATTATACAATAATTAAACAAAATAAAAGACTTCTGCCACTGAATGATATACAAACAGGCCAGCAGGTAGATAGATGAAGATATTATTTATCCATCTTTTTATCTATAATGTGAATTACTCTTGCTGGTTACCTTTGCACGGAAGACCTTTAGCTTTAGGAGCATAATTTTTTTATTTCAACCTTTTTTGAAGTCTTTTTTTCCAAAACAGCGGGGCAGAAACTGCCTTTTAAGAGTTTGCTGAGAAGGAGAAAACATGCCACAGGTCAATGCCCTTTAGCACACCCCTTGTCTGCTCCCTGTGGATCATAACTTTTATTGCGCCACATCTTCCTTCTGTGGAAGTCAAATTATGTCTTACACGTTATATCGCTGCTGAGGCCTCAGCCCGAGATATACCGAAAATCTTTGCAAATAACAGTCCAGTCTCAAGCCTGGCACATATGAATGAGCTTCAAATACAAGGACGACACGTGTTAAAAGTGGGTTTCCCATAGTAAACAGGCTATAAAAACTGGCATTTGAATGTTCACATTCATTCTCGTATCAAATGGAGGATAAGTAACAGGCTATGGTGTAACAATCTGGTTTTAGACAATTATTTAGACAAAAAGACCATTGATCAAAAGATCATTAGAAAGTTCAGGACAACCACAGGACAGCACTGTGAAGAAAACAGGTACTGCTGGAAAAAGCTGAAATAAGGACTAGCTGAAGTGTGTACAACATTATGCAGCATTGTTAAATTATGTTCACAGCAGTTGTCAGTAGCGTGAAGGTATTTCTCCCTTCTAATGAAAAGGTAATTAGTAATTTACCCCTAAAGATAAAATAATAGTGTTCTTTATTCATTCTAATTCTAAAGTGGCAAATCTGCTATTTTCTCTTGATTGAATGTATTTTTGTCACCGAGGAAACTGGAAAATGGTATTTCATTTATTGCCAGCAAGTCACTGACCTCTTTGCCCTTTGTTTGATGAACAGATGTCCTCAAAATGATCCAATGTACATAAAAGAGGACGAATCAAAATAGCATTACAAAGCAAGATTACAAAAGGACTCTTTACCAAAGCCCTTTAGTAACATTTTAGGTCAGTTTCAAGAATGTAAATTGCAGTGAAACATAAACTTTTACAATACTGGTCATTCACTGCGTCTCTGCAAGTCTGACAATAAATGTTATGACATTTTGCTGTGGGGACCTTTCACATAAAGTTCACAGGTTCATTTTTTAAATTAGTCTTGGGGAACCATTTCATACTTTTGATTAAATAAAGATTGCTTAGTTCTTACAACTTTTACAGCTTGTTAATTATAATTTCAAACATATTATTATCTTGAGTTTGTAGTATTCAATGTTGTGAAGGTAAGTACCAGGGCTAAAAACAGATGCAGACTTAATTAATTCTGCTCTTCCATTTTATTTATAGTACATAACGTGGGTGGGCACCTGGGAGAGCCAAAGTCATGCACAGTATGGTGATTCTCCTGGTAAAACACACCTGATTCAGGTGGTCCAGTGGTCATTTGCCAGATTTAGTAAATGTTAGAGCAAGAAAATCACCAAACTATGCTACTCTCTAGGACTGCCCATTCCTTTTTGATTGTCTGTCTTTCTGTCTGTCACAGCTGTTTCTCAGTGATACTGCAGTACTGTCTGGTCAACAAGTCTTGACTGAGGCTACATGAAAACCTCATACAATACCAAGTATACACACCACAGGGCTATGTTTCCATTCAGCTCCTCAGGCCCAAGTCAGCAAGATGACCAATTAATGTGTTTTTTAAAGACAAAATCTACATTATATTTATGAGTAAAGGGTATAGCCAAAGAAAAAACTGTTAGAAATATTGGTAACATTTACTGTGCATTTTTTATCCTGTTTCTGCTGCTTGCTATTTTTGCACAATTATTTACTGTTTTTGCTTTCTTTTGCATTTTTGCACTCACTCTGCTGTAAAACTACACTATTCGCTCACACTAGTACTGTTATTGCTCCTTTTGACTGTGCTGTATGTTCTTGTGTCCTGTATATTACGGTACTGTTGCTCTTGTGTTTTTGCACTCTCTCTTCAGTCCTGCTCTACCTGCACTCATTCAGTCTTGTGGTGCTTCTGTTTTTGTTCTTTGTGTGGCACCATGGTCCTGAAGAACCATTGTTTCATTTCACTTTATGTTGTGTATATGAATATATAGATAGATCTATATCAATCTATCTATTAATATATCTACTTGTCTTGACATAAAAAAATATGGTTTGTAACCTCAAACCTACGTGAATTCATAACTGAGTGTGATGTGCGTGAACACTCTTGTTTCATTTGGTAATTTAACTTCATTCACCCAGAGTCAGGCTGGCTGTGTGCCGCTCATTATGTGTGCCCCAAGAGGCTCCTAAACACTCAGCCAACTCTGCACTGCCCTCTTGTGGCACAAAATTAGTGTTTTTTCCAAAGAAAACGATATTGACAAAACGCGAGCCAATCACAACCCTGTTTTCAAGAAGCCTCTTTGAATGGTACAAATAGGAGCCAATCGACGACGCAACTGCACCAGTTCGACCAATCACGAGTGCTGGTACTTTTTAGTGGGTACGTCAACGTCTTATCGGTAGGAGAGGGCCAAGTAGTAGTTGCAAAGCGGAAAGAAAATGGCGGCCGTGGCTGCGGAGCCAGGAGCTGCTGCATCAACAACAGCGGGGGACGGGGTCGAGAACGAGCCGGAGCCAGCCGAGCATGCGGCCAACCTCGAGGCGCACTCGACGCAAGACCTCGTCCCTGAAATAGACCTCCGTCGACCGGTCGAGGATGTGGATGCGGTTCAGGAATGCAGCCAGGTCCAAACGGAGGTGAGAAGGCCAGACCTCCAAGCCGCGGGAAAAGCCCCAGCTGCCCGTGCAGAGGATGGACACGCCGAGACAGCCGGCTTGTGGAGCCGCATGGACATGGCCGAGGAGCATGCCCGCACGGACTGTAGGTTTAAAGACATTGCCGTGGCAGAGGACTGTTTGAAAGAGTCGTTCTTGCACAGCGTGGAGGCTCCTAACGAGGTCAGTGCCCGAGAACCAGTCGCCTGCCTTCTGCCCAGCTCCATCTCGGACTCGCAGCCTTCCGTGGTCTTCTTGCATTCTCTGCCCGCACATCATCCTGTAGAGTCCGATACGGGTCTGTCTCTGGCCGAACCAGCGGCAGAGTACTACAGTAATCCGCAGTCTACTCACCCCGTCGACACCATAGGATTGATACAGCCGTCTCGGGAGGCGAACCTGGAGCCCGAAACAGCCAACGATGCTCCTGGCTCTGAATTTAAGCCACCCGAAGACGCTTTCCACGAACGCCCTCAGCCTTCAGACTATCACGCCTCCCTGTCCCTCCCTGCTTTAGATGAGACCTCGCTCGGGCAGAGTTGCGACTTTTCTGGCGGCTCTAGCGAGGACTCTGCCGAACTTCCATTAGTAGCAGCGGTGGAGCAGCCCCTCATTACATCTCCAGAACCCGAGGTTGTGTGCGCGCATCCTGTTCTGAGTTTGAAAACCGACCTGAGCGAGCCCGAGACCGAGCCCGAGCTCAAACCCCAGGTGCCCCGCGCAGGAAGCGTCGAGAGACAGCCTGAGACCATCATGGGCCTCGTCCCCGGCTCCGAGGTTCGGGTCTCATTGGATCACATCATCGACGATGCACTTGTTGTGTCCTTTCGTTTAGGAGAGAAAATCTTCTCCGGGGTGCTAATGGACCTTTCGAAAAGGTAAACAGCTGCCTTGTTTACAGCAAGAGGGTGCAGCCAGGCCGTGCATTCTACACAGCCTTTAGTTTCATTGTCCAGTCGGTCAGAACCTTTGTTTACCTTTTTGTAGATGTCCTGATGCTTACTGAAAAAACGCCCCTCCCCACGCCACTACTACACCAAGGGTTTGAATTGTTTGTGCTGTTCAGTACTGCAGCGAGGACCCTGCATAGTGGGCTCTCCTTGCACATTAGTAGTGTGCATGATGCAACTACTAAGTCATTGTATAGCCCAGTTCTGTTGGCTTTTTAACACCCAGCCTCCTGTTCTTTTTTTCCCAACTCTTTCTCACTTTAATCAACACCCCTCCCCACAAATCTCTCAAATCTCCTCACTAAAGCCAAGTGTTTCCCTCAGTACCACACATGCAAAGACCATATTGTGTGTAAAAAGACACTAATGATGTTAACTTACACCCTGTATAAATCAATGAGGCGTGTTATTGGGATATCTGATCTCCTAAGAACTGGTGTAAAGTCTGTGACATAAATTAACTCTTCTGGAGACTGGTTTCTGTCAGGAGGAAAGTAGCCCCAGTTTTTTACAGCCCTACTCTACCAGTGTTTCTGAAGTGAGAAGATTGATCTTTTAGCTGTCTCATATGGCAGTGTTCTGTCACAGAGAGACAATATTTAAAGGACCATTATGTTGTATTCTTGTTAGGCTTTTCCAAACTTGCAGTATATAGCCTCATATCTTTGCCACACACATCCTGAGCGTATGTCTTCAAAACAGCATTAATAGTCGTAAGTAGATATGTCTGACACAAAGCTTGTCAAAAATCAGAAAGAAGTTAGGAGTCTGTGCTGACATCTTTAACCAAGCCAAAATATTTTGTTGCAGCCAAGCCCAGCATCCATGTAAGTCAAGTCTTGTCCCTTCTATTACATGCACCCTCCCATGTCTGTTTATGTGCTTCATTAAGTTGCCAAATAAAGGCATGGTTGGGTTGCTGGAATCCTTTCATGTAATGTGCAGCCTGCTTGTTTTTGGCAGAAAACACACCCCAAATTACGCATTAAAAGCAGTTTATGCAATATGGCATCAATAGACACTGCAGCCATGTTGACTTGTGCAACATCAGCCTGTTTTCTGGAGCATTGCAGAATATTAAACAAATCCAAGATGGCAGCATTGTTAATGAACATGTATGTTCAGTGTGGGCCTATTCATAGGTGCATGGATTTGTCCAGAATCATGATTTGTGAGTGAGATAAGAACACAAGAGCGCACTTCAGTATACAGTTCACTGCCGCTTCAGTCATAGTCAGCTTTTATTTTAGTCTCACAAAATTTCTTGATGGAGATCGACCACTTGAATGAATCACATTTGAATGAAATCCAATAATATGTCTGTATTCATTCTCTTTTATTTTTACAGATAGGAAGCAGTTAGAAAAGGTCATACCATTGATACTAGATGTGAAATATTGCTTGATGGTGAAATGTCGTGGAGGTAGGGTTAAATGTGTTCTTCAGTTTGAAAGAAAGCAGTTTTGAAATCCCAAGAGCTGCGATTTTGATTATATCCGACATTATTAAATTTTAATAGGTGACATTTTATAATAGTGAAATCTAACAATGCAACACTCATGAATTGACAGTCTGGCAGACTGTATTCAGTATCTAACCATTAAATCTGAAACAATTATGGATGCGCTGGTCTTCTTGCCTTAAAGAGGCTGGGTGCTTAATTTATAGCAAATAGCTAGACATAAATAGGAACAGTGGTCAGAAACATTACAATTACAAATATTCCCGAAGTCGTTCAGAAATACCAGGTGGCCTTTGTTTTTTGTTTATATATTGGCAACATAGATATGCTACTTTTAAACACTTTCCAGAATATTTGATAGCTTTGTTGCTCTTTAGGGTTTTGCAACAGTATTGCAGTTTTTAACCACCTCATAATTACATTTTTAAAAGATACTGTGTTACTGGGGCCAGTCATTTTTAAGCAGTGTTTTATTCATCGCGTCACAGAGGAAAGTGTCTTTCTTCGCTCTTTCTGACTTATTGTCTGTACTATACTGACACATTTACAGGGATGAACTTCTAATGGATGGATGAAGAGGTGTAATTATTAACTGGTTAAACATGAAAAATATATATTTATTTTTCTATAAAAATAAATATTTTCCACTGTCACAGCTTTGAAGTGACTTACTTGCCGTATTGTCCTGTTTATTTTTAGCTGTGAACAGCTCTTAGGCAGTCTTCATTTGCATTATCATTTCTACCCTTATAACATGACCACCTATTGGTTTGCTGCATCTCATCACCTTTTTAAAGAGAACTAAATCTTTGGATACAATCCTTAAAAGGTTTAAAATAACTTGTTATGTATAATTTATCAGCCTGTGATGCTTAACAAGTCAATGTCTCACACTGCAGCTATTTCATAGGTAAAATGTATTTTCTCATTTCTTCTCTTTAGAAGAAAGGTATAGCTAATATTTTGAAGATGTAGCTCACCAGAAGCAAACAAATCACTCATTTTAGCCAATGACTATCTGCATTCGTAGATTTTGTAGTGGTATTGGTATTCTAGTGGTATTTGGTATTGCTTAAATCTCAGACAGGCAATCAGCATGCCTCATATGGCAATGCATGAATTACATGAATTAAGCTGAATTTGACCTATTCTTTAATTAAATCATGTTGACTACTAGTGAATATGTGACACAGTCTGTGGAGTGGATAAAATGCTGATAATATGAGAGATATGTCATTTCAACCCCAGAAGATTCAAATGTTGAAATAGAACTGGTTTCAACTGTTGATAAGTTAAAACTTTTGTCACTTTTGGAAGTCTCTTTGATCTCCATAAGTGGTGATTTTAGTCTCTGCCCTGAGTTTGTCAGTGGCCTAAAAGCATCTCTGATGACTCTGCAGTATTAAGTAAAGTTATGTAATTATTTTAAATAGTTACAGTTCAGCAAAGTTCTGGGACTCTGGAAATGGCCTTTTAATAGTAACTCATCACATGTTCAAAACTTTAGACCCAAGATGGTCATTGATGTCTGTGTTTACTTCCATTTCTTGATTTTCGCATGTTTCCATTCTCTCTCCACAGGTTTGGACCCTATGGAATTCCAATTACTGTATTCCCCAAGCGAGAGTACAAGGACAAACCAGAATCTATGCAGCTTAACACAGAGGTATTCCAGTCAGAGACTGAGAAGGGTGTCACTCAAGGAACCCCTGATGCCTCTCATAATGAACCTACCCAGATTCCTTCAGTACCCCAGTCCAGCCCTAACTCTCAGCCCAACCCATGGACCTCAAAACCACCACCTTTGTTTCAAGAAGGGGCCCCATACCCACCTCCTTTGTTCATCAGGGACACTTACAACCAGTCGTTACCTCAGCCTCCACCCCGCAAGATCAAACGGCCAAAGCGCAGGCTGTACCGAGAGGAGCCCACCTCTATTATGAATGCTATCAAGCTCCGACCGAGGCAAGTGCTTTGTGATAAATGCAAAGGGGCTGTGGTACAAGGGGACAAGCGCGAGACGCGCAGAGGCCCTATTTCAGACTGCCGGAGCGATGACCCAAAGCGACGACGAAATGACAGCTCAGCTACGGCTGCTGGGAAGCGACCTCGTAGCGAGGATAGAAGCCGTGCTGCTGATGGACCCAAGCGTCAGGCTACAACCATACGGGTCACTTCCTCCTCTGCCTCTTCTGCCCTGGGCCAGAGCCAGGTTAAGGGGGCAGCTGCAGGGAACCGTGTGGTGAGAGGGGTTTCTGCTGCAGCACAGTCCTCAGCCAACAGCAGTTCCAGAGTGCAGCTCAATGCCAAAAAAGTTCTGCAGAGCAAAAACATTGACCACTCTAAAGCACGAGAAGTGTTGAAGATGGCCAAAGCTCAGAGGAGGCAGAGAGAGACAGTCACTACCACCAGCAGCAGCAGCAACACCAAGGCCATGACAAGGGCTGCTGCTCTCCAGGAAGCCCACCAGAAGGTCCACTTCACCAGGCGACTGCAACAGATCAGTGGAGGTGGACCAGGCATGGCGAACCCGCTGCCACCTAGGATGCGCATCAAGCCCCAAAGGTACCGTAATGAAGAAAACGATTCTTCCTCATGTAGGCAGCCTTGCTTGGAGAAAGTGCCGGGAGGGGGGCGTTTAGCGCTGCCTAAGCTAGGTGCCACCCGTTGCACCTCCACACGGTCCTCCTCCTGCTCTGCAGGCCAGGCCACTACTGCTGCAGAGCCTCAGGGGCCAGAGAGAGAGCTCGAACCCCTGTTGAGTCAGCAGGTCCAACCCAATCCCCAACCGCTGCCGCCCCCCCACCCACCTCAGGAGCACAGGGACCCCCAGCCCGAGCCAGAGGAACAGGAGGGGCGGGAGACGCGGGGGAGCAAAGCGGGCAACCTGGTGGTCTACATGACCCTTAACCCCAGCCAGCCCGACTCCTCTAGTACCTCGATGTGCAGCGTTGATAGTGCAGATGATTTAAAATCATCAAACTCTGAGTGTAGCTCAACTGAAACCCTTGACTTTCCCCCTCCTGGTGATTTCCGCTCGTCCCCTGCCCCTGGCACATCTTCTACTTTTGCCTCCACCTCTCCCTCTGTTCCCAAGGATGAAAAAAAGCGCAGTAAATCCCTCAAAGCCACTGTTTTTTCCAAAAATGTCTCAAAGTGCGTTGCCCTGGATGGCAGGACCATTTGTGTGGGGGACATTGTCTGGGCCAAAATCCTTGGCTTTCCTTGGTGGCCCGCCCGCATCCTAGCCATCACAGTGAGCCGCAAAGATAATGGGCTGTTAGTAAGACAGGAGGCCCGTGTCTCCTGGTTTGGGTCGCCTACCACTTCCTTCCTGGCAATTACTCAGCTTGCCCCCTTTCTAGAAAACTTCCGATCTCGTTTCGACAAGAAGAGAAAGGGCCTGTACCGTAAAGCCATCACAGAGGCCGCCAAGGCAGCCAAACAGCTCACCCCAGAGGTTCGCGCCTTGCTAACTCAGTTTGAGACGTGAGGTTGTGTGCCTTTGAAAGGTAGGCAATGCAGGCACCCGCATTTGCCCTGTAGCCCTTCCCAAATCCCCCCTTACTGTACCCAGCCACGTCGCAGAGAGAAGCCCAGAAAGTTTTAGGCCAGGCAACTGGGACTCTTTATTTATTTTTGTGGGACAGGAAAAAATTGGGGGGCAAGGGAGGTAAATATTGTTGGAAATTAATTATGCTGAAAAATGATAATGAAAGGAAATGGTTGTCATAAGTCATGTTGAGTTCGAGTTTTCCGATGTTTTTGATTTTCTTTTGGAGCCCATATGCCGCATCTAATCAATCATTTGATATTTTTACATAAGTATATTCTTGTTTACTCCATGATTCCAAGATAGATTAAATCACTCATTTGTTCAAATTAACACTATTATATATGTAAGCGAATCTTTCACTGGAATTGGATTTTATTAGTGTTCTTGTAAAGAATACTTATTTAATCAGACTTTCCTTGACATGATTAAATGTTAAATTGGTTGTTTCAGTGAGATGTGAATAGTGGGATAGGTTCACGCTTTCTTGTGGATATATAGAGTGGTCAGTGTGGCCTTCCTTTGTGGCAAAATAGGACCCACCTTCAGTCCATCTTGGGATGTACATGAGAGGGATGTGCATATGGAAGATGGTAAAATGGGGAAAAAAGAACCTGGTTTGTACACAGTCTCTTACTCAGGTAGATGAAGAGGCTTGAATGGTGGTACACCTCTTTAAAACACAATTAGATGCTGAATCTTTCTTATGTGTTCTGAGCAAAGGAGTCGTGATCTGTATGTGGCTCTCTGACAGACTTGACTTTGCAGGCAGTTTAGCTGGGGTTTTGACAGAGTTGTCTAAGCCCGAGTAACCTCAAGTGCCAGTAATGCCAGTTAGAGGAGTGAGCAGAGGCTCTGTTCATTTCTTAGTCAAGAGCACCGTAGACAGACCCTGTCGGCTGACTTGAGCCCCTGATTCCCACCCATCACAGCTACAACATCTGTTCCCCACACTCCTCCTTTAACCACTCACCCACTGCACAGCTCACCTTATCTTTCCTGTCCTTTGCTTTGTTTGGATGTCTCTTTTTGTCTTCTTCCCCGTTTCTGTTTGTCTTGTGTGATATTTCGCATCTGTCTGGCTTTAGCTTAAATACTCCCAATTCTCAGCATACATCCCTTTGTTCTGGTGTAAATGTAGAAGCTCCTGTTTTGTTTTGTTTTTTTCAAACCAGTGGCATCACAAGCATTTGAGGCCATTGTTTGCCCAAGCCATTCATATCTTTTGTTATGAAATGAGTACACTTTGTCGCAACTGAGCATCACAAGTCTGTCACTATGAGTTGCATTATACCAGTAAGACTGAAGACTGCCCATACTGTCTTGCTGTAAAGTAGAATTTTGAAGCACAAGCAGTCCTAATAACCCATAATTATGGGTTAGAACTTCTTGTTGGCTTTGTAGTTAAGTTTCTTTAATTTTTAGTGTTTATTGTCTCAGCTGTATTTCAAGCTGAGGAATGTGTTTAAATTTTTTTGTTGTGCCTGAACTTTATTTTTTTGTCATTTCACTTCTTGAATCATAGGGCTGAACATCTGGAAATACACATTTGTATATACACAGTATTCAAAATGTATTTTACCAGATTAATTGGATGGGAAATGGCTTAATTCTTTTTTCATGACTGAGAACAAAAGGTTTTGTTTGTGTGGCTCAAGTGAGCATTATGTCAAAAGAAAATGTATAATCTCTCTGATCTGTAACCTTCATTGTCTGAATTGCATACCAGTTAGCATTCTAAACTGTGTCTACGCTCCTAAGAAAGGGATATACTGTAAAGTAGCCTGGTCTTTCCAAGTATGGCAATCAAGTTGGCAGATCAATGGCTCAAGAGAAAATAAAAACACTTTGCTTGGTAGACCACACTGATTGATGGACATTTATCAAAAGCAGAGCACACATGGTATTTATTTTGGTGGTTGGCTTTGTTTCATTTCAACCCCTTTATTTTTTACTTTTATTTCTATCTGTTTGCAGGTCAGAGAATGCTGTAAAACCATTGAAAAAAACGTTGAAGATATTGTGTACATGTTTTCTGATGTTTTCAGAGTATATAAATAAAATGTGAACTTCAAGAATTTTACCTAGTTGTCATTATTTTCGTATCTTACCCTGCTACAGCTTACAGAGTTTACAAATGCAAATCAGTGCAATAGAATTAGCCAGTCTTGTGAATTGAGTTTAAAACCATCAATTTCAGTAATCATTTAACCCTGGAGTCTGTTCCCTTGTGAAGAAACTTGGCAAAAGTGTTTTTACCAGGAATTAAACTAATTTGTGAATAATGTGGCTCTTGTTTTTTTATGGTGTTTGCGGTAGCATGAAGCTAAATTACATACAGAAAAGGTGCTTTTCTTACCTGCAAACAGATAAGCAAAGTTAGCACAGGCTGAACCTAATTATGCTCAGAATATAATTTATTTGATCTATTTTACTGAAATATTTCTTACAAGCATAAATATTTCAGCCATTACATTTCAGTAGAATACGCCTGCTGGACATCTTATTTTTAGAAGCCTTTGTCTTCTTTTGGTTTGCAGTTAAAAACTACAGCCTGTAAGTGCGCTACTTAATCATTTTCAGCATTGGTGTGCTGCTGTTTTGATTCATCAAGATGATATGATGGCTGTCTGGTGGCTTACTTTCCATTATTCACTTATGTGAATGAGTTCACATAAATACCTGAAATATTTTGCAATGACCACTGTAGATGGAGGTAAAGATGTCGGCAGACATAATTCAGTCATACATTTTGCTTATGGTAACAATCTTTGGGAAGCCAGCAAAACAGATGTTCACTTGAGAAACCGGGTTATTTTTAGGTGCAGCAGTTCTCTATGGTAATTTAGTGACAAGATGTTACAGCCTGCCTTTGTTTCAGCCTTTTAGCAGTTGAGTTGAACAGTTTGTCCTCTAATAAGGGCAGGCTATTGTGCCTAAACAGCTGGTGGCCTAGAGGGTAGGGAGTTTGCCCTGAGATCAGACGGTCATGGGTTTGAATCCTTGGACTGCTAGAGACACCGCTGACGTACCCTTGAGCAAGGTACCACCCCCATACACTGCTTCCTGGGCACCCCTTGTTGCCAGCAGCCCCCTGCTTCACTTGGTGAAGGGGTTAAATACAGAGAAAGAATTTAACACTGTTCACACTGTGTGCCGTGGTGTGTCCACGCATGACTATAAGGGGCCACTTTAATTGTGAGTTATATCAATATAACCTGTAGGCTTAATTGAATAATTTGTGTATTATTTATATGTCTATGATACACAAAATATTTATACACTTGATTAATTGAATGTAGTCTACAAAATGATTTGCTCGTTATATGCTCACTTCGCTTGGTACATTTTCAGTGGGGTTCTTTTACAAACATTGCCATTCACACTGTTCTTGCCTTTTAGACAAAGGTCTGACCTGCTGTTGTGTTTGCTCTCTTTCAGTGCTGCAACGCTGAAAGGATTCTGATTGGTCCGTTGCCCAGGATACTGCTATTGGTCAAGAGCCAGTGAGATGGGAGGAGTCATCCACAGAGGGCGAAGCAAGTGTAATGGAGATTTTTATTCAAGAATAATATATTTATAATAGTGAATGAAGGACTCCAGCCACATCAAACATGTTGATCTTTTTTTTCCTTTGAGCATTCATGATCCCAGCATGTTTGAGCTAGGGCGCCTGCAATACTGAATAACCCAGAGGAGTTTTGACTATTATTAAATGGTCATGGCATTGGTATTGCAAGGTTTTAAAGTATGTTTATGTCTGTCTGAAATTAAAATTAACAATGAAAATTTAGAAATTATTGAAAAGTATTCTACATTAAATGCAATCAATATTGCATGTGCTATGCTCCAGTTCCGTTACAACAGAGCACTAAGTATTACTGTGCTGAAGTCATAAATAATACTACCAGTGTTTCTGCAGAACATTATCTGTGCTTCTTTTGTACTGGGATGGAAATTCTGAGCCTTATTGGAGGGGGCTGACATTTTTCAAACCACAGTTTTTCAGACAAAAGTTAAATTACTGTCAAACTACAAGCTATGAAAAGGCTTTGTGACCAACTTAAAATTACAAGCAAATAAACTGATCAACTAAATGTCTGTAGTCTGAGGAAAATCAGTGACCACAAAAATATTATGCTCAAATCAGGGGTGTCCACCAACAGCACAGTTTGGTAATTCCTCTCCTCACCTTCACTACAAGTGGCAATAAACAGGTGAGCTGAACCCAGTCTATTTGAGCAGGGAAATACCCAAACCCTGCAGGCTCAGAAATGGGCACAGGTGCTAAAAATGTCCCAAAAGAAGTGACTGGGAAGGAATGCTGAGGTTGATCATCTTTACAGAAATAATTTTAGAATCAGTCTTGATGGTCTATTTATGTGTATTCTTCCTTTTTTACTATTTAAAAAAAATGTTTCTATTGACCTAGAGGAAGTCAATAGACAGCCAATGCCTACCGTTCATATCTTTTTATGGCATGAGCCAGAGCGTCAGTCTTGTCAGTTCTTCATCAGATTCTTTGTTTTAAGTTCTCCCATCTTCCTACACCTGAGGGGGAGCTTTAATAGCACAGCTGACCTGAGCACTGCAGAAAGGGAGTAAGAGACTGCTGCAGGTACACACACAGGTACACTCCCACCCCAACGCCTTTTTCTCTGGCTGATGTACATATGCGTTTCAATACAATCTGACAACTCTTGAACATACCAGAATGGTGGTTGTGGGCAATTTTTTGTTATTACTGTATATGTATATCTCTTTATGAAATGAACAATAAACATCTGCTTTTTGCCTTGTATTATGACCTGTAAGACATCATTAATGTTTATGGATTTTTCTGCTGCATCTTAATCCACAAGCTTGAACAGTTCATTGCAGCCAAAGTGTGTTTTACAAAACATCTGAAATAACTTTTGGTTTTCAGTGTACAATTAGACAACCTTGGACAAGAAACAACACTTCTCAACAACTTCTCTTAATGTGCCAAAATGCTCCAAAACAAATTAGTCCCTCATTTCATGGACCTTTCCCATCTCCAAATGAAAAATAATCTTAATACAAATAAATCAATAACTTAGTTTAACATCTTTTTATTATAGTCAGTGACATACAATGCAAATCATGATCAGGAGTTAATTTGAAAATGTTTTTTTATCATCAATTAGGAAGTAGTCCAAGCCAAGCAGAAAATATACAGCCCCACTGTTCACCTCGTGAATGAGTATAAATACTCAGTAAACCTCATATCAGTTACTCCACAGTGCTGGAGTGATAAATGAAAATACCCTTTCACATTTGTAGTCTGTCATTTAGCTGTGTGATGGCCTGTCATCAGCTTTTGTTATTGGGATTTTGAACAAAGTTAATTGAGTAAGATCCTGTGTTGGAATCCTGGTTGACCTGGAAATTTGATGTGGAAAGGCCAAATGGACGCAAAATCATGTTACCCAATTCCTTGAGTTTTCCTGGAACAAAAAAAAATATGAATTTTTGACAATAAATCTAGGATATAAATAAAAGTAGATAAGTCACTTAAAATCATACAAGTGCATAAATGCTGCATAAATAATGTTTTAACACATTTATTAAGTCTTTCTCTCTCTCTCTTTCTTCCTCTCAAAGCTGTAAAGCTGGAACTGCAGTGAGATCAATATAGTGTGTTTAAATGGACACATCCCTGTCTGGTCTCTCACTGATATGCAGTACATTTTCAATGTCTGTTCAGCTCTACTTTTTTCACCTTGTACACTCCACACCTTTTTCAAATGTTCTATTTACATCAGGGGAGGAAAGAACAGTTCAGGACAGGTGTTTATTAGGTCCCCACACGAATTACACACACCTTGTTATAAAAAGGTTATAGAACTTGTGTTATTTATTTATGTTTTAGAATAAGTCTGAGACCCTGCCTTGTTCTAGATCAGCACCACAGTATACAAACAGTGTATGGAAGGATGTACTTGATTTTTAATGTACATTTACAAAGTTTCTGCTCCTCAGGGTTTTTAAAAAGCAACAGCACATACGGACATATCACTCTGTCCTATTAGCGTACTCATGAGCTCACAGGTCAGATTAATAGAAAAGACCCAAGAGAAAACAATACAGAACAATGAAAATAAGCCCACCGTTTCCATAAAAATCCACTACCCTTCTTTGTGGGACAAATCTGCTTGTAAGCCCGGCTGAAGATTTAAAAAAATGATCTTACCAAGCATTTCTTCTTTCAGTTTCTCATTTCGGTCCTCAATCTGCCGTGGTAATCTCTGTGGGAGAGGAAAAATAATGCAGAAGATTCTACAGACCTTTTTATTTTTTTTACTTTAATGTTGGGCTTAAAAAGCCATTATTATGTGACACATTAATGAGTATGTGCTTGTTAAATTTCTAAATATAGACCTAGTACATGGAGATCAATGAATGTGCTAATTCAAGACCTGTGAGCATATCAACAGTGCATGGTTTTGCCAGTTGCCAGATTAATTCCATAAGCGCTGTGCATCAAATAGTCGAATACATTGTTTAGAAGTATTCTCTCCAGTCTGTGTAGACTACAAACAACAGCTTTAATGAACACATTCATTAAGTTTTCTAAAGTAGACTACACACTTATGTAGCCATAGGTAGAGCTACAGTTTCACGTCACACCTTTTAGCTAAAAGAGAAAGATACCCTTTTCAACAATTTTCACAGTAATGGACATAAAGATGCAAGCTGCACCCATGTCAGTCTACATGATTAATGTATAGTGACAGTACCCAGTTTCACCTGAATAAAATGCCAGGGCAATTCATTTGATTTGACAGCAAATTGTATCACAGCAACCTTCCACCGTCAACCCGATAATTTGCCCAAACACTCACAAAACATTCAACAGGTATATCTGAGCACTTAAAAGTTCTTCTGCAAATCATTAGCATTCTGGCTAAATAAGTAGTACTGTTTGTATCACTTGTGTGATTCTACAAACAAAAGACACTAATAATGGTGTAATTCAATTTCAAACTCAATACTCAATACTGGGTTCCCAATTCCATTTTATCACAATATTTTGAATACAATTTGAATGAAGAAAAATTATGAATGTACTTAGTTGTGGCATAATCTACTAATGACACCAGAGCAGGGAGGAAGACATGATTGGACCAGTTTGGAGACTGAAGCTTGTTGGTTACAAGCTTTGGTTTTCAAACAATGGTGGTGCATTATCATTAACCGAATTCTCATTTGCCAAGATCCACAGTCCACACTATCAGGTTTTTGAACTGTGATACCAAACGTCTTTGAAGAACTGCTGCGCTCTTAGATATTAAACACAGGCTTAGTTATTTGGTTCGAGGAAAAACAATGATTTTGATTAATACACAAATAACTGCAGCCTGTTATCTCAGTCTGTGTTGAGATAAAACAGATTCCACTCACCATGCATGCTTCCCTTGCAGCAGGGATGGAGCGGTCTTTCTCCAGAACAGTCTTGTAGTCTTCCAAAGCTTCATCAAGCTTGTCCACCTTTTCATATAGCTCCGCTCTTCGCAGAATGGCACGCACATAGTTTGGATTTAGCTCTATGGCTGGACAAAAGACATGTTGCCTGTTTTATTAAAATGCCGTACTGATGTCTGAAATCAAATTCTATGACATCGAATTGCCGAAACCCCCAGTGAATGAAAGTGGGTTTACAAGAGAATTACTCTTGTTGTATTGGAACTGCATTATGGGTAGTGCTTACTTCCCACTAGATCAACAGCACACATAATCTTACCTCTAGAGCAGTCACTGATGGCGTCTTCTTTCTTATCCTAACAGAGAAAACACAAGATTGCAAAACTGACAACATGGAGGATAAGCATTTTAAAACAAGCATTCTGATGATTTTAGTCAAATGATGGAACTGAATGATAAACGGAATTTCATACAAATGTATATGTACAAATAAAAAGAAGGTTCGTAGCCCCACGGTGATATATCCAACTGCAACAATTTTGAAATGCTAATTTTAAAAAATCTTATAAAGGGGTTACAACACAATTTCTTCAGCACCTTCCAAGTTAGACACTGCTCGCATGTGACCTACAGATAAACCAATGAGCAAAGCAAGAAACTACAGTTGCTCTCTAGATCCTCCGCAGCAACAAAAATCCACAAGCTGTAATTAAATATTGTGAAAGGGCTGCAAACACAGAGAAACCACTGAGTGTACATAGAACGTAGAGGAAAAAGAGAGGGAAAACGGTGCTGATTTATTATAAAGCTAAACCAGGTCTGTGTAAGAGTTCAGCTTGTACAGGATGATTTTGTACAGACCTACTCATAGATAGAGGGAATCAACTGGTACACTGGTCAATCGGGGCTGTTTTTAGCACAAATGAGAAAATGGTAAGATTCCCCCTGACAAATTATGCATCAAATTAAGTTTTGCGCAACGTATAATTTAGAAGACAGATCATTTTTAGCTCTAGTATTGTTTGAAAATGTGTAGTTCATAAGAATGTAATATATATATATATATTTTTTTTTTTAAAGGCATAATTATTATTATTATTAATTACTTAAACAATGTAATTGCATTTGAATAATTAGTGAGTTAATGCTAATGCTAACCAGCTAGACTTCAGCCCACCATCAGCAACTCTGCTAAATCGTATTTCTGATCCTTATTGTAAAGAGGGACTTCTTACTCCAAAGGTTTAACTTTATGAAAGTCTTCCAAATGTACTGTCCTTTACACAGCTCTCACACAATCACATATTTTAACAACTTTTCTTGTACAACTTGGAATAAATGCATAGACCACTCTTAAAGATTTGAGTCAAATTAGAGTAAATTAGATAAATGTAATTAATTTTGCTCAGCTACGCTAACAAAGTAATTAATCCTGATTATTGTGATTTGTTCAAAAGCATGGTATTTAAAACAAAATTCATTTAAAACATTTCTTAATCAAGCCATATGTACTGAATTACTTACTGTTGTAATGAAGTCAAATTACAGAGAGGTAAAAGAGTCACACCCATAGCAAAAAACAAAGACAATATTTTCTATCATATACACTCAAAAGCTCAGTTTGTAACATGTGGAAGTCTTACAAGGCGTAGACGTGCTGCAGCTCGGTTAGAGAAAAGAATCGATCTCTCTTTGCTGAAACACACAGGACAGATTTTCAGTGCAGCAGTGTAAGATTCCTCCGCTTCTCCATGATCTGTAATCATTAATGTCAGATGAGTGTAAAATATAAACTGTACATGACCAAAAGACCATCAGCACATTCTGTACTGCATTAATGCATTTCTTACTAGGTGAATATAGGAAAACTGATTCTTTAAGCACGTAAATAATTAATGATGCTTGTTGTGAGGAAGACAAGAGAAAAATGTCAGAAGAGTGGGACAATTCATTTACCATCCCTCTTGAACTGGATATTGCCCTTCTCCTTCAGGGCCATACTCTCTGTTCTTCTACTCTATAAAAAAGTACAAACAAATAACAAAGAGAACAAAATAATTTTAAGACAATTTTGACAAGAATTAGGTGAGGGTGACCCATTGGCTCTACCTCACTATTTTAGACAGCAATGTAAAACATTTTGTTCTTGTCTTTGTTGTCAGCAACACGATTAGATTTCTCCTCCCCGCAGGGAAAGTCAAAGAATTGAGAGAATTGACATTTACATTCACACATAAAATAACCAATGAATGTCAAAAACATGATGCTCACTTCTTTTTCTTCCTCTGTCAGGTCTTTCTCCACTTCTCGCAAGTAGTCCTCATCAAATTCACGTTTCCGTATAGCTTCCTCTTTGAATTCAGAGTAAGAGTCTGTTGTGTCTTCCTCTTCATCTATGACCTTCTCCCATTTCTCTCGGTCCTCATGCGCTCCATCTTCCAGTGCATCTCCCTCCAGTGACCTGTGCCTCCTTTTAGCAGCTCTGGCTTCACACGGTTCAGAAATCTCCCCTGATTCTTTATCAGTTTCTGAAGCATCCGTGTCAGCTGGACATCTAAGAGCATCAGTCTGCAAGTCTTGGTGCAGTCCTTCATCTGGCCCCTGATCAGGCACTGCACCACGTATCACATCTGCATGATTCATGATGGTCTGTCCTGCCAGAGACATGGGCTCTACATGAAATGTCTCCTCACAGTCAAAGAAGCTGTCCTCCTCTGGCTCTGTAGTGGTCTGGGCATCTGAATGCCTTCCTGAATTGGACACCTTCAAAGAGTCTGTCATGGCAGTCAGGAGTTCTTTGGATTCCCCCTCCATCAATAGTTCTGTTGGAACTTCTCTCTGGACAACATTTACAGGAAGACAAGGTTAGTCGGCTTGGATATCAAGCTTACCTGCAAATGAGAACAGAATAATGGGTAGTTATATTTACTCCAGCACCTGTTCTCAAATCTAGTCTAGTCTGTATTTTTATTGTTATCACATATGAATTTCCAAATTGCAAGAGTGTACCGGCAGAATGACTTACATTACCTCATATGAACAGTGCTAAAGTCAGTGATAGAAAACAACTTTCTTTTTATTATGTTGCACCAGAGATGGCATCTGTACTACTTTGTGGTCATTCATCATATTCTAGTCGTTATAAAAAGCACAGCTGCTCTTCAATAAGTTGACTAGAAACACTTTTTATTTCAATATAGGATTAAAGATAATTTACTACTCCCACCGTTACATTCACGACACCTCTAAATAGGTATTGGCTTTTATTAATAGAGGGGAAAACAACTATGTCACAACTCTTCACCGGACATGCGTATTTAACTTAGGTAAACAACTTTTCTATGGCTCATTTCGTGTTTAGATTGGCCCTACGCAGGACAGGAATGTCGGGTCCCTGGTATTAGGCTTTATTACTTAATAATGGTGTTTCTCTGTTCAAAAAAATCAATATTAATCTAACAAGCTTTAGCATTTCACAGTTTGCAGGCCTGTCACGCCGTGGCTCACTAACTTTGAAAATGAGCACAGATTACACGGATATTTACAAGATACGGGCCTTCTGCATAACACGGTCAATCGTGGGATGCTGCCATACTTTTCAGGATTAAGGGTAAAACTCTAAAATCCAACGCCAAATTCGCCTGCCACGTATATGAATTTATTAGCACTACCGGGATGCTAGCGTTGCTTGTTTACTGTCAGATTCAGCCTGGTTTAACTTGTCATCAAGAGACACTGCTGACATTATAATTTACATAAAGTCTGCAGCTGAAAAACGTTATTACTGTACATTTTTAACCCATACCTTTTTCATAAGAACTCTGTGACTTCCCCTCCTTGCTAGTGTTTCCCTCGTTCTAGAACAGCGTCTCCCTGCCAACCACGCCCCCTTGCGTCACACGAGCAACAAGAGGATCATGGGATATGGAGTCACGACTGGATTTTTTAATCACGTTGGGCTTGTAAAAAGATATCAAACGTCAGTCATTTCATATTAATATTAGATTTTTAGTAATGAATGTACCGTGTTCTACCACTGCTCAACTACAATAACAAAAAAGAGAAGAGAAATGAGAAAATAATAAAAATGAATTTGTGATGTGGTAAAAATGTCTATAAATGTCTATTTTTATATTCTAAACCCTACATACGCCACTAAATATGCCCCCACATTACCCTTACATTACCCTTAAAAAATGCAAAGTTAAACTCGCGGTGAACTGTTATGATGCAGAAATGTTGGTCTAGGTCAGCCAGAACTGCGTCACAGGGCAGAAGCCAATCGGCAGCAAGGAGAAATAAATAACGCTCTCGGATTGGCTACTTTCAAATCTCCCGCCTCTGAGTACAGCGGTATTTTACCATGTCACGACCACTTTCGAATTGTGTTCTCTGGACAGTACAAAAAAATATATAGTTATATTTTATATGGAAATGTAGCTGAATTTACGTTAATACTTACGTTACAAAATTAGTAAATTATATTTTTCTTAATTTAGTACTAAAATGCATGAAAAATTATATAATCACGAAAAAAAAAAAAAAGCGGAGGATATTTCAGCAAACAATTATTAGTTAGGTTCTAAGAAAAAGTCAGACTTCATGGGGGTACCACTATTTTGTAAATTATTATTATTATTATTATTATTATTATTATTGTTGTTGTTATTGTTGTTGTTGTTGTACTGTTAATAATAATAATAATAATAATAATAATAATACATTTTATTTATATAGCACTTTACATTTTACAAGAAAATCTCAAAGTGCTTACAGAGAGAAAATAACAAAATAAAATAATAGGACGTCCACAGCAAGAACCCCGTGCCCGACTGCCGAAGTATTGGGGACCATAAGCGCAGTTTGTTTAAGACGCTCTCCGCGGGTACGGCAGGCCAGATGAACAAAAAGGGTACCTCAGTGATTTCATTGAAAGTCCTGGGATTGAACCCACACGATTCAAGTTGCAGGAGCAACTTCCTAACAGACCACCAGCTGCCCCCAAAGCAGTAAATGCCCTGTGTGAGGATTAAACGCATGACAGATTATGAGACTGACATGCTACCTATTGTGCAGACGGTGCATTATAATAATAGTAATAATACACTGGGAGACCAAATCAGAATCTGTTCTATGATTGGAAGTTGGAAGTAGATTGAGGTTGGAAGTAGTTAAAGAACGCATAGAGGAGAGGATTTAAGAGTACACACTCCTGAGCCCTGCAGCAGATGCTGGAGTATCTCAGGTGTGGAAACAGAGCACTGCTGTGATGAGCCATGGGGTCCTGGAAGCTTTCCTCCATTATTTCAAGTCTCTGAAGTGTTTTGTTGTATATTGAAAAGTGACAAGATTTGTTGAGCTGACTTGCATTCTTTTCTGCTTTATGGATCTGCCAGCTTGTCTTTTTGCAGGCCACCTATACATTAGTTTATTTAAAAAAAAAAAAAAAAAAAAATATATATATATCTATATATATATACATACATAGATAGACAGATACATAGATAGATACATAGATACATAGATAGATATTTATAATTTTCTTTTTGGAATGTTTCTCAAAATGTTAACCCTAAACAATATAATTTAGAATTAAAATGGAATGTATGCATGTGGAATTATACAGAGACCATACAATGCTAAAATATTTTACATTCAAGTAGCAATCCATTTAAGATTTACATTTAAAAAACAAGTAGCCCACTTTGCCCATTTAGCATTCCTTCAAGCAGCATCATGAGGGACCACCTGTATTGCCTCTGAGTAAATAGTGGGGCTTTCTACAATTAAGGCCACTTAAAAATAGATAAACAACAAGCCAGCTTGGTACAAGCCATATTTTTTAAACTCTCCAAGCTTGAATTCTCTGATGTTATAATTTAATTATGTGTGGTTTGAGTGTATTGTCAAACCAAAGGCCTAGACCTTTATTTTATTTTTCCTTTGGTCTTTACATCAGCCCATTTACAAAAACAAGGTTCAAATCACCTACACAGGAATAAAATTCCCCCCAAAAAACATTAATCAAGCAAATGTATTGACTTTTTGTATATTCATCTTAAACACCACCTCTTAATTGTATTATAGCCCATTGCTCTAGACATGGAGTAAAGAGGGGGTAATATGAAGGGCCAAAAAACAGATGCTAAAACACTTTTATAGATTATATTTGAAACATGTGATACATTAATAGTACATACAATAGTCACCTCTAGCATTTTTCCTGCATAGGTAAACCAACAATTCAGCAAATTCTAACAAAATCATCACTCTATTCAATCAACTTCCACAGCAACAGTGAGGAACATAACTCATAATAAATAGGACTGAGTAAATACAAAATTATTTTCTTTTGTGTAATGACTCCGTTCCCCTGGACCATACATCGTAATGTGGTTCAGTGATGCCAGTTGAGTGTGATGCACTGAAAGACAGTTTTGTCTCAAAAACAAATATATAAAAACTGTCACACAAATGCACAATGTATCTACATAAAACAGCAAAGGATCATAAATAAATAAGGAATGAATGAAACCTTTCCAACTGCTCAGCACCCATGTTAAGTAATGAGAGGTGCTGATGCAAGGTCAGTGATGTTCCTTTGTCCATGCACAATGCACTTTTACAGTCTCCAGTACAGCCTTTTGGCTCTGTGCTGTGCTTAGTAGCATGAAGCGAAAGTCAGTCATTATAGTAATTTACACTGTTTTCCCCTTTCCTCAGACATTGTCAATCAGCCAGAACAAGTTTGGTATGCAAAATCTGGTAGAGGTTTGGTAAAGTACAAAAATGAAAAATATGTAAAACTACTGTTTTTTTCCAGTGCATGTATGCATATTAAATCTATACACACAATATATTTTGGTGTATTGGTAAATATTTACAAAAAATATGTATTAACAAGCATAAACAAAAAGTGTTTATAATGTAAATGTTTGTGGGTGTTTACAGTTAGAAATCTACAGTAGGTTAGCTTTTAGCAGCATTGTAGTTTTGGAGACTTTGGCCTATTCCTCTAACCACACTGTTTTCTATGCCCAAAAAGCTGCAAGGGTTCCTTTGAATGACCTCAAAAACCATCACAAATTTTAAGTGCAATTCAAGGCAGGAGATTGGCTAAGCCATGCAGTGTTTCAAAACTTTTCTTTTTTTCAAAATCGGTGTTTTAGCTACGTTTGAGATTGTTTGGTATGTTAAAGTCTTCTGTCCTAGCTAATGAGGTGTTTCCTCCATTGACGTGTTGATGTGTCATGTCCCAAAGAATAATCCCATGCAATTATGCTCCCACCTCCATTTTTCACTGTGGGACCTGTGTTCTTGGGATCATGTTTTTTCTAAATGTGCACAAATATTAAATGTGCTGAAATATTAGTAATGGGTTACATGTTTGTTTTGTCTGACCAAAATATATAGTCCCAAAAGAGGCCTGTTTTGTGTCAGCGCTCACATGCAGATTTTAGACCCTCATCTCTGTGCTTCTTTATGGAACAGAGATTATTGCAGTGTAACTCATTGATTATTTGTATAATTTTTGTATGTGCTCTGACACTTTCTCTTTTACCTTCCTTATCATTAGCCTGAGAGAAATCTTGTGTAATGCATCTGTTTAGGGACCTCCATGAACTTGCAAATTACTGAATCATTTATACCATCTGGTATGTTAAAGGTATTTGCTAAGGTTCCATAGCTTTTTCCATTCTAATGGTGTGTAATAATGTTATCCCTGAGAACTGAAGATTCACCATGAATGCTAGTTGTTGTGTAAAACCCTCCCAGTCAATGTGAATGACTTTTTTTTTATTTATTTGACACTGCGTGCAATTTGGACAAGAAAATGTTTACCTTTATGTTTGCAGCATTCATGTGTAGAACTTGTAGAATTTATACATTTTAAATATTTTAATATACAATTCGGGATACTTTTCCTCACTCTCATTTTTAAAGCTTATCTTTGTTTATGCATGCTATGAATAAATACCTTTTATAGTCAGTTAAGTTATTGTTCATACTCTGTTCACGCAAAGTCAAAAGTAAATATGAAATATGTGTGTAAATATGAAGTCGATAAGTGCACTGAAAAACAAATATATATACAACATCAAAGCCATTATTAAAAACTTAATGGTTACTATTTCACTTTTTCTGTTGTTTCTAATGCATTTAAACTTTACACAACATTTCCTTATCTGAAATATTTCACACTTTGTGTTGATGCTGAATTTGAAACAGTGCCTTTATATCTCCCATTTTACCTTTCTAAATATTTCAGGGAATTCTGGGATAGTTTATTTTGGAGCAACTTATTGTAAATGATAGAGTACAATGTTAAGTATGGACATCAGCTCCTAGAATTTATAGCACAACAACATACTGCAATTGAAGAAATCAGTATGTTATTGTAAATCATATCTCAATTTATTGCAAATTTACAGCAACTATTTATAATGTTAGCTCACATGCCTGGTAGCTTGAGTGTTAAATAAGCAAACAGAAACCAATCATGTCTTGTCCGATTAACTACATGCTGTGGGTAAATTAGACTTTTGGCACAGCCATTACTTCGGTTTGTCTGTTTGCTATCAGTAGCTACTTTGTGTATGCAAGCATGTGTTATAAGAAAAGCTATGATATGTCAAGAATGTCAGATCAGTACAAAACAATAGAAAAAAAAAAACAGAAACAAGCAGCAAGCACTGGCAGGAATGCCAGTGGGATATTGTGGACCCAGCTACATCTTAGTTTCAGGGGTAGGCCCCTTATTTGATTCTTGTTCCAACTCTTTACCATTTTGTATGTTGGCATGCAGTGCCCCTTTGGCTAGGGGCCCATCATGGAAAAGCCCTGGCATAAGGCTCGTCTTACTGGACTTGTTAAAGGTGTGACACACAGGCACAGGGCTGGCACTAATCTGTGTGTTAGACAGAGAACTGGATGAAGAGACACAAGCACTCCAACCTGGTAAATTTCCCGTCGCACTGTGGTTTCCACTGCCTTTACTAAAGAGGCGTGGGCTAGGCTGCACAGAGGAGAGTGTTTGCTGACTGCCATTCATGCAAACAGAGCTGTTGTCCATGTAGGATTGGTGGGTCCCCATGTGTGATCGATAGTTGTACGACCTCCAACTCTGCCGCCTTCGCTGCTGGCACTGGCACCGCAGGATCCGAATAAAGGCCTGCTTGAACTCACGGCTGTAACACGGGTAGATGATCGGGTTCAGGCAGCTGTTGAAGTAGCCCAACCAGAAGATCACCTTGAAAAATATCTCTGGAGGGCGCAAGTTGGCATTGAAAGCACCTGAAAAACAAATTAATTCAGTGAAATCCCACTTTTTGTAAATTTTGATCAATTAAGCCTATATTATGCCTATATTCTTTTTTAAAGGGGACCTATTATGCAAAACTCACTTTTTTAAAAAGTTATAATAGGTCTATGGGCTATACAAAACATGTTCATGAAGTTCTTTGCACAAAATCACTCACACATAAAGAGATTTGTTTCCAGCTTAATTCTTGACAGTTTCGGTCTCTTTCAAAATTAGCGGTTTCAAGGCTGTGTCCCTTTTATGCAAATAAGCTGTTGCTGGCCACGCCCCACCCACCCCATGCTAAAACTGCACATTTAACCTCTGGATTTTATATTAGAATCCATGTCCTTAACACCAGTGAAAGTCTTTCTTTCTTTCTTTCTTTCTTTCTTTCTTTCCTTCCATCCCTTCAATCTGTGACAGCGGTCCTAGCCTGTATGGTGACCAGGCTGAAGGAAGGATCGGAGGGAGAAAGCGTGAGATACACTAGGTGCACAAAAGTATTGGGACATATAAATGCAGTATCCAGCCCAACATGTTCGACCCCGAGTCGGACCCAGAGCAAGATGAACACAACACCTCATGTGTGCCAGTAGACATTGCACTCGGCGTATCTGTGCTCCTAAAACTAGCAGACGTAATGGCGGATCTTTAACTAATCTGGTGTTGAGGCGCTTAATCGTATACGTCCATGGGAACAAAACACATTTTACGCTGTGATTGGTGTATTTTCATTTCTTTGCCTTAACCAATAATGGAGGTTGTTTTATTGTGTTTTGAGTGAGTATTGCCCAGCTGGACAGAGCGAGTTTTTGCAACTGCAGCGGTCAGGCACGGCTGAATTCAGCAACATAAAGCTGCAAAGACCCAAGATGAAAGGGGTGACAAGCAACAGGCTAGCGAGTGGGGTCTCAACAGATGAGGGGCGGTTCTATGGAATTTGGCCCCCTACTGACATCACATGGGGCCCTCCGTCCAAACAGCTTGTTTTGAAAGGGCCTGAAACTGTGAAGAATAGAGCTGGTGATATCTCTTTATGTGAGAGTGATTTGGTACAAAGAACTTCATGAACATGTTTTGTATAGCCCATAGACGTAGACCTATTATAGCTAAAGTGAGTTTTGCATATGTTCCCTTTAAGTCTGCCTATATTCTTTCTCTTCTCTACCAATAGGTGGCAGACCTAAGCTAATGAAACATTTCTCCTTTGCAGTCCATCATTGCACTAGGCATTCATGTGCACCTCTAGTTTTCTGTTTTTCTTTGTTTTTTCTCCCTATATTCTTATATTGAACACCACAGTTATAATTGTGCACCATGAGAAATAATGCTCTGCTTAGAATAAAAAAGGTCTTGTTTTGAGATGTTTCCAAAGCAGAGAGGAAAATGTTTAAAACATGAATTTCTTGTCAAATACTGTACACACATAACAGATCAGGAGCATCATTTCACCACTAATATCAACCTTGGCCTGAAATTTGCTTCCGTAAATGCATGGAAAAGGACAAAACTGCAATTGCTTCAAACAATGAAGACCAACAGTGCAAAACAAGTTTTACATTGCATTGAATGTTTTAAACTGTCTTCTCTTCCTCTGACATGCCGAAGAGATCTTTCTGATTATTAGAAATAGAAACAGTCTTTAGATATGGCTCTCATTTTATCAGTAATTTTAGGGCAAAACACTCATACAAATGTTTTTAAATAACTGTATTTAATCCCTTTGTCTCAAGACTAAAGTCTAAAAATCTTCTGTGGAAAAACAATGTTGCTTCTAAAATTTGTCACACTCTATTAAAAGCCACACACAAGGGAAAGTGGTGGATGTTTCAAAGTCCAGTAAGCCTTTCAAAACTGAAAAAATATTTCAGGTTCAGTCTTCTTTTCCCTATTGCCCATCTCTGCTTTTACATTCACTCCCTCATCCCCCAGGAATTCATCACTTTGATACAGATCTTCTATCTACAGCATGCTGAGCATCTCATGCCCTTGTATGGCCTTTTCCCTTCTTGCTGAATTTTGGAGTTATTACTGTATAATACTGTAAAACGGCAGAAGAACTTAAAGGGTACAGGAGTAAAAATCACAAACTGTGCAAAAATCTAAAGTTTCACATGACCTAACCATTACTGTATGACACATCAGCTTTCTGTATTATTTGTCTTTTCAGTCAGTGTGAATTCTTTTTCCTCACAAAATCACAATGCAGCTCAGTACTTAGACAGATAAATGAGCTCAGAGGTGATCTCTGCTGGCCTAAGACAGTAACTGTCAGTGCAAGACTGAATTAAAAGCAGCCTCACAACCATACTTCAATAGGTGCAAGGTGCAAGGCCTTTAGTGAACTCTTCCCGGACTTCAAGTGCAATGTTCCATTTTCTAAATCACCTCTAAATCAACAACAAGATTCAAAATCAAATGCTATTAACACCATTTCAAACCCCAAACATCAGTAATAAGGTCATTTAACTATCATCCTCTCTACCAGAGGGACTGACCAGTGTATATTGTAAAGTGACAGGGTAATTAAATATCACTTTGTTTATACAATGTACACATTTCTGACACTGTATGACATACTGCTATCGATAAAAATGGACAAAAAACAAAAAAGGATAAATTCAGGATTTGCTACTACTGACACTGCTGTTCTTAGCTGAGTGACATATTTCTGTTCATTGTAATATGTTGCAGGATACCACAAAGCCTCAAAAACCAAGGAAAAAAAGATTGAAGATGGTTATGAATCAACATGCAAACGTTCATAAATGCAGCTGTTTTAAAAGCAGAATTTTTTGGTTCTGAACTTAGAGAATAGCTAATTTTGAGAAAAACAACTTTTATAATGGTCTCAGAATCTTACTGCTTAAGTGAGAATCACCACATGCAACATAAGACATGGATATTATAGACACATTCTACATGAAACAGGTTTTTCAGTGATGTATGACACAACATGGTTGTGCCTAGTGCGATGGTGCTGAGCCATTTTGGAACATATGGTCTGATACAAGTGGGCATGATGCGAATAAACACACTGTTAGTCAATTTTTTTTATCTAACCTAACTTTTCTTAAATTCTATGATTTTTCAGTAATTTGTGCATAAATGAGTTGAAGGTCACCTGAAACCCATTACAAAGTCTTACAAAAAGTGAGCTTTTATGTTATCAGAGGTCATACAGTGAACACATATGCTTCCTTTACCTCAGGGATACTGCTATCGAGCATGGCTTACTGCATTTATCTTTATGTAGCCCAGTAAAAATATTACTATTGATTTTTTAAATGATTTTAAATTAGTTTTATTTTCTTGAGCATCAAGCAGTGTGGATGGGCTGGCCTGTGACAGGGTAAATGAATCAAATCCACTGCCTTTAAACCCTCTGAACCACAACATGCATAAGCCTTTGCCAATTTCTGTCCAACAAACACTCGCATTCAGTCTTCAGCTAAATCATATTATTGTGGCATACGAAGACAAAGGGCTCTGACAGAGGGAATATTAACTTCCCAAAGGTCATACACATGGAAAGTTTTCCCCACTCATTTTACAGGACAAACAAAACTGACCCCTATTATACATTGGCCAGCTATAGAACAGCATTTGGGTATTAAAGTGACTACAGAAGAGATGCTTCATTCCTGATCTGTTTGGGGGGGGAACGTATGTGGTGGGAATGCTACCGCATCTTTATTCCCACACCTCAGCACTCCCTAACAGCTTAGGCATGGAGTAAGCCTGGGAATTAGAGAGCCCATAGAAGACATTGGCATTTCCTCTGCATTCCTCTAGGAGATCTCAACAAGCTTCAGGGACCCACTGGATTCCACTTGACCCACACTACAACAAACTTGTCAATACTGAACAGATTAAATAAGGCAGACAGCCATGAAGATGGGGAATTCGCCATTACCAAAACATGGAAAACTGATCCATACATCTGTCCATTTTGTTTCTTCTTGTCAACTACTCTTTATATAGTAGAAAACACTGAATGATGACAGGACCAATAAATAGTTGAAAAGCAAATGTTCCACTTGTAACTTCACACATCAACAGATGTTAAAAAACATTTTCTTCTTACACAAAAGTTGTTAACTTTATGATGGTGATGATACATTAGAAAGACATAATGCATGCTAAATATATGAAATATAAAGTATTTAAATTATTTTTAGCTTTAATTAAAACAAACTGAAAAGAGGACACATTTGAGCATATATATTCCATCCTGCGTGAATATCAGTATTAATTAGCTAAGCAACTGCAAGGATGTAAACAAATTTCAAAGCTGTTTGTCTAGACAGTATTTTCAGTTAGCGTTATTTCATAGAAAAGGTGAACAGGAGGTTTTCTAATGTCCAGAAATCTGTATAGAGCCCAGTACTATAGATCACAAAATGCTTCAGATCTTTAGGTTGCTTCAGCATTCTGGGCATGTTGAACGAAACATGAATGATTCTGTGGAGGTTTCATTGGTGTGTACACTGCATTCTACAAAACAATCCATCCCATGCACTTTTCATTTCCTTAATGAACCAAGATGCTACTTCAGTTTAGTACAATGTCCATTTAAAAGGCCATTAAAACTACCTATAACTAAAAAAATGGATCTAATACATGGGTTATCTGCTATCTCTTTCTGGAAGAGTAAACCTGAAAAGTCCAAAATATGGTTTGCAAATCTTACAAATCTTTTTTTTTATAAATCATGTTTTACAAATCATGTCTTCCAAATCATATTTTTGCTTCTGTTATCATTCAAGTGATTATATTTGACATAAAGAAAAACTTTCTTCTATATGACGCCAGGAAATGTTAGCAGAAAGTTTAAGTGCTACAGAAGTCATGAAGAGTAAAAGTGACTTAAAGAGTAAAAAGAGCTGCGGGTATAATAGCACAGAAAAGAGTAAAAGGGTATGAAGAGAAAAAAAACAGTATTAGAGATTAAGGGAATAAAGTAGTTAAACAAAAACATGAGAGTAACAGAAAACATTTGACAATGTGAGGTAATAAAGGTAAGAATCTCGAGACACTCTTTGTGGGTTCACTAGCAGGACCTACCGATGGGCAAGGCTAGGAAGAAGGGCAGCCAGCAGAGGATGAACATACCCACCACCACCCCTAGAGTTTTAGCTGCTTTCTTTTCTCTGGAGAACTTGAGGAGCTTGACGGTGAGGGAGCTCCTGCTGGTTCCTTTGCCCGCTCCTCCGCACTCCTCCTGGCCCTGGGCTCCCTTACAATGGATCCTGAGGGTGAGCTCGCTGGAGTCCATGCGCTCCTTCATCACCCCTGCTTCCAGGTTTCTGGTGGTCCGTTTGGCCACGATATAGACGCGGCAGTACATGGCCAGGATGACCGCAAAGGGGATGTAGAAGGAGCCTAAAGAGGAAAAGAGCGCGTAAAAGGGTTCTTCTGTTATCGGGCAGATGGTGTCAATCTTAGATGGCGGCTCTTTCCATCCGAGCAGGGGTCCGATGGAGATGACGATGGCGAGGACCCAGACGCCCAGCATGGCTAGAAGCGCGCGCTTCTCTGTCACGATGCTGGGATACTGCAAAGGGTAGCGCACGCCGATGTAACGGTCGATGGAGATCACGCATAGGCTCATGATGGACGCCGTGCAGCACAGGACGTCCACCGCAGCCCAGATGTTGCAGAAGATTCTGCCAAACACCCAGTAGTTGAGTATCTCGAGCGTAGCGGACACCGGCAGCACGGTGGTGCCTAGCAGCAGGTCAGCAATGGCCAGGTTTATGATGAAGTAATTGGTGGGAATGCGCAAGTGCCTGTTGCAAACCACGGACAGGATGACCAGGATGTTGCCCACGATCGCGAACACGATAAATGCGCCCAATACCACTGCCAGAGGCACTGCCCTCGCCAGGCTAAAGGGCGCGCTGGCCGTCCCGTTCCCTGCCGTCAAGTTGGAGATGTTTGGCGGCGCGGTCGGGGGCAGTTCTCTGTGAGGCTCCCAAGAGCCGTTAGTCCCCAAGTTAGCCGCATCGCCGATAACAGAATTCATCTTGACAAACCAGGCATCTCCATACCACAGTAAGTTCTAGCGTTTTATTTAACACCCACCCACCCTGCCGTCCCCAACACCTTTCAGCTTGTTTCAGTTATTGCACGTGCGGGGTTAAAATTGTTTTACGTATTTGAACTCCAAGGTTCGGCGTGAGAAGTGTCTGCGCTCGCGCACGGTGCGTAAAAAGCGCATTGCCGAAGCTCTCCATGGTCTAGCGTGTGACCTAGCTCAGGACCCTCTGCTCACATCCGACTTGCCTTGTCCGCGCCCTCGCAGCTGGCTCTCATTCTCTGCAGTGGCCCTGCTGTTGCAGCCTGTCCTTACGCACCCCTGCCGACCAGCCCTGCATTCATTCATGCGCTCGCTCCCAAACGCACTCCACCCCTTCGTACGTCCCTCCGCCAAACTTAATTGGAGACATCAGCCAAGCACGGGAGGACTTGACTAAGCGCTTTCCAACCTCTCAGGGGTAAGATGTTATCAGGAGTCCCCATGCTTCTGTTGCATATGTTGCTTGGAAGTCTAATCCAACGTGACCTCGCGCGCATGCCAGTGTCTGTCAGCTGCTCTATTTTTAGGGCCGTCCTGCCATTCAGGTTGTGGACACGCGGACAGTTGCATGGTTGTTGCGTTGTTTTGAAGCTAACTCTGGTCCGGTTGGTGTTACACAATAACTCCAGATGTCATTCTTAGAATCCCAATGAGATTAGGAGGAAACACACAAACAAGCAGGTATTCAAATGACAACCATGGCACGTTACATCATCTCGCTGAAACATACCTTGACACTAAATGCATTTTATGCCTTAATTCGATTTTTCAGAGTAACTGAATCTTTTCTTTGGTTGTGTAATCATCTGCAAGCATTTATCTTCCAGGTAGTAAAACACTAATAAATTGCATAATTGAAAAGGTTATATCACAAGTCTCCACACTGTCTCTTCATAGGAGCACACAACAGACCGTCCAGATACTCAGCAAATCATTTGTAATTTTATAAAGTAACTCAATCCAGGAGGAAATGCCAGGCAAAATCCAAACCATGCCATAGAAATGAATGTAGGAAATTATGGCTTTGAAGCCTTCCAGTTCTAACAATTTGTTTCAGTCCCACTTAATCTGATCACAGTCATGCCATGCAAGGAGAATTATTTGCAGCTAAAAATGAGAGTATTTAAGTGTTGCAGTAACGGTTTAAATGAATTACTCAGTTTCACAGATTCAAGAATGTAAATTTTTACCATAATTTTGCTCCAACTGTAACAGTATTCCACACACTCTTAAAAACAAATGTTCCAAAATGGTTTGGGCTTGGACCTAGAATTCTAGTAAAGACTTTAATTAGCATGGAGCCTTTGCATTCAATGAAAGTTCATAAAAACTTTTCATTCTCACTCACACCGCTCAAATGCATTTTAATCACATTTCTATAAATGGTTGCTGTCCATGTAGCTCAAATTTTTAATTTCCCTTTTTACACAGTGTACTGCAGAAGCTGTCTATAATTATGAATGGACCAATAGAAATGCTCCAAAGACTTATCTTACAATTACATTAACTTACATTAAGTTAAGAATGTTTTAGCCTCTTCCTGTAAAGTTGCTGTTCTGGAGATACTTTTTTGGTTGTTGCATATCAACTGTTTTTTGTTTTTCACTGTTCTAAACACATTTTATTAGCATAGCAGTGTCTGGCTGAACTTTCTCCTTGATTCAGGGCAAACTAGGGAAAGTTTAAATGCAAATCAAATTAGAAGTTTTTAAAAACACTTAAAAGTAATAGGTTTAGGTTTAAAACATTCAGCTGATAAATGTGTCTTGCTTTTCATGACATGTCAGTGAAATTCAAAAAAGGCTAGTCTATTCATGAATGAATTTCAACTCAGCCTAAACATCTTTAACTTCTGTAGGGTGAGAGCAATGTGAGACTGCAGCATATGATCCGAGTGGAAAGTTATGGCTACTGTTGCTGTGCTGCTGTGTGGGTGACTGGCAGCTTGATGCATTTTATTTCCACACATAAAGAGATGCTTCTGTGCTCAAAACAAACAGCACTTAGAGCTCTATGTAGTCTAGGATAGACAAACACATGCACACACACACACACACACACACACACACACACACACACACACACACACACACACACACAAACCACCCCTATGTCTTGCTAACATATATCCCTTGAGAACAGTACAGTGTAATCCAGCCAAATCTTAGAGTGAATTAAAGTGCTTACATTTTATTGCCCTTGCAGCTATGGCTGATAAATGGAGGGGGAGTGATGTGAGATATAAAGCCAGAAATGTGCTGAGCTATGAGCTGCAGAGTGCTAAGCCAAGCCACGTTTTTCCAGTGCTGCACTCTGTGCCCGTCACCAAACAGTGCACAGATAAGAAAGTGACACCATGAGCAACAGAGCACAAGACTGGACCCACCAAATCCGTCCTGGGAGCAAATCTACTGTACAGCTGTGCTGGCATCAGTGGCTTTTAGGACAACAAAATGCTGGTTATGGCATCATGTTTGTAGTTACAGCCGATTTTTTTTTCTTGTCATACTAAAGTAAACATGTTAAAGGCAAATCCAAAGTCTAAATGCTAAGATTTGTTCCCAGTAAGAGGAGAGGTGTGCTACTGTCCCCAGGCAGCTTCTTAGGGGGAGTAATTACATATTTTTGCAAAAGTTAGATTAATTTAATTTATTTTGACCGTAAATTTAAATAACCTTTCAGTGGATGAGTCTTTAAAGAGTATTTCATGTAAAATTAAGATTCTTGGTGGAAAACATCCATTCAGTAAGGTCCAAATTAGGGTTTATTTTTAACTGCACAGTGGTTATAGAACATAATCACCCCCTTTAAAATATCCAGATTTTGTTGCTTTGCTGCCTGAAATGAAGACACACAAACAAAAACAATTCCAACTGTATTTAATCAGTTCAACTTATAATATCCACATGAAAAACACAATAGCAACTTTTCAGAAAAAATACAAATAAAAAACAAACCCCCTTCTAAAAATACTTGTATTCTCTATTCTGCATGGGCACTTAATGACTCCACTGTTTGAATATGTCATGATATTGTATTAATTCAAATGCTGACTGCATTAAATGTCCTGTTTTTGTATTGCTCTTGTGGTTTTTTGCACTCTCTCTCTTGCTCTCTTTGCACTCTGTGTATTTTGTCCTTTCTGCACTTGTGATGTTTCTGGTTTTGTTCTTAGTGTGGCACCACGGTCCTTGAGAAATGTTGTTTCATTTCACTGTGTACTGTGTATATGGCTGAAATGCTAATAAAGCTAATTGACTAAACTTATAAACTCAATCATGTGTAACTAATCACCTTCACCATTCCACACCAAGCTAGCTGGCTTCCACCTGTAATCAACTGCAATCTTTTTGATCAGTTCAGCATGAAAACAGCTATTGCTGGTGCCTTCCAGTGTTTGGTGGGTAAACTGAAAGCAAACAATCAACTATCGGCAGTAAGACATTGTCAAAAGATCTCAGGGAAAAAGTTGTGGAGATGCACAAGTCAGGAGATAGATACAAAAAATCTTTCTAGGACTACAGTAAAGTCTATAACTAATAAGTGAAAAGTCTCTACTAGGACCCTCCCTGGATCAGGCCGTCTCTCCGCACTGACTACCAAGAGGCATGTGGCAACCTTGAAGTAGTTACAGGAACCTTATGTCAAAGAGGTATCATGGTGTGTATGTGACAATATCACAAGTGCTCCACACATGTGGTGTGTATGAGAGGACTGCCAGAAAAAAAGGTTACATTAAGTCTCAGTTTTTCTAAAATGCACCTCAAAAATGTTAATTCCAAGATGAGACAAAAATTAAAGTATTTGGCTTCAACATCAAATGGTACATGTGGCAGAAACTCAATATCTCTCATCTTCCAAAGAACACCATACCTGCAGTAAAGCATGGAGATGGCTGCATCCAGGTGTGGGTGTATTCTAGGGTTCTTGTCAGGATAGAAGGAAAATTAATGGGGCAACATACCATCACATTCTTGAGGAAAACCTGCTGCCCTCTGCCAGCAAGTTGTCAATGGGAAGAAACTCCACTTTCCAACAAGACAATGACCCAAAGAACACAGCAAAATTGACCACACAGTGGTCGAAGCAGAAAAAGGTGAATGTCACTGGGTGGTCTAGTTAGAGTGCAGACTTAAACCCTACTAGTACTGAAGATCTGTGGAATGACTTGAAACTTACAGTCCATCCACGGTCACCATCCAATCTGACTGAGCTTAAACAGACCTGAGTGGGCAAATATTACACAGACAAATGTGCAAAGTTTGTAGAGAAGTATCCCAACAGACTCAATGCAGTAATGAAAGCAAAAGTTGGTCCCACAAGGTACAGACACTGGTTAGTGATGATTTATAGTGAAGTGACCACTTGTCATACATGAACACAACACACCATACAGTGTGAACAGAAACAGTTCTTTCTCTGTATTTAACCCATTCATTTAACCCATGCACTAGTAAAGACAGCTAGAAAAGACCGCTAGAAAAATTGTTCTTTGTGTGTGTGTGTGTGGCTCCAATGCAAAAGGGGTCCTTTCCTATAGCCATAAATTTATATAGATTAGATAGATAGATAGATAGATAGATAGATAGATAGATAGATAGATAGATAGATAGAGAGAGAGAGAGATAGATAGATAGATAGATAGATAGATAGATAGATAGATAGATAGATAGATAGAGATATAGATATAGATTACAGTTAAAGACCACTAAATATCATGTGTGTGGTGCTGGAAAGAGCATATCTGACACAGCAGTGTTCATTTGGTGGTTCTAGGATTTTGCTTTGAAGTACTTTTCTTTAGTAGTGTAATATACATATAGTTATTTTTGTTACTTTGTAGCCAGACACTGTTCCCCAGTGGATGAAATTTAACATGTTTTCTTTCCATCAGCCTCCTTTAACCCACAATGCCTTTATTAGTATATTTTACTACCTTAGAGACAAACTAAGTGCACATAATCTCCATCCACACCCACTAAGGACTCAGTTAAGCCTGCACTGTGATTGTGATAGATTTAGTGGTTATTCTGTGTTTATGTAAAAAAACAGAGAGGCTTAGAGGAGAAGGCACAAGCGTAATAGCCATTACAACCAGCACCAGTAGATTTGTATTGACCATTCAGTCACTCATAGGAATACAACAATGTGAGATCAACAAATAGACCTGCTTAAGTTATGGTTGAAAAAAACATCTTTATTTTGAATGTTCAATGTGAAAAAGCAGGCCTAAAAATATTCATGGGATTGTTATGGAATTTTGGACTATTAAAAGCTTTCTGACATATTCCTCTAATGGAATCTAAATAAAAGTCACCGTAATTCATCTGACTGGACCGTGGCCAGGGGCGCAGGGCACTTAGCTGCAATGCACTGCAGAGAGTATGGAGCTAGGAGCTGAAGAGCGCATTTCATATGGTGGAAAACAGTGCTGATGGGTTAGAAAGAGACAAATTATTAACATTCTCAAATCTTCTTTAGTATGCTTTTGTTTTTTTATACTATGTGTCAGCACCTGTAATCTCACATGGAAACCTAATTTTGAAGCTGATGTAATGGGCTCGTAAATAAATGAACATCCATGCAGTCATTTTAAAATGATAAATTTCACTGTGTTATGGAATATAGTCATTTTAATCTGTGACATGTTAATTATTCGTGTAGACTGCCATCAGAAAGCATGCCTCCTGAACACATAGCAGGAATGATTAAAAGGCATAGTTATGCAACTTTGATTAGTCTGCCTCATATGAAAAATGGCATATTTTGCCTTTATGTGTGGGAAAATCATTATTTACAAGTGGCTTCTTGTTGGTAGCTTGGCACAGTCCATCTTTCAAAAGTCCTCCCTTACCACAAAAAGAGGCTGTATGAAATTATGTTTATGGTTATGTCATTAAATGTCAGTTAAGGTACAATCCCTGGAGATTCTTTATTTGCTGCAAGAGTACAGTCACGTGAAAGCAATGTCTATTTAATAATACGGACTGCCATATAAGGTACTAGTGTGTAAATCAGCACAGGCATTGTGTTAGGGGGGAGAATTTTTCCCATGGTCTTGTCAGTGGTTAAAATTTTTTTATTTTAGAATCCAATCAGCAAAATAGGGCTTTCTTGTGTCTTGTACTTACCTTAGTCAATAATAAAAAATATGGCAATGTCATTTAATTCTGATTAAGATCAATAGATACTTAACCTGATATTTTCTCTCCATGTGGAAAATGAGGGTGGTTCTCTGCTTGTGGTTTTGATGATGTGGAAATATGTGTCTGAATGAAGAAACCACCACTGCTGGTTAATACCACAAAGGCTTAGAAAGGATAGAGAGATGCCATGCGTTAGACCATGGGAAGTGAGCCACCACTGTTCTTCCTGAAGATTTATGCTGATGACATGTCCTTTAACCCCCCACCCCCTCACAAGTCTTGTATGCCTGATATAATATGTCATACATCAGGACTACAACAGAAAGCAACAGCTGCATACATAATTAATATACAGTGGTACATTTTCACACACTATGCTTAAAGCAATAAGGTCTGTCAGATAAGCAGCAGCAGTGAGAACATTAGCACTAGAGGGAGAGAGGGAGAGACAGAGACAGAGAGACAAAGAGAGACAGAGAGAGATATAGAGAGACACAGAGAGACAGGGAGAGATAGAAATAGAGAGAGACAGAGAGAGATAGAGAGACAGAGAGCAACAGAGACAGAGAAAGAACGAAAGGGGGAGTTATGAGGAGAGAGAATCAAAGAAAAAGAGAGGTGAAGCTGGAAAGATTTAAAGAAAGAGAGAAAGAGAAAGACAGATCAAGATAGAGAGAGAAAAGATGGAGATAGAAAACGATAAATACATGATACATACGCTCTTGGCCTTGTATGTCCATGGCAATGAATAAGAAATGTGTGCTCCTTCATGCATTACTGGATGATACAAGTTGTTTTAAAATCGCCTTTGTATAAAACTCATCTCACTTGTTTGCTTGCGTGACTGCTTGTTTCCAGTGCTGTTGTTTTTTCCACAAATTCAACATTCTGAAAACCACTTGGCTTTACCTCATTACCAAGGGAAATTCAACCCATCTGTAATTTTCTGTGCAGCACTCCAGTGCATCACAGAGTAGAACGGTAAAAGTTTAATTGTGGCCAACAGTGTATGTAATCAGGCTTAAATATGCTGCACACACATATCTGCATCACTCTGCCCTCAGGTCATGTATTGCCATAATCTGTCATTTGTTAAGACCGGTAGCTTCAGCAAAATGCGATGTATATAAAATCATTTAACAGGCTCACTGTAAGTACAGAGACAGTGCCCTCCAGGGAGTATTGCTGGCATACTCAGCAATAAATCAAGCAGTGTGTGGGTGCATTCAGTATGTACTGAAATGCTACGTGCTGTATACAGTGGCTCTATATTTAGTGCAGAGTTAAGTTGTTATTTTAGCACAAGGTTAAAAGGTCATACATAATAAATTCTAAACATGCAGGAAATCTAGACAATGTTTCCACCATAAACCAGTCTAGTGCATCCCAGTCAACTGGTTGTGTGGCCTCTGTGTGATTTTGTTGAAACTAATATGTTTAGATATATTAATATGTGCCATTCAGTGACAAAGAAATGTAATCTGATGTGATGGTTTACTTCAACAGGATACACAATGCTGCTTTAACTCACACACGTGTTTATTGTTTTCAGCTGCAGTTTTATACTGACATGCTTCCCACATAAATACTGTAGATCTAATTAATGATAATATTTACTTTCAGCCAGTGTTTGCCCAAACCCAAAACCTTTGGTCCAAGTTCCACACAAATTTAAACGGCCTTGAAAAGCAAAAGTTTTTACATGCCTTCTTCTAGAACAATGCTAAAGACAAAATTAGTCTGTTTACCAGACACAGAGCGTCCCCATTCATGACCTACATACAGTGTGAAAAAAATGTTTGGGGCTCATACTGAGTTACATAAACTTCTAATAGTAAGTAAACAGAGGGGAAATCTGCAGTTTACATTCTGTTAACTCATGATTTCTTGTTAATGTACTAGTTTAACTAACCTTTTTAAAGCTAAAGCACAATTTTAATAACGTGAATATCAGCTGACAAGTTATAGAATAATAAGGGTTATACCACCACTACTACAACTACTAGTACTACTATTGTTAATGATAATAAACATTGTTATTATTATATTATTATTATCATCATCATAATAAAAGTACACTTATGTTGTTATTATTATTACTGTTGTTGTTGTTGTTGCGGTTGTGGAATTTTTTATGACCCCAAACTGTTCTGTAGAATTAAAGCTACTGTATTTTTAAGTGTATAATTTTAAACTATAAATGATGGCGGGAAAGAACCTCAAAAGCCTTCCAAAAACTGCCTTCCCTTTTTCTGTTAATGGACTTTGGATAGTAAGGGAATGCACATCCGCTCGTCTTTCATCATTGTAAAGCCAACGGAAACAAGTCACAGGTACTTTTTCACAGGTACAAATTCCTTGAATGCTACACAAAAACCACAGACTCTAAAGAATTACCTGCAGCCAAGTTTTGCACATTTTCCACTTTCCAGCTCCAGTTAAGATTGAAGTGTTCTGAAAGGAACAAAAGATGTTTTCTTTTGTTATCTTAAAATATAAAATAATACACAATAGTTCTGGACACAATAGTTCTACACAATATATTACCTGAGGAGAGTCATATGACCTGTGATTGAAGGTCCATGGCCAAGTAACAGTTGAATTAGGAGACACAATAGGTGCAGCTTATTTTTTAAAGGCTAAGCAATAGAAAA
>JBBPCX010000023.1:7704347-7741832 GCA_037974365.1 Hydrocynus forskahlii | reverse complement strand
ATGCTGTAGAAGTTTCAAAAAGTTATGTTCACTATAGGTCCATATGGCATAACAAAGTCTAATTCTAAGTGAAACCATTTAATTCTAAGTGATAAAGCAAGGCAAAAAAAACTTAATGTAAGAATAATTTATATAAATAATAACCATTGTTGATGCATAAATACAAATAAATGTCATGGGTGGATCTCAAGAAAAGTAAAATAAAATACAAGAAAAAGAATCTCATTTTTTATTATATATTTATATAAAAAATGGGAGGTTGAATCTACTTCACATGCTCAGTTCTGAATCTTTAAGGAATGCTTGGTGAAAACACAAAGAAAGAAGCACAAGCACAAAAGCTGCTTGTTTGTTTATTTTAAAACTGGATATTTTTCAAAAGGCCACATTGCTGGTTTCAGTGAAAGTGTTCAGCTGCACTGTTATAATTTTGTGAAAGTAATATGGAGCAGACCAAAAGGAATGTGCGCACTACCCCTTCAGTTTTTTATTGCAGACACGTTTAAAATTAGTCAACAACACATCAGCAAAAAAATGATTCATTTAAAATAAATTCTCTGCAGAGCAGCCTTCATGCTATACAATATACAATATGACATATTCTTGTTTGTTCCTGCTTGCAAGACAAGATAAAAAAAAAATGATGGCATTTTGCAGTCTTACCCAGAGCAACTTACAATCATTAGTTAAAGGAATTGGAGCAACTGAGGGTTAAGTGTCTTGCTCAGAAAAACAACGGGGGTTTGAACCTGCAACTTGTGATTACTGGGATCATAAGTGAGTGTTTTACCTGCTAGGGTGCTACCATCCATTTAAACAAAAAAAATGTAACAGTTAATTAGTAGTGTTCTGAGCTGAATCCTGGTTACATGAACAAAAAACTCATCACTGTGCAAAGTACTGGTGACATGTTTTCTGTTTTATTAAATGAGCTTTATTAACAAATAATAAATAAAGCAATCACTGAAACTGGAATAAAAAAAACACATTAATATCAATTTATCTTGGACAGTTTCAAGAATAATTGTTACAGAAGAAGCTGTCCTGTGACTTTATTCAGCAGTTCGTGCTTCCCAAGACACAATGCTACCGTGTGTGGCATGCTGAATTAAAATAGACAAACACAGTTTGGAGACTCAGTTTTCTGCTCATGATGAATAAGTCATGGCCTGTTATGAGGGATGCCCCGGGTCACTGAAAGGACTCAAGCATGATTTGTGCACTAGAACAGATATCAAGACACAATGTGAGCTCACTGACCAAAACCTACCAAGTGTGCAGGGTCTGACCACCTCACACTCCCTTCACTGCCCATTATCACACTACCAGACCACTCATGCTGTACAATCATAGGTATATATCAGAAAATCAATTCTAGCTGCAGGGCAGGAAAACAAGATTGTGTTGACTTTCTGCCCTGTTTGTTTAATCCCACACCTTAACTGGCTCACAAGGGATGCTGTAAGTAATGATGAAAATCAAAAAATTAGCTGCATCTGTAGCCTCAATGTTGTCATAGTCTATATATCAGGTTTTATACACTGAAATCAGAGATGTATTGATATATACTTGTTATAACTTACTGTTAGAAGTTTTGGGCTGCTTTCTTTAGGGGTGGGGAGGCAGTTTCAAAGTCATTACTCAATATTTTTGAGCCATCCAGTGACACTGTGTGAGCAGCAATTTCAAGAGATGCGATGGCTGATTTTGACTTTGGAAAAAATTCCACAAAAGAAAACAAAGTAAAGAATTAATAACAGTAAAAAGCATTGTTGTCACCCCTGCCAAGTAGAGTGGACAAGAAACTGCAGCTGAGACTTCCTCTCTGACTCAGTCGGGTCTTGGTAGTCTTCCATACCATTAGGTATCCTCTCTACAATGATACATTCAAAGTGTCAACCCTTTCTTTCCTTTCTGCTGTATTTTATTTCTGTCCTCTCTTTGCTTTCCCTGACTGTTCAGAAATGATGGAACATGTGAATTCTGCTATGCATGCAACATGACATTACATTCAATAGATTATTTCTTAAAAACGTTTACGCCTAAAAAGGGTGATGCACTTGTGAACATACTACAATGACCGAAAGATGTCCCACTTTTCCTGAAAACTCTTTTTCACTGTACCTATTATGTTCTACAAAAGTGAAACACTGTGCCTAAAAATTAAATACAATTGTATATTTGTTTTTGTATTCTGAATTGTTGTTCACTTGCCTTGTGCTTGGTGGGATCAGACAGATGTCAGATTATGACCTTGCTCAAGATGAGCTATGATGCCAAGCCAGTGAAAACAAATGCTGAACGACAAGCACTATGTCACTAAACATATTCTGCCCACTTTTGTTAAATTCACTCTACACTCAGCTAGCAGATACTAGACAGAGTTCTCTGTGTGATGCCACAGAAGAACCATATTTTGTTCCATAATGAGCTTTTCAATGTATGGTTCTGAGACGTGAATGTGACAGAACTTTTAAAAATTAAAAGAACCTCCAAATTATGTAAAGGTGCTAGGAACAAGCCATGAGTTGATAAAGAATCTTTACACGATATCAAGATTCTTTAAACATTTAAATCTTCATACTCCAATATCCCATGGTTCTTTAGGTAACAAAAATGTTTTATCACCTTTGTAGCACATTTATAAAAAGTGTGTGAGCTGTTACCAAGCAACATAATGGTCAATGGCTTTCAATAATGTGGTTAATTAAGAGCTTATAAGTTTGGAATGTGGCTCAGAAAACTTTTTCAGAAAAGATTTTAGGATTTATCTTCTGCATGTGTTATTCACTAAAACAAGTGAATATGAAATAGGTCGGTCTTGAGTGAAGAAAAACTGCAATAACAAGGCAAATACAGAACAAGAATATAACTACATAAAAGAGACCATGAATATAACTAACGAACAGCTTGATGAAATGAACAAATAGAAAAGTCATTGCTTATTTATTTCCTAGTTAGTGTTGATTGAGAAAACATCCATAGTACGGAGAGCTAAAAGGAAAGCGGCCAGTTAAGCCTATAGTCTATGATCTATCCAACATTGCACAGTGGAGGAAAAATTTAACAAAATTGGATAGAATATCAGAAAATTAATGAGACAAACATATAAATAGTGTTGCAAGCAGTCGTTAGTACACAGTTAATGAGGGAATAACTAATACTCAGTCAGCCCTTATCATAAAGTGTTACTACTACGCTTACTTTTCACTTCTCTTAAAACTTTTTTTTCTTCGCTACACTTACTCAAAAAATATAGTAGGACAGAGCCACGTGTATTGTAGCACATAATCTTTCTCAGACTAGGCACAGCTAGAGCAAAAAAAACAGCTGTTACAAAATCTGGAACTGCAGAAATCAATCAATTATCAAAGGACTTATTTGCAGTCCCTTTCTAAACTGCTGTTGCTTGTACTGATAAGAATATGTTATGTTTGTGTTCTGAAGAGGAAACAGTGGCAGCTGCCCAGCCATTGAGAGACAGAAATGAAGTGCTAGCATGAGAATGAGACCATGGGGAAGATGTCATCCCAAAGAGACTTTCCCTAAGCTCTGGCAGGCCACAGGCGCTCTTTTAGACTTTGAATTCCCATGAAATAAGCCATAAGCCGTATGGCTCTCATCCAGGTGGAACCAGGAGCAATTTGTAAAGAAAACACTGGACATTCTAATCACTGTGTTTATATTTCTGATGAACATGCAACATCTCAAGGCTCTAAATATACTCCCTTTGGCCTTTGCCTGAACGGGGGAGAATAGTACAGTTCTGTTTTCCTTCCTATCTTTTTAGGATACTCTGAGTTTGTGTGTGTGTGTGTGTGTGTGTGTGTGTGAACCTGCAGGATAACAGATTCTGGTCTTCTTTTTAGAAAGTTTCAAAGGGTTGGGTCCGGTTTGGGTCGTTAATTAACAAATATTTTTGTGGGTTGGGCAAGGCAGGTTGACTCTCATAATATGCTGTTGGGTTGCACGTAATAAAAAACACCAGCTCATGCATCATTACAATGCAGACTGATATGTGCCTTATGACTTCAAATGAAAGAAAAAAGAAATATGGCTTAATATAACATAATGATTGAGTCCTGGGTGACATTGAACAAACTACTTACCTAAGGTTTGATTTATTGGATTGAGGCTCCACTTGAATCTCAATCAGACATAAACAGGTCTTCTTTTCTAATTTGCCCTGCAAGGGAAAAAGAGGAGAGTTTGAAAACATTAGTAGCGCTGAAGAGGAGTTTCGAATCTGACAGTAATTGGCTTGGCTCTACTCCAGTGCAGATGTCTTCATTAAAATTCAGGTGCATGCTATGGGGTTGGGTCAGCGACCCTTGCAGTGCAACAGAAACTGTCGCTGGACAATGGGGACTGAATCAGCACTGCCTGTGCCAGCATGGGCACCTGTCCTCTTTCATTTTACATCACTTAATTCACTTTCAGGTAAAGTGTAAAATGTCCTTTCTGCTGAAGATTCATTATTATGGATGAAAAAGCTCTATTCAATCTATCAATGCCCATGTTTCCTTTTTAAGTTTAAGTTTAAGATCTGTTTATAATTATTATTATAATAATAATTATTATTATTACTATTAATATTGCAGAAATAGTACATAGGAGAACCTTTATTTTAAGAACTTTTTAAAAAGCCAGTGGGTTCCACTACTGTTCTGCCACTGGTGCTTTTTGGAACCCTTTGTGCTAGGAGTGCACAGTCCTCATCAAGAGTAACACATCCACAAGCCTGTGACCAAAGTTATGGAAAGGACAGTGGTAAACTCTGTTCTAGTTAATCAAACTGGTAGCCATTCGTATGGCTCTGTACCAGTGAGTAGCTCTCAATTTCTAAAAGGTTGGTGACCCCTGGGGTACACTCTCCAAAAAATCAAATGCCTCTAATGTAGATTTAATCTGTTTTGCTTTGTTAACAGTACCTGTCTGAGTGAAACTGAGTCAGTTGTGTTATTCTGGTGAAATATAGTGAGCTGTCAAAGAACAACCTTGTTAAGTAAACATCTTTCCCATTGCTCCCTGGCATCATTTCCATATTGTTGTACATTTTACTCACCCTCTTTGTATTACCTTTCCCTTTGATCAAGCTTCCTTTTTTCTTTTTACACTCCTTGGTTGACATAGACTTGTTGTTGTTCTTTGTAACAGGAAGTTAACATGTATCCTACTGCTAAGCATGATTCTGTAACACCTTTGAAGTACAGTAACAATGTGATTTAAATATATAGATCTAATTTAAGCTTATTAACTTTTTTGAGTTTCATCAGTTAAACAGAACTGCATTAGGTTGAATGCTGGAGTCTTACATACAACTCATCAGTCTAGTAAATCAAACATCTTATGTTTTTTCAAGTGTAATTTAGAACCAACTTTTAAAAGTAAATACAGCACATCTTTCCATTATACAAAACTTTAAAATTAACTGAATAAGAACAATGTTACAGAGTTTGACAGCAGGGGCTGTTTATTCAGAGATATCTGGTGTGTGAACCAAGTCTGATAAGTATCTGAAGTCTGAGGATAGGAAAAAACTCACAGCAGCATCTGCGAACTGGGTAAGAGGGTCCTCAGATATAAGTCCATAATAGGCAAACTGATAGACAAAGTAGATTGTAACATGTGAGTTGTCTGTTCAAATTCAGTCTTTTTACCCAAGAGTATTGCAAAGGCTTTAAACATGCTTTGCTTTTCCATGTTCCTCAGGAGAGATTTAGGATATCCTTGTAGAGCCTAAGTCATGGACAACAGATGGCACCACTGGGGTTTGAAACAAAATGGTTGCAATAAGGCCCAGTTCTGCATGGCTCAGCAATGTTTACAAGATGCTACCTGAGGGCTTTAACCTTAGTTTTTGATCAGTTGATGTAGTTAGTCTTGAAAAATGATTAGACTCTTTAAACTAATTTAACTCATTAGTCGAATGGGTATTTATGTTTCTGTATATAACAGTAAATAGAATAGTATTTGCTGAATAATAAAGTCTTGAGATCAATAACTAAAATAAACCTGCCGTTTAGGGAGTTAATATGTTTCAGTGTCAAATTACTCAAGATGAACTATGTAATCCAGGAATGGATGTTGAGATTTTGTTTGATTTGCATAAGGCATACATGGGGATTTAAGATGAGTGGGCATTCATTTAGTAATGGGATCACTCACTGTTTATTTAGGCAATATTTATAACAGCCCTGAGAATATCTTGTGATACATGTGCAAATCACATAAGTAGCCTCTGACTGATTTAAAAGATTTGCCTCATATATTTGAAAACCACAGAAGAGTTTTACAGAATATGCAGTATTATACTTATAGTGACATAAATATAACCCTGACTCAGAAAACAGCACTTAACAAATTCAGAGTGGGAAACCTGTGAGAGCAAACATGGTGTCTGCTCATTTGATTAGACACCTGTTCCATTATCGCAGAGACTAAAAACCGGATACTGTTAATAACCCTGGATATAGTCAGAGAGATTAAATGTACTGAAAGTATAAAACAAAATGCATGCAAACAGGCTGATGCAGTACAGTGCCTTGCAAAATGCTTGTGGTGGGAGGGATGCAGAGAAGCTTCTTCAGCATTCTCCAGTTTGACACCCAGAACCGACTCAGCCTTTTTGACCAGCTTGTGCAGTCTGTTGGCATCAGCTGCCTTCACCCCACTGCCCCAGCACACTCTCAACCACACCAGTGGTAGAACATGGTCAACACTGTCCTGCAAACATTGAAAGACCAGAGCCTCCTCAGTAGATAAAGCTGGCTCTGCTCCTTCTTGAAGACAACGTCTGTGTTCCTGGACCAGTCCAGTTTACTGTCAACCCCCAGGTACCTGTAATCTTCAACCACCTCAACATCCATCCCTGTGAGGGTGACAACCAGTTCCTTTGTCTTTGTGATGTTTAGCTGTAAATGGGTTCGCTCACGTCACTCAACAAAGCTGTACACCACACTCCTGTTTTCATCCTCTTGTCCTTCCCTGACACAGGCCATAATGGCATCAGACAATTTTTGCTGGTGACATGACTGAGACCTGTTCCTGAAGTCAGTCTCCTGCAGTGCTGCTCAGAATGTTATCAGAGCAGCACTTCTTCAGCCGAACATGCTGTAGTCGATTAGTGAGGTAGTTCGTAACCCAAGCTACCAATGGAGCGTCCACCTGCATTTCCGTGAGCTATTCCCCAGTAGTGATGCTCAAATTGAGTTAAAAGCACAGACGAAGTAAAAAAAAACACATGACCCTCACAGTATTTTCAACTACATCCAGTAGGGAATAAGCCTGGTTCAGCAGGTAGATGATGGCGTCCTCCACGGCGATTCAGGGATGGTATGCACCCTCTATGGGGTCTAGCCAATGCTCTATTAGCAGGCGTGGATGTTTCAGCATAAGTCTCTTACTTAATTTGAACAAAGATCCTGATCTATGTGTTGTGTGAAACATGAATGAATATGAATATAGATTAAAATTTTTTTGTGTTTTTGGCCTATATTTTTGCATTGTTGAAACCAGGAAACAAAAACGGCACATTCAGTACAAAAGAGCAATGTCACGAAATAACCACTTTTGGTTTCTTTTTGGTCACCCAATAAAACTTTCAGCTGTAGGTTCTTCAAAGAACTATTGTTGTAAAACAGATGTGTGAAAGAGAACTGTTAAAAATGTTCACATCCAGTTTTATAAAAGTAATTGTAAAAAGTAATTGTAAATCAGTCAAAGTAATGTCCTATAACTGTACATCCAGACGGGAACAATTTAGGAACTTTTTTTTAAATAAGGCTTTAAATGTACTTTATATACAGTGTAATGCATTCATAGAACATGGCCCTGACACTTTTATTCATAGTCAACCATAGTCAAACTATGCTTCTGCCCCTTCCTCTCTTTAAGCAGAACATTGTGTTTGTCATACTAATCTCCCTTCTTTGTTGAGATGGACCTTCATCTCAGGATCATATTTCTACTTATCCCCACCCATTAATGTTGGCTTAGAAGGAGGTGACCTGACGCCCTTGTGGCTCACATGTTGTTTATAATGAAGCTAATACATTTGTCAACTTCAATACTGATCTTTCTCTCAACAGCTATTCTCATTTCAGGGTGTCAGAACCACCTACTATAGACTCAACAATCCTGCCAGGACTGTCTAATATATAGCATAATGTTGCAAACATACATATATTTTTTATTCCAAGTTATTTTATTGTAGTATTTTATTCTATTGTTTTTTTATTTTACTCTCACTTTTAATAATTTATAGAGTGCTCTACATTTTCTATATATTTGTTTTACTTTATATTATCATCAAGTCAAATACTTGTGTGCATTGGCAAATAAAGCAATTCTAATTCTAATTTTGAAGATGGACCTGAACCTCACAACAGATCAAATTGGCACTCATGGAACCCTGCCCTTCTTTATTATACAAAATTCTGTTACAGCTGTGGTATATAGTATTACAATATTTTGTACCAAGGATAAAAAAACACAAAATATTCTGCACCTAAAATTTTCTACTTACCCCAGATGTAGTCGATCAGCCAAAACATATCTGATTGTAAGCTATGAAACAAAACTTGTCTGTGTAGCCATACACTGCAGAAGGAATTGATGAGCAAGAGAGGGTTTTCATGAACTGTAGAAGGAGTCCTAATCAAGAATCAGTTTTTATGACAATGACATTCATAAATACAGAGGAATGTGATCTAATATTGACAGGAGCTTCGTGGATTAATTTAATGCAAATAATTAGGGTGACTTCTGACTTCTAGTGTTTTTGTTGGCAATATTAGCTTAATAACTCCAGTGCTAAACACGAAGGAGCAAGATTTGGACACCAAACATGTCTGACTACATGTGGGCAATACAATTGTGTAAGTTGACACTTGTGTATGTCCAGAGAGAATGTATAAATTTGATTTTCTGCCTGTCAATTCCTTTAAGTTAGATGCAGAACAACAGGATTACTGATCCATGTTCAGAATACTAGTAACATCAGTGTCATGTCCTGGTAGGCGGCCGCTAGATGCCGACAAAGGTTAAGTTTTAGTTATGAACTTTTATTATGAAGTGGTGATGTTTTCTCATTTATTAGTCACCGCTGGGGAATGTTAGAGTTAAGTGATTGTGTATTGTTTTTGGTGGTGGGATTTGTGTTAGATGTATTTAAGGGGCTTGTGTTTAGGTTTAGGTTGTGGGTCAACTGTCATGCTTAGTTGGTCGTTTCGCCAGTCTCCTTTAGTTAAGTGCTTTGAGTTTTGTTTCTGGCCCTCCTGCCTGTTTGTTTATGCTGTTTAAATAAATGAAAGTAAAATGGATGTCTGCGTTTGCACCTGCCCTCATTTAGGCGATATGGAACAATGTGACAATCAGCAGTTTGCAGATGAAAGCCTGTGAAAAAAAGCCTCTTCAGCTACACAAATTGCAGAAAATGTGACTTATCATCTGTTGATTAACCTCCAGTTAAAACAAAACATCTTGGAAACAGGCAAAGCGGAAATGAGTGAAATGAATGGAAATGTGTGGTAGACTTGTGTACACAGGGGTGTAAAATTATGTGAACAACCTCATGCAGTCTTAATCCACAATATCGTGCTATCAGTATTCAGGGGAGGGATATATGAATAGACTGAATGATCTGCCCACAGCTGGATCCAAAATATTGTCTGCCATTCATCATTTAGCCATCATGTATAATGCTTGACGGTTTTTTGTAATGCAAAATTAACAGATGGACGTCATATAACTCCAGGTCAGAGATGTTCCCCTTCTGTTAGCTTGAAATGAATCCTTTGTGTGGAAAATCAATGGTCTAACCAGTTCTCCACCTCATGATTCAGCCGGTCCAGCTAAACTCAGTAGGAGCTAATTCTCAGGAATGGAATAATTAATTCAGGTTCATGGCAGCTTTCAGGAATACATAATGTTCAGGGCCACTGACAAGAACAATCTGTTAAATTGACTTCAATGCTTCATTTAGGATTCTGACTCGCTATGGGATTGAAGAGTGGTCCCAAAACAACAGCTCCCCTCAAATCAGCACAATAATTCTCAGTCAGTGTGTATTTAGTTTGGGTTAGTGTTGGTCTCATGAACCCAGACAAACAAATGTCTTTCTGTGCTTACATGTGGATATCAACACCCTTGCATATTAACAATATGAAGAAGCTGTCATTTAAATTAGATTTAGGGGTGTCACCTGATTTAAAAAAAGTCTAATTAATTACAAACTCTCCGATTAATTAATCTAAATTAATCACACGTTTGCTATAAAAATATTTAAAAATTTCAATGAATTCTGGCAAATTAGTGAATAAATAATCAACATTACAGACTTTCAATGTCTCTTTTATTTAATAACTCTTTTTACACTGTTCATGTGCAGTAATGTTCAGTCAAAAATATGACCTAATATGCTGATGGAACAAAATGCTTCAGCAAAATCAATAGTAGAACTAAGTTCATCCATAAGGTGCAGTTTAAACAATGTACATACACGCAGGGTGTTCTGCTGCCATAGAGCAAATTAGTAGCAGAGTCTATCAATTTTGCCAAAAACCAGGCCAAACTGTTTGCCCAATGTAGCGTGGTGGACGAACCCAATAGCGGATTATGCACGAGAGAGTCGGTAAACCACACAGTTAATCTGATAATGCTCTCAGCAGGGAGTAAAGATTCCCACCGGGAATCTGCATTCTCAAACACTCTCACAGTGTATATAAACACGATTAAAGAACCGGAGTATTCGCGGTACAAGCTGGAGTCATATCGAGTTGAGGAGGGCATGGACTCACTGTCTGAGCACTGGTTACTTACCACTTCCTTGTTTATATACCGTGTGACGCACTTCAATTCTGGATCCTATTGCGTGTCACGTGACTGGTGTGCATGACAGTACTGCACCCTCCAGTACCGTTGCCAGATGGACCCAGCTGAGAGGACATCTGATGATGGTAGTCCTGGATAAAAGACGGGTCCAGGATGAAGCACCGGGGGTTCCAAGACCATTCTTCCGGACTGTAGCCTTCCTGGTCAACGAAGTACTTGGTGCCCAGTCACAAGTCAAGGATCCATCAGACGGTGTAGACATGACCACCATTGATGATCCTGGGGGGAGGAGGAGCAGATTCCTGGGGAGACCGAGAAGAAAACATTGAAGTTGAGAGATGTGAAACACAGGGCTGATCTGGATGGAGGCATGCAGCTGGAGCCAGTAGGTGACAGGGGTTATCTGGTGGGTGATCTTGTAGGGACCGATGTAGTGGGGTGAGAGCTTCTGGGATTCTGTACGGAGGTGAAGGTTCCTGATTGAGAGCCAAACCCTGTCACCGACGAGGAACAATCATCCCAGAAGGTGACGACAGTGAAGTTTTTGGATATAGCGGTTGTTAGCCCGCTGGATGGAATTGTGGGCCCACTGCCAGAGGCATTTGGACTTGCGGACCAACTGTTGGGCCGATAGTACATCATCCTCCGGATCCTGGAAGTCAATCATCGGAGGTTGGAAACCGTGGCATACCTCAAACAGACTGAGCCTGGTGACTGACGAGGCGTGGAGGTTGTAGGAGAGATCAACCCAGATGAGGTAGCGGGCCCAGGAGCACTGACGATTGGCAACAAAACATCTCAGGAAGAGCTCCAGTTGTTGGTTTGTCCGTTCTGTCTGACCACACATGCTGGCAGACTGTGTGCTCAAGGACTAACTCGGCAGTGGATTTTGCAGTGGGGAGTCCAGTGAGGGCCACCAGATGAACAACCTTGGAGAAGCGGTCAAGGATAGTGAGGATGGTGTTCTTCCCATCCGACTCTGGCGGGCCAGTGACGAAGTCCATGGCGATGTGCGACCAGGGATGATAAGGGACTGGAAAAGGTTGGAGGTTCCCCAGTGAGGGCTGATTGGTGGACTTGGCCCTGGCGCACCCCGCACACACCTGAACGAGTCCCTTAACATTTTTGGCCATGCTGGGCCACCAGAAGGCATATTGGAACGGGTTGAGGGTCCTGAGGTAACCCGGGTGACCAGCTACGGCTGAAGAGTGACTCCAATGGAGGGCAGGGCTGGCGTCAGAGCGGATCTACCGGGCTGGCATCTAACTGACAATGGGGGGGGGCATTATTGATTGTGAACTATCGATATTCACATGAGTGACACTAGGGTGCTGGAGCATGTGTAGGGGGGGCGTGGCAACTTGCTAGGGGGGGCAATGCCTTCGAATGCCCACCCCTTGATGCCGGCACTGATGGAGGGCGTCGGTACGTAGGGCTGTGGGTATGTAGAGACATCCAGGCAGGGTGCCTGCTGGAGGGGGATCCAAGCTCTGCCCCTGGTGGACCCTATCTTCTAACTTCTACTGGAGCAGAGAGATGATAAGCTGTGGTGGCAGGACAGGCGCATACAGGTCCATCCAGGGGCCTCCCTGCCTCATACTGGCAAGAGAAGGCATCAGCCATTGACAGTTGGAAATTAAACTGTTCAAAGAACAGTGCCCACCGTGCCTGCCTGTTGTTTAGCCTGTTGTATTGAGATGAGGTTTTGGTGGTCTGTCCAGATTATAAATGGGTCACAGCCACCCTGAAGCCAGTGACACCATTCTTCCAGTGCCCAACATCTTGCGGTCCCCTGCCCTGTATCGCTGCTGAGTGGGTTTAAACTTTCTGGATCTCATTGGGAGAGGTCTGGACCTCGTTGGGAGAGAACAGCTCCTACGCCCACATTGGAAGCATCCATTTTCACAATGAATGGCTTGGAAGGATCTGGGTGAAGAAGGATGGGAGCAGTGGTGAACAGGTGACAGAGGTGGAGGAAGCCTTGGGTGGCTTCGGCAGTGAAGGTGAAGCAGTTTTTTGAAGCAATAGGTGGCCGCGCTGAGATACACTTTGGTGAGGAAGTTTGGTGGCTCTGCGTTTACTGAATACCTCTGCCATGTCACGGTACTGGATGGGAATGGTTTCCATGTTGATGTCGGAGGCCCCGGACTCCCCAGAACACGTCTCAGCCATTGCCCGGAGACAAAGCTCCTGACAGTTCTGGCCCCATTGTAGGATCTTCTCCTGCTTCCAGGAGATGAAGGGGTAGTGCAGATGAAGCCAGGGGTGTCCAAGGATGATAGGTGGTGTGGTGAGTGAAGTGACGAGGAGTTGGAGGTCTTTATGGTGATCATTGAAGGTGATGGAGAGTGATGAGGTCTGGTGAGATTTCCACCAGGAATCTGCGTTCTCAAACACACACACAGTGTATATAATCACAAATTAAAAAGTTCTCACGGTACCAGCTGGAGTCGAGTTGAGTTGTGGAGGGCATGGACTCTGAGCACTGGTTGCTCACCACTTCCTTATTTACATATCATGTGATGTGCTTCACTTCCGCGTCATGTGACTTGTGTACATAACAGATTCATGCTACCCTATGGAAAAATGCTACCTTGAAGTTATAGTCAGTTTATAACACTGATAATGATGAGAAATTTTATTTAAAAAATATATTTTTTAAGTCGTCAATTGGTTAATGCTACCCAATCGAAAAATGCTTCCTTTAAGTTTATACAGTTTATACAGATGAGAAGTAGGCAAATAATATGCATAATCGGAGAAAATATATTATCTCTAAAAAAAACATTTTAAGCAGTCTATTGATGCTGCCCTGTTGAAAAATGCTACATTGAAGCTTTTACAGTTTATACAGTCAATTTAGCACGGATAATTAAGAGAAATAGACAAATAATATGCACAATCCGAGAAATATCTATTTTATTTGAATGAGAAGAGCCTAGATAAATAGACAGATAGATCTTTAGAGGTTCCTAAAGCCCGTTTATACAGGCAGGTTCTAACACTGAGAAACGCTACCGTGAAGCAGGGTGTTCTGACGATTTATGCTGCCTTGTCGAAAAATGCTACCATAGCACAAATCGACAGCAGAGCCTATTGATTCATGCCACCCTGTCGAAAAATGCTCCCTTGAAGTTCATACAGTTTATACAGTCAGTTTATGACACTGATAATGAGGAGAAGTAGGCAAATAATATGTATGATCACAGAAAAATATATTTTATTTTAAAATATATTTTATTAGCAGTCTACTGATTCATGCTTTCACGGATGGAAGTTTATACAGCTTTTTTATATTATATTATATTATATTATATTATATTATATTATATTAACAAATTACATTACACTTCTTTTAGTTACTTTAAGCGTAACCAGTGGTTTCCTTCTTCATTTTGCTTCCCTTGTGTGAATTATATGGTGCAAGTTAAGTGGACAAAAGTTAGGGGAATTTAAGAAACACCAATATCTGAGCTGAAAGCCTGATGGCAAAAAATAACAAAGTGGATACATTTCTAAGCAAAGTCAGTTCAAAGTTCTAGAAAAAAATTACTACATTCAGAACATATAACAGAACATACAGTTGCATTCAAAAGTGAGAATATGTACCCATTCTTATAAACAACACACTTCTTCTCTTTTGTATAAAATGATTATATATAAAATGTTGTGCCCCTCTGGACAAAATTAATAGATCTCTTTTTCCTGTTCTGCAGAAGCTGAAATAGCTTTCTATTAAAAGATGGAACCTGAACTTAGCTGTCAGTCTGACTCACACTATTTTGACTCACGGAACTGCGTTGTAAAGATACGAACATAGTTTATTAAAAGAATGCTGTAGTGCATAAATATGACCTACATTTTAGAAACATTGCTCACAAAGTACATTTTGTCTGGGTTATGTGAAGAGCAAGAACAGATACACATACAAAAGGTGTTTTTTTGAGTGTGCATTTGTGCGTGAGTGTGCAAGTGTGACTGACGCACAAGAGTGCCAGTGAATGTATTCAGTTATTCTAAGCGTTCTAAACAATGCAGGTCATATCAAATCACTTCTTTGTAAATGGTGAGTTTTGGGATTTTTTCAGGTGGGGTGGGGCAGTGTGTGACTGAAGGAAGCAAGAGAGAAAAAGAAGAAAAGAAAGAGAGATCCTCTTGTCACTTCTAATACTACTGTCTTCTAATATTTCCTTTTTTCTGCAGATTGTATTGATCTCACTGAAGGAACACTTACAAATAATCCAAATAATCCTATAGACCATAACTGAATTAATTAGAATACATTAGAATAAAGTCCTGCAATGAGTTTCTGTATGCATTTTAGTGCACAGTGTGTATTTATTTAAAATAAAATACAAAATCTGCCATCACTTTTGCTCAGGCCACATTTGTTTTATTTGTTCCTCAATCTGTTTCTACCCAGTAAGAAGCTTTATAATATAGCATTTGAAATTACACTTAGTTCTGTTATTATATTTCAGCTCCCTTTAGTTCAAAACAGACACTGTAGGACCATTATAGGACAATAAGAAAATAGGTTTTACTAGACTGTAAAAGCAGCCTTACATATGATCATGGGTTTATCTCAGTATGAAGTTGTTATTCTTCCCCTTAGCACAGTCATTATGTAGGAAAAGAAGAAATTAAATTAAATTAGTCCACTGAAAAAAATCAACTTGAGAGCTGTATGAAGAAAATATTTGTTTTATATTTTTTAAATATATTTTATCAGTATATAAGTAAACAAGTACAATAGTAGTAAGATCAAACTCTAGGCATTCTGGGAGTCTTGTCAAAGACTGCAAATCTTCAAATCTGAGCTATAGTCTATAGTTAGCTATTCAGTTTCAGTCAATAGCAGCACTAAAAGTGCAAATTCTCCAAGACTTAATTTTTAAACTTCAAATATAGAATGACTGATAATGTTCACCATTGTACAGTGCTTAGGATAGGCATAAAAAATTGTATTATGTGGCAAAAAGATGTTACTGGCAGATGCATGTTTCCCACTTGTGGGACTAATAAAGGCTTATCTTATCTTATCTTACCTTATGACCATAATCCTGACAACTTTACACTTCGCCAAGTACAGGCATACATTCAGACAAACATTTACAACTTACTTTCTTAACCTACTTTTTCCTCTTTTTCCTCCATGTTGTTAGCTTTCAGAAGCAGAAAATAAACTACTTGTAATTACTTTTTTATTTCACTAGTACATCTGTGACTAACTCTATGCATGAGAAACAGTTTAGCAGAACTGGTAATGCAATTTCCCCTTTCCTCAAAAATGCACCCAAATTAAGAAAATATTACTTTCTAGTGGTGAACTTTCTGCTCTCCTTTGTGATATGGTGTCAGTAGAGGTCACACAGATGTCCCTTATGCACACAGAGGAAGTTGAGGTGGGTCAGAGAAGCGTACAGGGATTCTGTGATGCCTGTTGTATCACAGATGAATAAGGAGGCAGGCTTCTAATGTTTACGGCCTAACAGATTGCATTTGTAATATTACAGAAGGACCATGTCCATATTGGAACATGAGTATTATTATTTAAGTATTGATGAGCAAAATCTTTATGATTCATTTAAATACATTAGTATGAATTAGTTTTTTTTATTCAAGTTGGTTTTACTTTATGTTATGTATTATTAATGTGGAGTTGGTAAATGTCTACAGGTTCACATTCTTTAAATTACCATTTGCACAAATGTCATATTTGCGTGTATGTATGTATGTGTGTGTGTGTGTGTGTGTGTGCGTGCGTGAGTGAGTGTGTGTGTGTGTGTGTGTGTGTGTGTGTGAGTGGGTGTGTCTGTGTGTTCTTTCCTTGTTGGTTTTTATGTGATTCTATCGATGTACATACACTGTTGAACAGACACGAATATGTCTAGAATAGCTGATATTAAGAACAAGATGAAACCTGACTGTTTAACTGTCCTTTGAGGTTCAAAGAATGTACAATCAACATATCACAAAAAACAAAAAATGTCTCCCTTATTGATGATTTTTATTTTTCTACTCCACTTAAACATAACAACTGTCTTTATATTTTGTTATTTTTTATGAACAAACAGAAATACAGTAACCCCTCACTTTAACGCAGATCAGCGGTTGCTGTTTCAGTCCATCATGGATTTTTGAGAACCAAACTAATAATTGTTTGCTGAAACCCTGCACTAAGTGGAAACTACAGATATCCTCCGTAATTCTTTTGCTTTTGTGATGTCCGGGCCATGCCCCCTGGTCCTCTGCTGGGTTGCTAAGCACTGTGTCCAAACATAAACCCTGCAGGAGGACAAGGGGGCGTGGTGGACGAGGTCTGGACATCACAGCTTTTTTCTGTAGCAATACAGTTCCGTTCCGAGAGCTCCTGCATATAGTGAAAAACAGCATTTTTGTGATGTGGTTAAAAAAATGTCTAAAAATGCCTATGTTTAATAATAATAATAATAATTTATTGTAATTTTGATGTCATTTTAAACTCAGTTTAATCCATTATGCTTAAAGAAAATGTAAAGGTAAACCCGTATTCGTACTGTACAGTTTACTGAACTCCCGCAGTGCTAGAGTGTAAATACCGATGTTACTCCTATATAAACTTTACTGTAATGCATGTACATGTGTTTTCTTTGGTGTGCCCTGTCGTTTTCTTTGGTATAAGCAGGTAAATACAGTAATAAATTCATTTAATTTACAGTAATAAAAATACAGGGTTTAAAAAGAACAAAACGAAAAACACGAGAATACTCCAGACGAGACGATCCATGAGAGAAATTCTGGTCTGTAGCTGTCAGACATGCGTCACAGGGCAGCAGCCAATCAGCAGCAAGGAGAAATAAATAACGTTTTCGGATTGGCTACTTTCAAACCCCCCACCTCTGAGTACAGTGGTATTTCACTATCCCACTATTCACCATTCTTGGTGTTCTTTTGTCAGTTACAAAACATTTATAGTTTTTATATGGAAATATAGCTGAATTTACAGTAATATTGCCGCGAAAAAAGCCGTGATGTCGGGGCCTCATCCACCACGTCCCCGCATCCTCGTGCTGGGTTATGTTTGGGCCCGGACATCACAAAAGCAAAAAAAATGAGGATATCTGCAGTTTCCGCATTAGTGTGGGGGTTTCAGCAAAAAATCATTAGTTCGGTTCTCAGAAAATATCCATGTTGGACAGCAACTGCTGATCTGCGTTAAAGTGGGGGTTTACTATATATAATTTTTCATTCATTTTAGTGCTAAATAATAAATATATAATTTACTAATTTTGCAACATAAATATTAACGTAAATTCAGCTACATTTCCATATAAAAAATAACTACAAATGTTTTGATACTGTCGAGAGGACACAAAATCTTGGGATGGTGAAATACGGGAGGTTTGAAAGTAGCCAACCCGAGAATGCTATTTATCCTTGCTGCTGATTGGCTGCTGCCCTGTGACGCACGTGTGTGAGTTACAGTACAATATAAACAGTGGTAATATTGGTATTTTACATTCTAGCACTGCGGGAGTTAAGTGTAAACTGCACAGGACGAATATGGGTTTACCTTTAAAGTGTTCTGGGCGCATATTTAGGGTTTACACTATAAAAATAGGCATTTTAGACATTTTTTTTACAACATCGTAACAACGCGTTTTTTCACTTTATGCGGGTGCTCTTGGAACGTAACTGTTGGAACGTTTACTATACTTGGAATAGGAACACTTTAACTTACACTTGAACTAAATACAATTTTTGCCTTTTCCTGCAATGTTACGCTTTTGGAGATAAGTGCTTTTTTAGGACAGTAATGACAGTAATTTTCTCATGAAGTTCCCAGCATTGAAAAAATAGTTCTTATGCTTTAACTGTTTTATATATATTATATAACTGTATATATATTATATTTATGTTTGATTTTTGCTAGTTAACTGAAAAAGTGTACTCCTGCTCCAGGTGTCTGTGAGAAGTATGTTGTTAGCTCCAGCACACAGTCTGCTTGTAGTTTAAATGATTTTTTATGAACAAACACCTGATTGGTTGGTTAGCAGGGAGTCAGACAGTGTTTTCCAGGTTTCATCCTGGGCTGCTTTTTAATTGATGCTGTATTTTAGGTGTTGACCTTGACTTGTCAAGAGTTGTCCACAGTACCATCTAGTGGATTTATTGATCCACTAATCTCTGCAACCCAAATGTCTTTAACAGCCAGTGTACGCCACTGCATGAGAGAACCCTAATAATCAAATTTAGAAGTATGCTCTGGGGGCAAATAGCAGTTATGAAGAGAGGTTTATGCAATATCTTTGTTTCCCACATAGCATGTGGGAAGGAAAGCTTGTTGGCATAGACTGTTGGTGAGCTACACTCATGGAAAACAGAAGTAGTGATGCTATTTCCAGCATGTAACTCATTTTATATAAGCTGCTGCTGAGAGAGGCTGTGCTGTCAGAGAAAATGCTCACTTCTGTGACAATAATCACAGTAGGCCTATTTGTTCCATGTAAGTACTTCTTTTTCTATGATCTGATTTCTATTACTATAATCAGTAAAATGATGCTGAGCTTTGTTCTTTTTTTCTAGTATATGAAGCATCTGTTGTGACTGTGATTGGACGTTTCAGTGAGACGGTTATTTTGCCATGCAATTATGATGTTGGCACTCATGGCATATTAAATATTTGTTGGGGGAGAGGTCAGTCCTGGTTCAACTGTGAAAACACTATCATATCCACTGATGGATTGAGTGTAAACTTCAGACAGTCATACAAATACAATTTACCCAGCATGTTGCAAAACGGGGATGCTTCACTTACCATCAAGATGGCACAAGAGGCAGACGCTGGATTTTATGTATGCCGTATTGAGATCCCAGGACTATTCAATGACCTAAGCTACACTGTTTTCCTCATTGTTACAAGTGGTGAGCACACATCCCTTTTAAAACAACATAATTTCTAATGAAATGTCACTGTCATAATGTAAACTTCATGTGTAAAATTGAAACTTTACAGGTGAGACAAAAACAAGACTAATTTTACTGAATGTCAATGAATGTTAAAATAAGTACTTCTTGATGATTCATGTTGATCCATTCAACATTAAATATACAGACAACAGAAAGGGCAGATAGTGTTTTCAAAGGGTGCAAATTAAAATAAATAAATGCGTGGAAATGAGGTTTTGATAGAGCAGATGATACACATTCTAAAGCTTGGGTGAAGAAGTGGGTGATGTGGGAAAGAAGGTTCGTCCTACTAGGATGTCAGGCTAGGTTTGTCTAAAACTGTGGTATTATTGATCTTTTATTTCCAGACCCATTCAATATCATCACTGGCACAGAACTCATTGTTTCTGCAGTAAATAATGTGGGAAGCCAAGGTCAGTAATTTATTATCACAACATCATGTCACAGCACACAGGTCAACATCAGTTCAGTAACAAACTACTTACACATACAAAAACACATCTTGATTTGTGAGGGTCATTAGCTATTAGCCTGATGCTATATCTATAGTATAGTTGTCTGTATAGTTACATTTACAGTCATCACTGTCAGACAAAAAGATGTTTACTGGACTTTGTACATGCACCAAAAATTTTGCCACAATGGAAAGGGCAGATGATATATTTAAAAAAAGAACAGTAGCAATAGCAAAAGAAAGGAAGATACAAGGTTTTGCTCCAACAGCAATGATATGATATTGTATCTATATACTGTTTACTTATTTTAAAACATAATTTTTTGTATAACTCCATCATCAGTCAATCCATCATTGTATCAATCAATCAATAAACCATCCCCAAAGTGCAATTGTTGATGGACAAGCACAAAAAATCCCTTAAAACAACACTAAAATAATAAAAGCCAAATTAAGATGAAAAGCCACATATGCAACAATACAGAATACAAAAGTAACACATTAACATAGAATTAAAGATAAACATTAATCTTTTATTTTGTATACATTTTTAATATTTAAATATGAAGGTTTTAATTACAAAGCCAAGGAAACCCCACACATTACACTCCACATGATTTTTTTCATGAAAAATGTTTTTGGGTGTGGTCTTTAGATGATCAACTGTTTCTACTTTTTTCTCTTTCTACTTTTTTCCACTTTTTTCCCTAAAATTGTTAGTAAAGAATAAAGAATAAATTTGGAATGAAACTCTTTATATATGCTAAATGTTTTGAGAACTAACACTTCATTTCAGGTGTCACTGCTGAGTACTCCAGTTTGGATTCCGTTGCACAGCTGGTAAAACCTGAGGTGTGTGAAATATCCTTTCTTTCGGACACTTAATTAACTTCTGTGTTCTTTCAGATGCTATAAAGTTAAGTTAAAATGGGTAATTTTCCTGTTTAGGTTACACCAGAAAGCTTTTTTCCAACAGCACTGCGAGTAGGAGCAGTCATTTTCATCCCTGGTTTAATCATTGGGCTTATATGGAGTAAGTTGGGTTTTAATAATACATTGAATTTACTTGCTTCAAATGTGTGCATAATTTCTACACTAATAAAAATGCCATATCAACACAGTGATCTTTCAGTTTACTGGATTTTGGCAGGCACTATGTTGATGTTATGACCTTAACTTAACTTTTAAGATTAGGACAGACCTTTTTATAACAGTCAACAACATCTGAAGTCAACAATTTTGTGTCTTGTTTAAACCCCATAAGTAAAAGATATGAGATGCTCAAACTGTGGGGAAACTTCCTCATTTCCATTCGTTGCATGAGAGTTTAAATTAGCTCTCAGACTGTGTCTCCCAGGCAAAGTGGAAGTGAAAAAGGTGACTCAGAGGCCAGATTGCTTACTGTGCACTTAAGCGTCCTGCTCACTCTGCCCTCAGAACTGCAGCGTTCCAGAGAACACACAGACAGCAGTGGAAAAGAAAATGCCCCCACCCAACAGCAGAACAACGTCAGCCCCCAACCATGAATGCCTGTGGTAACACCACATGTGGAGGCCAATGAAGATACGTTTTTTCAGGCAGAAATGAATAGAAATGAGATACAACTGCACGTAGAAAATTCTAACTAAAATCTAACCATATAGAATAATGTGCCTAACAGCTGTCTCATGAAATTTCTAAATCTTAAAAGCTTTTTTATGCATAATTTCTTCTATCTCTTTGTTTGCAAAATAAGTTTTAAACCTGAAATGACAGTATGTAATAAGATATACAACAATAATCTGTAGAATTACACTTATACCTATTATGAAGCTGTGTTTCTTCTTATAATTCACATTGACAGCTAGTTGGTCTATCCCATATTGTATAGCTTAACTAGCTATCATTGCGATGTGTTGTGGTAATTTGGATCTAAGATGTAGTGTGATTACTGCAACCACTTGTTTCTCATATTGAGGGTGGTGTAAAACAATGAGCGCAATGTGAAAACAAGTGGAAACAGCACAGGATCATATCTGTTTTGAATTTCTGCTGGATAGATGTCTAGAATGTTAGTAAAAACTCATTCTCCAGGGCACAGTGCTGTTTTACAGAATTCAATCCTTGAAGGGTTAAAACACTGATCAGGTAAGTAAACAAACCCACTTCCAGCCTAGTAAACATTATTTTAACTTAATTTTGCCACAATCCTTCTGACCTAGGTAAAATTCGAAAAAATAATCCAAAACTGTGGTGCAGCTGCATCTCAGAAAGGATACGGGGTTATTAAAAAAAGCATTTGTATCCTGGACCCAGTAATAGGTCCTTGTCTGTACTGGTATATGAACTTGATTTATGCATATCATCAGACAGCAACCTATTAACACACAAAGAAAGAAAGAGGGAAATAAAAAAAGAAAGAAAGAAAGAAAGAAAGAAGGAAAGGAAGGCAGGAAGAAGGAAAGAAAGAAAGAAAAAAAAGAAATAAAGAGAAAGAAAGAAAGAAGGAAAGAAATACCGGAATAAATTTACATTCCTCTGAAAGACCTCAAGCACATGCTGAATCTTACAATTATGACAGTGCTGGAACATACACTATATGGACAAAAGTACACCAACAGAGAATTTTTATTACATTGCATTCAAATACATAGACTTTAATATGGAGTTGGTTCCACCTTTGCAGCTGTAACAGCTTCCAGTCCTCTTGGAAGGCTTTCCACAAGATTGGAGTATTTCTGTGGGAATTAGCATCCATTCATTCTGTACAGCATTTATGAGGTCAGACACTGATGCTGGATGAGAAGGTCTGGCTCACAATCTCTGTTCCAGTTCATCCCAAAGGTGCTGGATGGGGTTGAGGTCAGGGCTCTGTGTGGACCAGTCAAGTTCTTCCACACTGAACTCATCCAGCCATGTCTTTATGTAGCTTGCTTTGTGCACTGGGACACAGTCATGCTGGAATAGAAAAAGTTCTTCTCCAAACTGTGTCCACAAAGTTGGAAGCATGACGTTGCCCAAAATGTCATTGGATGCTGAAGCATTAATGTTTCCCTTCACTGGAAGTAAGGGGTCTAGCCCAAAACCTGAAAAACAGGTGTGTCTGAATACTTTTGTCCATATAGTGTATTCGACTAAAAGTGATATGTTTTTATGTCCTTTGCATGCTAAGTCTAAATACTGAAAATACAAAAAGTTGAAACAAGCAGTCAGTTCATTCAGAACTGTTTCCTTTCCAGACAGCATAGACCCTGGTGGCGTAAGCTGTTCCACTGATTTACAACTCAGTGATATAGAGGTTTATATGCAGGGGTTGACATAAGTGGTATGCAAATGCACGGCCGTTTTCAGTCTTCACAGCACAAATGCGTACCTAATTTGTGACTTCATACTGCGTGTCCCGCCCCGTCCCTCGACTTTTACAGCCTGCCCCGGTACAAGACCACCCCCACATAACAACAACTTGGCCAATTCTGGCCAAGCAATGTAGTTAAAACAATGCAAAGACATCACTGAAAAACATAAATGTTTACTAATCACTAAGTAATTGTCCATCACCAATGGACTCTGCCATGTGCATAGTTGTATATGTAAATGTATTCACAATATCCAGCTTGTTGGAAATGTGTTGATCAGGAAAGAGGACAATATTACAGGAAATTACAGAATTAGAGGAGTGACCTTTACCTCATATACTACTTGGAAAGACTGGTGCAGTGCTGTCATCTTTTAGTCCAGCTGATTCATGTTTTGATTAAAATAGCAAAACTTATTGAATATCTCACATGAACTTTCATTACATATGCTACACCAAGAAAAAAGGATTCTTCAAGGGTCGTTTACTGAAGACAAGGGTTGTAACAACTATTCAAATGGTTCTTTACTTGATATGTGGCAGAAACCTGTTACATGTGGGTTTAATTTTTTTAAATAATGTTCTGTACAGCACCAAAAAGGGTTCCACTGTCTAAGAACCCCTTTTGAGTAATATATAGAGCCAATTTGGCCGAGAGTGTAGCATTTGCTTGGTCACCATACAAAATAAAAAACAGAATAAAACATCATTCATCACATTATCTTATGACTGTAAGTAGAAGTGAAACAGCTCAGAAGGAAGCATGATGATACACTCATCAAGGAGGAAGTCATGTGAAGCTGTGGGTGAATAGGTGTAAATGACTTTGGATGTGAGTAAACAGATGCAGTTGCCTGTGGAAAGGAGTGAAACTGAACATGAATCTGATTCTCTGTGTCATCAGCTCAGTTTGGCTTCTTTATTGCATGATAGGTAGGCTATGATTTACAACAGACATTCAAAAGATACTCATTAGTTAACTATCTGCTACAAATGGTATTTTTTAGAGTATAGAATATTGCAATTCTGTTCAATCTCAGGATGTATTTTTAATGCATAAATGTATTTGTTTGATACCAAATAAGAGATCTGGGGGTGTTACTGAATTATAAGAAAAAATAGATACATATAGTCATACCACATTGGTTTTAACAAGCAAATCAAGCAAATGTTTAGACCCTGACTGAACTCAAACTTAGATCAGATATGTTCTATTGCATGGATTGTAAACTGAGGTAAAAAAAAAAATCAAGAAGTTATTTTTAAAGTTGACTTGGTCAAAGTTCTGTGAGGTGCTGTTACTGTGTGACTCGGTGATCTTCTCCACTCTTCTCTTCAGGCTGTTCATGCAGGGAGAATACTGTAAAGGGCTTTTATGGTCGAAATGTCACCCTGCCATGCAAATATGATTGGAAATATCATGGTATATGCGAGATATGCTGGATGAGAGGTGACATACCAGCAAGCGGATGTGGTACTGAACTTATTGCAACAATTGGAGACAAAGTGGAGAGGAGATTATCAACCAGATATATGCTAAATGGGGACATTCAGAAAGGAGACGTTTCTTTGACAATACTTAATGCCACCCAAAATGACTCTGGAAAATATGGTTGCCGAGTGCATGTTCCTGGATTGTTCAATGATAAAAAAAACGTAGTCTACTTAGTCCTTACACAAGGTAAGTTATTCACTGCAAACTGTGGGGTTTTCACTAGTCGTTTCCTATAGTCTTCTAAAAATATCAGTTGAAAATGACATAACTGATCCTATTAGTCATCAATCAAAGTGTAACACTGTTTTGACTAATAATTGTTTCATTACTCATTACCCAGGCATGTAACAGCAACATAATTACTGTTATTGTAAATTGTTATTGTTAAAAATTACATGAAAGTTGTACATCCTTTTTTGTAGCACCTGTTCTAACAGCACAAGAGAAACCATTCAGTGGTGTAGTATCTGAACACTAAAGTAGTAATACAACACAGGGTAGAAAGAAATAACATTACTCCTTTCTCAAATCTATGTGTCAAGTGTAACTGTTGAATTACAAAAGCTGAGAATGAAATCTATCAAAACTAATGTTTTTTCTTTGATCTAACAGTAGCAGTGCTATATCTGACTATTTTCACATTTGTTTTTAATGATAATTTATAGATTATCAGTTTCTAAACTAGAGTAGTGTCTCAAAAGTTTCAGTATTTAGTCATTGCTGGATGTGGGCAGTAAATAGTTACATTTATAATTACAAATACATTTGTAGGCCTACTTTCCTGAGGATTTTACACTGATTATATATACTACTCAACTAAGTCAAGAAACATGTCTACCCTTCAGTCATTAACATTTAGTTACTTAATTTTTTTAGGTTAAATCCATCATGTTACACCAGAAACAACCTTTTCCACTGCATGATTGGTCATAACTCTCATGTTTCATATTATAATTTAATTTTAGACCACATTACATAGTAAAGAGAACGGCACTAAAACAATTCGGTTCAGTTCTGATGGATAGTGGATTTGTAATGATATTTAGTGTTGCAATGAAAAATAAATTCGTGTTTTTTACTGAACAGAACCCGGAACAACAGCAGCAACACCTTCATTATCAAGTATGCCTGTGATCATAACCAAGAGATCATGGCTCTCTGTATCCACAACTCAGGGTATCTATTTTATGTATGACCATTTGCTGTGACTTTTCTAGCCGCCTTTATTTGCCTTTGTTTTCAGTTGAAATTAAACCTAAATATGCATGATGGAGAAATGCATCTGATAATACTCACCTCTTTTAATCTTTCTCTCTATCGGTCTCTAAAATGGTGAATACAGCCGATTTCATTAACTCCTCTCTTCCTGTGTACAATATAAAAGTAAGTATACACAACAGCATACCCAAACTCTGTATTTTGCATATGATCATTTATATAGTATCACTCTAAATTCTGTGTATTATTAAGAAGGATGAAGAGACATACAATATGCTTCCTGGGATTGTGGTATCAGTTCTACTGCTTGTGCTTTTGGGGCTTTTTGCTGTTTGCCTCATGTGTAAGTACACCAATCCTTTCAAGGCACAGTTTACAATTACACTGTCTATTCATCTTTGACTGAGAGAAAACCTTAATTATTTCTCTTTTCAGGGAGGCAAAAGAGAAAGAGCAGATTGGACCTAGAAACGTAAGTAAAATCTAAACCGCTGAGTCATATGGAAAAGTCATACAGAGAGACTTAACATATGAGTCAGGGGGTGTTACTCAATGAGAAGTGGAATAAAAGAGCAATTGAAACTATTTGTAATATTAGTCCATTACTCAGCTGAGTAGTGATTTCACATGTCTACTTATGTATGTATGTTTTTTTTGCTTTAAATGGTCTCTAATAACTGCAGTTACACATTAACAGTGCATGCAGCAACAATGTAGCTAATGGTGGTGTTTTCACTGTTATATAATGATTACAGTACACATAAGTAAAAAAAGAAAACAAGGACTGTTTCTTAAAGGAACTGTGTGATTACAGCATATTAACAGCATATACACTGGATCTGCACTGTAAATGCAGACTATCCTAACATTTAGCGAGTTGCAGTGTCTTGTAATATTGGCTTTCTGTAATATAATGTCAATTACATAGCACAGCACATAACTTTTTATGCAATATATATTAATATATTGTAAAATATACATGTTGTATTATACTATCCCAAGAGCAATGTCTGGATCTTTAATTTCACCAAACTTAAAAGACTATTACACAGTTGCTGTGGAATAATTGAGTTGAATTCCACAGCAGAATATCATGCTGTGGGGGAGCCACACATATGCCTGAGGTCAGCATGCCTAAACACTGTCTAGAGAGTAAAAAGTTCAACATCAGTAATTGACCTCACTAATGCTCTTGTGGCTGAAAGCAAACAAGTAACTCCCAGCAATATCCTAACATCTAGTGTAATTTCAGGAGACCAGGTGTCTAAAAACTTTTTGACATATAGTGTATCAGTGAAAGGAAATACACTAAAGAAAGAAATATTTCTCACACACAGCTATAATTGTCTTCCTACAGAGCCCAAAACTCACATCTGACTGTCATCTACGGCAACCTAAACAGTAGTATGAGCCTGCTCAACAGGGACACAGCAGTGGAGAATGTCTATCAGTTAGACACGGAAAATGAATACGAACGGTGGTCATGATAATTTGCGATCACGACAACTTGTAAAATTCAGTAATGCTACACTGTACTTGGTTTTATTAGTTAGGTGGGAAAGGTTGTACAAACTGTTAAGTTTGCAACTTCTTCTGGGTCCATCCAGATAAGAATTATTGAATAATGATTTTGTTTGGATTAACTTTCATTCCATTTCAGTTTCAAAAGCTTCAGAAAAGATCATGTAATTATAATCTGCACTTTTTCTTGCTGTCCATTTTTGCAAATACACTGAGAAATTAGTTATAGTTACTGTATAAAGTGTAGTCGTATGTTGGACCTAAATGCAAGGAAAACTATTGTAACTCAACAGCAGGTTTGAGTGGTGGAGCTAATCTGTAATGCTACCTAAATAACTTGAAATAACTTTGTTATTAAAACTTCACGCTATGTGTAATATGTGCTCACTCCATTTATTATATGTTAATGCTGAAATACAAACTATTTTATTGACGTCTGTTGTGTTTCTGTGAATATTAATTTTTAACAACCAAATATCTCTGAACTCTCTAATATTAGCATGAACACATTGTAAAATTGTGAAAGTGTAATTTCTACTTACAATAACACTGTGAAAATTTGTGGCAATGCAAAAATAAATAAATAAATGAAAATCAAAGTGATTCAAAGTGTTGGGTAAAGTGTTTAATACTAAAGCAGTCTTTGGTGCATTGGTGCAGCTCTCCTTTAAAGGCCATTAGCTAATGCTAATGACATACAGACAGACTGATGTTTATCATTTATATGCAATGAGATACTGAGGCCTAATCCCAACAGTTTTCATTTTCCAAGTTTCCAAATTCCAGGATTTTAGTTTCTTAGTGGAAATTAAGCTCATCTACAGTGCTGCCCAGTTGTACCAAGTCATTAATGGAGCCTGTCAACTACAGTATAGCTTTGCTTCACAATGGTACTATTCTCTCTTCCCTCACCATCAACAGTTGAGGGAGAGCACAGGGGTCAGTGACCTTGTCCTCTTGGAGATGTCACAGACTGAGGTCTCAAGAACACAGCAGCCCATTCACACACTCTCATGGTCATGCTCCAGGGAGTAACCAGCACAAAGCAGTGCTGCCTAAATGCAATGCTACACTACACAACCAAGTCCAAATGGCTGCTTTTCATAGTATCAGTTTGCTGCATTGGATCCTTGTCCTTTCCATCGCAGGTACGACATTAAGGATGATCTCTGAAGCTCAGAAGAGTATGTAAATGTATGTACTTGGTTTGGAATATCTCCACTAAACTTATATTGCAGAACTATGGACGCATACTCAGATTTTGGGTAAAGAACTGCTAGTGTAATTTACTGAATTAACATTGTTGCAGTACTGATAGTAAGCCTGTTTTTTTCCTTTGCTCAGGTGTTACTAGCTGTTACTTGTGGGTTTTTTCCTAATTCTTTTTGCGTTTCACAGATGCCAAGTCATCAGTGACAGCATTCAGGGTGACTGAGGGCAGCACAGTGATTCTCCCTTGCCATTACTCAGTAAAGCAGCTTGGCCTGAGACATGTGTGCTGGGGTCGAGACTGTGGTACTTTCTGGTGTAATGACATCATTGTACAGACGGATGAAAATGGCGTCATCTCAAAGGTCTCGGACAGGTACAGACTCATTGGAGACGTTCTCTCTGGACAAATGGACCTGGGGATTCAGCGGATACAAAGGACTGACAGCGGGCCTTACTGCTGCAGGACAGACATAGATGGGCTTTTCAATGACAAGAAGGTGACCTACACTCTAAAGGTCATGAGAGGCAAGTGAGGGGTTTTGTTCTGTCATCCACAGCAAAGTAACCAGTGTTTCTGAATGTCTTCTGAATTCTGGATATCATGGATTGTTAAAATAAAAACTTGACATACTTTTATTTCTAAAGCCCCAACAACAGTGGCTTCAACTACTACAACTCTTCTCACTACAGAGCCACCACAAACAGGTGAGTAAAGCAGAACATCATAATCGCTTTTAAGCAAGGAAAGCAGCATTGAATTTGTTGATTATCTTTATCAATGGTACTGCTGCACAATCTACACAGGCTGCTTTCATGTTCACAATATAACTGGATTTTGAATGCCATTGCGTTGTTAGAGTTTTAAAGAGTGTCTTTAAATGTCATGGTGGTCTCGTGTATCATCAGTAAGTGCTGCCAGACATCACATATAATCACCAACTGAATAGAGACCACAGTGTGTCAATGTGAAACTTTTTTTCTCTATAGTGTCTCATCTCTCCGATGTGCCTAGAGAAACCGAGTCAACAAGATTTGACATTTCCAGGCAAAACTTAACAATACTGAACTTTGGGGGTATGGTGAGTATAATGAGTCATTTGGTTCTTTCCATCTGACTGTTGGTAGAAGAGACCCTGCACAGACATTTTTTAATGGTGGACATGTGGATTTGGGGTGCATTCATTGTGAAACAACCATAGGTGGTTTTCTTCTATGTAAACAGTTCTCTATATACTTGAAATCTGAAATCTGAGAATACACATCAACCTTGACTTTTTCCTCCTGGAATACCACTACATTACAAACATTTCCTCACACTGAAATCATCAAATGATCTTATGTTTATTTTCCTGTCTCCGCCTCACACTTGATTCTGCCATATAGTCTGAAGAAGCAGTCTCGAGCATCATATTACAGATCAACATCCCAGTGCTGTCTCTGTCTCTCAGCCTAATCTTGCTCCTGCTGGGGGCACTGGCCCTGCTAGCCTTCAAACGTAAGTATAATGGCTTACATAGATATCACTGGAAAACAAAGATTTTGCTACTGGAAGCAAAGCATGAAACCGACTGTGCTGAATCCAAATCTGAAATTAAAATGTTCCCAGCACGTTCAGATTTAAAGTTACAGGCATAATATTGTTTTCCAATAATTTGGTATTAGAGCAAGATAAAATCTGCAAGTTTCATATCTGCAGGACTACTATTTGTTACTCTGGTTAAATGGCAAAAGGAAAGCGGTGCCTTTTACTGTGCTGAAACATCATCACAAAATGTGCCCTCAGATTTTAATTCAGCACACTCGATGGAGAATAGGACACATGCATTAGACAAAGTAGCTTACAGAAATTATTTTTTGTGATTCGGTGTTATAACTTGTGGGTCTGATGACCTGCATTTGAATTTGAGATCTAAATTTGTGTTCTCATGGGATCACTTTCAGGTGGGTTTCACTTGAAGGTGCTCGAGAGTGGATGGTAAGCATAATCAAAACATAGCAAAGCACAAAGGAAGCTCTGTGGGTAAACAAATATTATGACACTGCATATACATTTTTTTTTTCATTTTATGCTTCAGTCTCTCAAGTGAGCCAAGGCATATCATTTATGAAATACGGACCCGAAGACCAGTGGAGGAGAACATTTACACGCTGGACTGAAGTTTCCATACATATTTACAATTTTACTTTTACTGTAAGTAAATTCAAAGAGATTTAACTCCAGATAATTTTGGAATCAACATCATATCTGCAGTACATCTGGAGCAAATATGTTAAGTAACCCAATTTTAAAAGGTCACTGTCAGAGTGGCTAAAATATGACATACAAGAATATGACAAAATAAAATGTGTGCGTTTCATATTAAAACTATGTGCAATCAGTGTGGTCAGAAAGAAAGCACATGGTGTGTTGCTCTCTGGGTTTACTCTCTGTGTGGCTTTAGGTTTCCAGCACTACCCCTAACAACCACCCTACCAAGGGATGACAATAAAACCATCATACATCTAAAGAATCTGTGTTTGATCTTAATGGTGCACTTGGTTGATGACTATGACTTGTTTAAACAGTTTGATCAAAATGAACCAATTGCTCTGTTCTCATGAACATTTTATAAAACTTGGGTTTAGCAAATGATCACAGGCTAATGCAGTAGGTTTCAAACTTTTTGACTACTTGCTGTTAATTACTGCATAGATGTGTGTACCCAGGGTTGGACTGACCATCTGGCACATCGGGCATTTTCCCAGTGGGCTGACATACTATTTGGGCCGACATAGTTTATTAGTTTATTTATTTATTTATTTGTCTGACCGGCCCATAAAACTCGTAGTTTGGTGGCCTGACTGACATCGGGCTGGTTCAGTCAACTTTTTAAACACCTTCACATTTCGCTTTGGTCCCTGTGCCTGTGTAATGCATTTGTCAAAAAAGTCAGCACAGGAGTTTATTTCCTGACCAGTTAGTGGTGATATATAAACTAGCTGTTTGCAAAGTTATGCTGATAACATACCAGAAAAACAATTGTTTTACAGTCGTGCTAGTCTTGTTACATTTATGAACATGGATGAAATAAAATAATAATATCGTCTGCGTTACCGCTAGGAGTACGGCTGTTTATAACACATTGTGTACACTTGTTAAAACAACAGGGGCATGGTGTTAGAGACTGGTTCTCTGTAGGTATTTATGAACACTATACAGACATGAAAGACATCCACACTTTTTAAAATCTCTCTCACTCTCTCTCTCTCTCTCTCTCTTTCTCTCTCTCTCTCTCTCTCTCTCGCTCTCTCTCTCTCTGTCACACATGCACACACATAGAATGCCCTCTCTTTTTTCCCAAATATTCATTAAAAGATTCAGCTGCATCATTTTTGCCTGGATAAGTTCACAATTTATTGAATACTACTTTGCTGAATACTTCTTTTATATAATACTATTTTGATGGTATATACATTCATGGGAGCCCAAAGATGGGTGGTGTGTGTAATTGTATGTCGTGGGCCATTCTACCCCAAAATGCTAGGGCCATTTTTTTTTGTCCCAGTCCGCCCCTGTGTGTACCCACTGGCTATGAGAGGAGTAATAATCACAAATTCATCTGCCATTTTTTTGTAGAACAAATCTACAAAAATGTGTAGAATAAAAAATGCTATACGCACTATGGGCCAGGTCAAAACCAAAATTCCCGCAGGCAGCAATCAAGTGTCTCCTTTGATTACTTCATCTGATATCAAGGTCACGAATTAACATGACAAGGCATAAAGAGGTCATGTTACTCTTTATTCTGGGGAAAAGACAGAAGCAGAAGACAAAGGTAGCAGTTGTCACATTTTCTTATATTTTCATCCTCTAGTTTTGCCTGTATTGAATTAACTGAGTTGTTCTTGACCAAAAATAAACCAAAAGTAATCCTGTCATTTTAATTATTTATTTATAGCTATTACTTAATAAAAGAAGTTCCTCTGTACTAGGCTTGTGTGTGTAAACTGGCTTTTTTACTGATGTATTAATGCAGATGTGCTGACATGGTTGCAACCCATTCAAGTACTTTTATTAATTTTCTTAATTATTTTGCATAGTATGCTTTTGTAAAGCTACATGTCAACACGTCCCTCCTTTTAATATATACTTTACTTATATTTTATTAGCTGTGTGCTTAAATTAAAGATATTTGTGATTAAAGACACCTTCCACTTGCGTCTTATTTTTTTGGGGGAGCTTTCCTTATATTTCTTTAGATTCATTTAACCAAAGAAGTAATTTTTTCAAGTATTTTTTTTATCCCTTAGAACAAGTTGTGCCTTTATGACTGAAATACTCCTTATTAACTCATCATGATGGGCCATTAAATCACAATTGTGGTCTCGTTGGAATTGCAAGACACTCAGTGTCAATAATTATCAAAAACGTGCAAATTTGTGAACAGCATGGCTGCCATATGCAAATTAAGCTTGTCAGTTTTGCATATAATGAATTAAACTGCAATTATTCATAAGCCCTTGAGTCAATGCTTACCAAACCTCAACTCATACAAGGCATCACTCAACAGCAGTGCTTCAATTTCTATCAATATTTACCACTGGGTGGTGCTATGACAGGACACAAAGCTTATAGCACGAAATTGCCTCTATCTCTCCAGCTGTGTGGCCAATGAGCTCACAAATTTGCATTCCATACATTGCTCTAGCACATTCTGGAATGTAAGTGACATCATGTGACCATATCATGAAACACATGGCCGATATCAGCCAAAAGGGCATGGTTTCCCAGGCCGACGATTCAAACTTGGTACGTTTGTTGACATACAACTTAGACGATGCAGTTCAAATTTGATCCACTTTGCCCATTGGGGGGCGCTATAGCACATGTTCAAACATGACAATGGTTTTCGAACAGCAGTCATGACATATGAGACACAGAAATTAAACAACTGACTTGCATACACTCTTGATGGATGTAAACTTTAAAACCTTGGAAATGTTTTTCATAACTTTCTTTCTTTGTGCATAATTTACAGTATTATAAAATTGTACTTTTACAAACTAGTCTTAGGTTTTTTGTCCTATCTTCACAATTCTTGTCTTACATGAATCCAAAGAGGCCCAAATCTAATAATTATCAAAAATATGACTTTTCTGAACAGCATGGCCAAGACCTGCGAGTACATTTATATAAATGTACTCGCAGGTCTTGCCCTAATGGGCCCAAATTGCTTACGCTGGGTCTGATCCACACCAACTTTGGTATAATGTAATACTGCAAGGCTGTGTGCAAAATTTCATTGACATCAGCCAATGGGGGCCCCTACAGTAGAGAATTGCATTTACTGGTATATTTCTTCCATGGCCTGTACACTTCAAACCAGTCTAACTCAAGATCCGTTCAAGATGAAAGAGTAACACTTGGATAAAATGGTCAGTCCGCTCACTTCACTCTGATTTATGCATAAACTGAAATACACTTCAATTATGGAATTTCTGAAACAATGCATCCCCTTTGCATAAAAATACGTGAAAGGCTTCCACATTTGTGTTTTTCAACACAAGAATGGTTAAACACCAAATTTTGCGGAAGGAGCTACAACAGGATTTTTGGATATGTTTTATATAGGTCAGGAGGACTGGGCGCAAACAGCTTGGACCCTGCTCATCGCCGCTCGTGACTATATTTATCTTTATATTTATAAATATGAATCCACATTACATATTAATATTGTAGATTGTACATTATTGTATATCATATTGCTCAGTATATTGTTCATTGTGTCTTTACATATTGTTGTTGTTTTATACCGTTGTGCTTGAGAGACACCATCGACCAGAATCAAATTCCTTGTATGTGTTCTGATTCTGATTCTGATGTGCAAACTTTCCAAAACAATAAGCAGTCTTTCAGTACAGAAGGATCCCTCTAAAACATTTCTGTATATTCATTAAGAATGTGTTTAACCTGAACTGAGCCTTAAATAAAAGTCCGTTGAACTGAATAGGAAAATACAGTACTGCACATTTAAATAAATATGCGGCTACAGAGACAAGAAATTAGATGTGGCAGCCAGAACACCACCAGTATTGCATATTCAGGGGTTCACATTTCTTTCATTAGCCATTAATTAGCCATTCTATCAGACCATAATTCAATCTCCACCATAGATTCAACTTGGACAGTCCGGTGGGAATTTCACCAATTTACTAACACCATAATTTAATTTACTACATATAAACTGATCTGGAATAATCTTGATTTTAGAAAACCACTTAACCTTCTCTAATGGATTAGCTAAGGTATCACACACCTCAAATATATTTTTCACAACAATATCATGGTCTCATTCCCACATTTGGTCAGGTATGGCCTTGAGGAGAAACAATTTCTAAAGTACCACAAACTCAAACTCAAAAAATCAACATCAAACTAGACAAAGATGCATTTCCTGAAGGAAATACGATAGCATGCAGAGCTGATAAATAGATAGATAGATAGATAGATAGATAGATAGATAGATAGATAGATAGATAGATAGACAGATGAAAGATAAAAACAAAAGAGAGAAAGAAAGAAAGAAAGAAAGAAGGAAAGAAAGAAAAAAAGAAAAATACATAGACTGAGAAAGAGAGGAAAGCCAAGACATTGGCTGAAATGCGCTGAAGTTAATGGGAAAGAACGAGGGATGATAAAAGTAAAAAAAGGTGAATGCAGGTCAAGATGGTGCTCATTAGTAGTTGAGTAACGAGGCCTGAGGTCGAGTTTCAAGTCTCATGGCAGTTGCGTGAACTCTGGCTGAATATTATATGTTTGAATGAAATGCATTGAAGTTAATGAGAAAGAACAAGGGATGATAGCAGTAAAAAAAGACAAGTGTGGGTCCAGGTAGTGCTCATTAGTAGTTGAGTAATGAGGCCTGAGGTCAAGGATTGACTTTTATGTTGGCAATAATGTACTTTTATTTTGCCATTAGGGCATTTTTATTTTTCTTTATATTAAGCTCTTATTTTGTAATGTTGGGATTTTTACTTTTTCATTATGGGACTTTTAATTTGTCATTGCAGGACTTTCATTTTGCCATTAGGATTTTTGTCATGTTATAGCTTTAATGTTGTTCAGTGGGGGCTTTTATTTTGAAAAATTGGGACTTTGATTTTGCTGATGGAACTTTTATTTTGTCATTTTAAAACGTTTTTTTTTTTGCAATAATGTACTTTAATTTTGCCATTACAGCTTTTATTAATTTCTTTATTTAAATTTTAATAATTTATTTTGTAATGTTAGAATATTTTGTTTTTCATAATGGGACTTTATTTTGTCATTGTAGGACTTTTATTTTTCCATTATGAATTTTTTTGTCATGTTATGGCTTTGATGTTGTCCACTGGGGCTTTTATTTTGTAAAATTGGGACTTTAATTTTTCTGATGGAACTTTAAGTTTGTAATTTTAGGACTTTTATTTTGGCAATAATGTACATTTATTTTGCCATTAGAGCATTTATTTTATTTATTTATTTTGATTTTAAGCTTTTATTTTGTAATGTTAGAATTTTTTGTTTTTCATAATGGGACTTTTTTTTGTCATTGTAGGTCTTTTATTTTGCCATGAGGATTTTTTTTGTCATGTTATGACTTTGATGTTGTCCAATGGGGCGTTTATTTTGTAAAATTGGGACTTTAATTTTGCCGATGGAACTTTAAATAGGAACTTTAAGTAAGCTTTTATTTTGTAATGTTAGAATTTTTAGTTTTTCATTATGGGACTTTTATTTTGTCACTGTAGGACTTTTATACTTTTTACTTTAATTTTTTTTTGTCATGTTATGGGTTTGTACATAGATAGAACTCTGGCCAAGCTTTAAACGTTTGACTGAAATGCATAGAAGTTAAAAGGAAAGAGGGGTGATAAAAGTAATAAACATAGACAGATGAAAGGTAGATAGGTGGATGGAAGACAGATAAATGGATGGAAGGTAGATAGATGGATGGAAGACAGATAGATGGATGGAGGGTAGATGGATGGAAGATGGATGGATGGATGGATGGATGGATGGATGGATGGATGGATGGATGGATGGATGGAAGATGGATGGATGGATGGATGGAAGATGGATGGATGGATGGATGAATGCAAGATAGATAGATTGATTGAAGGAAGATAGATAGATAGATAGATAGATAGATAGATAGATAGATGGAAAGATAGATGGAAAGATCGATAAATAGATAGATAGATGGAAGATAGATGGATGGAAGGAAGATAGATAGATAGATAGCTAGATAGATAGATAGATAGATAGATAGAGAGATGGGAAGACAGATGGAAGGAACATAGATAGATACATGGAAGATAGACAGAAGAAAGACAGATAGAAGGATAGACCCATCGATAGATAGATGGAAGATAGATAGATAGATAGATAGATAGATAGACAGACAGATAGATAGATAGATAGATAGATAGATAGATAGATAGATA
>JBBPCX010000023.1:7680787-7698327 GCA_037974365.1 Hydrocynus forskahlii | reverse complement strand
GCCCATGGTGGCGGTGGGGTTATGGTATGGGCAGGCGTATGTTATGGACAACGAACACAGGTGCATTTTATTGATGGAATATTGAATGCACAGAGATACCGTGACGACATCCTGAGGCCCATTGTTGCGCCATTCAACCACGACCCCCCAGTAAGGCAAAACTGTGCACATTTCAGAGTGGTCTTTTATTGTGGGCAGTCTAAGGCACACCTGTGCAATATTCATGCTGTAATCAGCACCTTGATATACCACACCTGTGAGGTGGGATGGATTATCTCGGTAAAGGAGAAGAGCAAAAACAAAAGTGTTGCGTTTATATTTTTGTTCAATGCATATCAGTCTTAGGAGTGACAAGGGCGGGGTTTCTTAATTAACGAAGCAGATGCTTTTCATTAAAATTAGCTTGGCTTGCCTTGGCTTCAGGTAATTTTTGCCTGTGTAACTAATGTGTAAGCGTGTGCGCGCCAGTGTGTCAAAAGAACTCGTTAATTTTAGCATACATTTTATGTTTGATATGATGGCTCGACCAGAACGTGGAGTTATATTTTCTGTGATGTTCACCATCGCCACACTGTGGGGCTCCCACGCAAGACTAAGTCGTTTCATTAACAATTGTTTAAAAATCAATAAAAATATCGCCATCGACCGTTTTTTTTCGAGCGAAAATATAAATACACCACAATAAACTCTTTTTTGACCCCATCCTGACTGCCTTTATTTTGTTTTTTGAAGTTTCCTCTCAGACCGGAAGACGACCTCAAAGCGTTGCAACATGGCGTCAGGCAGTGGGGTAAGTGATATGTGGTTTATTTCGTGTTTATATTTGAATATTTGGGTTTTAAGAGTGTATTTGTTTAATTAAAGTTGCTGTGACTAATTTAAATAGGTAGCTGTGTTGATTGCACATTGCCGCCCCACTTTATACGCGTTGTTATGAACATGAGCTCTTTCCCCAGAGGACTGTTTTGTTGTTGGATGTGGATTTAAATGGTTAGTTACTGAACCAGCTCTCGTTCTTCTGGTCACTGTGAGTCAGAAGTACAATACTGAAGGTAACTGTTATGCTGTAGGACGTTAGCTGGTGGTATAGTGGTTAGGGAGTACCCTTGAGCAAGTTACCGTCTACACACACTGCTCCCCTCCTGGATGCACACTGCTTCACTTGTTGATGAAGGTTAAAAGCAGAGAGAGAATTTCATCCAGTTCACATGTGCTGTGGTGTGTTTATGCGTTACTATAAGGGGCACTTTCCTTTTTTCACAAATATTGTATAGTAAATTCATGTTATGATCACTTTGTCTTCTGTTCCTGATGGCAACTTACGTTCCTCTTACCAGGCAAAGAACGATTTTAGGCGTAAGTGGGACAAAGATGAGTATGAACAACTGGCGCAGAAGCGCCTCACGGAGGAAAGGGAGAAAAAAGATGGTGAGTACATTCATTATAAGAAACTCTGGTACGTAATTGATTATATTCCTGCTGTCTTCTGTCTGCCGCTTTGTATAATGACGTTGTACTACAAAATGCAAATACTGCAAAACTTTTAGCTATTTACCAATTCTTCTGTTTTCTAGGCAAACCTATGCCACCAGTCAAACGAGAACTCCTCCGGCACAGAGACTACAAGGTTGATCTGGAGTCTAAATTGGGGAAGACCATTGTCATCACCAAAACTACACCACAGGCTGAGATGGGCGGGTAAGTTGCTACTAGAGTTCTTCTAGTGATATCAAATGACAACCGAAATCTCACATCAAGTTTGGTTGTCCTTTTGTCCCTCTTTAGCATCGAAGCTTAGTTTACCAATTGTGATTAGTAGTTTAAAAGCATTTTTCTCTAAAACATCATAGAATAGCAGTTATCTAAGTGTAATACAGGGTGTTCACAATCATACTTCACTTTATGCAGAGTGGTAGTAATCTGCGATGCATTTGGGGAATGCCAGTGTAGGTAATCGGTGGAACCCCTATATTCAGTAGGAAACAGTTGCTTGCTTGGTGAGAAGAAAATGGGAAAGTGTTTACAAGGTCATTAATATTCAGCAGCTTAAAGCACCTTTCAAATGAAAGTCATTGACTTATTATCGCCGAGGTTGGGGTGTCCTATAAAATCATTCTGTATGTTTTTACAGCATAGATGCAAATGCATTCAAGGTAAAGCCAGGATTCTAGTCATTGTTTCATTTCAGATTCAACATGCTGCAGTTCAGAGCCAAAACACAAAATGGAACTTTAAGGACATTAATTTTAGGAATGAATAATTTTAGGTTTTAATACTTTTAGTAGGGCTGTGTGGTGTTGGTAGTGTAATTGTATTGCTATAGTTCCTTAAACCTTTCTGGCTTTATTACACTTTACACCTTAATTTTCCCTGTTGGTGGAGTATAGGATTTTCAAAACATATAACAAAAAGAAGCCATGTTTGTTTTCGAAATAAGAAAAATGAAAAACAGGACAACTGGATTGTCCCATTCTAATAGATTCAATATGTGACAGTTCTGCTAGATTTGATATTTCACTAAATATAACTTCAATATGCACTGTGTTGATCACACAAGCGCAGTCTAATGTGAAATGTATGCAGCATGTATGTGTTTGATGTGTATTTCTGAGTATGAGAAGTGTTTATTGGTGTTATTACATTTATGTTCAGGTACTACTGCAATGTCTGTGATTGTGTTGTGAAAGATTCAATCAACTTTTTGGATCATATCAATGGCAAAAAACGTGAGTATTCCATTGTATTCTTTTATTTACTGTTTTGCCAAATGCAAACAATAAAATATTCTTTTTCTTTAGACCAGAGGAACCTGGGAATGTCAATGCGAGTGGAACGCTCCTCATTGGACCAAGTTAAAAAACGCTTTGAGGTTAATAAGAAAAAGATGGAGGAAAAACAGAAGGAGTATGATTTTGAGGAGCGAATGAAGGAGTTACGAGAAGAGGTTTGTTATAGAATTCAGCCTGTTAGTCGCATTGGGTGCTACTGAGTTAAAGAAAAATGCAGATAAGATTGAAGACTTGACCCTCTTCTGGTTTTACTGTAAGTAAATTTCCTTACTTCCTTTATTCAGGAGGAAAAAGCAAAGGCCTACAAAAAGGAGAAGCTAAAAGAAAAGAAGAGAAAAGCAGAGGAGGACCTTAATTTTGAAGATGATGATGAAATGGCTGCTGTAATGGGATTCTCAGGGTTTGGGTCTTCCAAAAAGAGCCACTGACTCTGACCCCTGTCATATACATCCTCTTTCAGAATGAAGAACTGGTCAGCTATCAGCAAAGAGTGATCAAAACTTTCTTGACTGGACTTACCTGGCTTTCATTTTTCTCCTCATGCATTATATCTTCAAATGTCATAAGCAAAGACTAACTGAAGTTGTAGTGTTGCTGGAGCAGTAGTTTATTTTTATTTTTTTGGTAGATTTTTTTTTAAAACACTCGTAATTTCACTCATGTATCCAGACTCATGTAGATCTTGTGTTACAGAGTAGAGTAAAGCAATATGGTGTTATTGAATTAAGATGAATAAATATTTCTGCTGACATATCCTTGCAGTTTCAAGTTTGCAAATTTGCTGTAGGATGTGTTCAGGCGTAATTTTGTGTGTCAGGGCTGATTTGTTTTTGTTCGTTTTTCTCCCAAACATGTTAATGCAAATAAATTGTTAAATAAAATGTTTTATTTTAAAAAGTTTTTATGTAATCAAGATTAAACATTTAATGGTCTGCATAGAAGTTTAAGCTCAGTTTAAGATCTTTCATGAAATGCATGTCCTACAGTAGCCACTCTGTCCAGCTATCTGTATGTCTGTCCATAAACTTCCTCTGTTTACACAGAAGAGACTGTGCTGTATGACCTTAAAATATATTCATGAAAATTAGTTTCTGATATCAAAAATAGAGGAAAAGAAATGCAAGCCATCTGAATCAAGTACAATGTTAAACTCCTGGAATGTTCTCATGTGTGTTTTTAATTTAGGCCACAAACTGGTGTATTTAAGAACGTTTGCATATTTACTTAGTTCCTCAGATAACTCGAGAGCCTAGACCAGGTTCAAATAGATACCATTGTTTACAAGAATAGTGTAAATATGAAGCGTCGTAAATGTAATGAGGTTAACAGACTATTTTCTTTTTTGATGAAATCTTTGTTTCTAAGGCGGTCTTGAATCGTTGTATTCTATTAGATTGAATATATACTCAAGTATGATGTGTTTGTTTTCATTTTGCTGAATATCACCACTATTTGCATCTGGTCAACTAATAGTGAATACTAAACTCTAGTTATTAAACAAAATAGCAGTTAGTCAGGACTGTCAACAGAGAAAAATTATTTGAAAAAGGCACCATGTGTTAAAGGCTGTGCTAGTTATATTAGTGGTAAATGTCTGGTAATGAGTCAGAGTATATCCCTGGCAAAGGTTTGTTCTACTTCTTGGGGTGAATTTTTATCACAACCAGTGTTACTTGCCTGTCAATTGTAACTACTGCTTTCTGTAAATTAACATAAGACACACTATGCACAAAAGTTTTGTCTGAAATTGCGGTTCCAGTGTGCCTGCTAGTAGAATATAGCAAAATTGTGTTTTGCTATATTCTAAACAAAAAACAAAACTTTAATGGAAAAATGGCAAGCATATCAAAAATACACAACAGCAGGATATTTTCCTCACAGTCCCTTCATTGTAGATCTGAAATGTAACAACTTGGTATAAATATTGTACAAATGTCAACATTTTGTTAACAGCCATTTTATCTAACTTTGTCTAGCCTTTAATATTTTAGACTAAATCAGTTTGATTTTGTATCTGAACACAACCATTTGATGGCGCTATTGTTTATCAAAATGGTACTAAAGATGAATAAAACAGCTCTGGCAAGTTACCATGTCAAACAACTGAAATGATTTATGCAATCATTTTAGTACTGTTTAGGCAATTGCTCAAATATGCTTCTTTCAGAGCATTTTTAGAAAAGTAGGATCTCTTGTTAAATGTAAGCACATCTTGAAATATTTGAAGGGTCTCGTAATTGATCATGCCCTTGTACTGTCATTATGAAGCAAAATGAGTCAAATAAACCTTAAAAAAATCAAAACTAATACATTAACTGTAGGTGTGCATTATTTGTAGGCTTATATGTATTCTAGGTTAAATAAAACAAACAGCTGAAATTTTTGCATACAGCTGTAAATCTTGAATGCACCTGCTTACAGTGAAATAATTATTAGACATACTGGAGGATTTGGTCAGTTTCTCCTTACAGAACACAGATATGTGGGTGGGCATTCTTGCATGAACAATTCATGCCCTGCATATAGCTACTGGATTAAGGTCTGGTCTTTGAAATGTATCCATTCTTTGACAGACTTGTTTATGGCTGGATTGTGAAAAGTGGCCATTCCAAAAGGAAAAAGCTAAACTGGTTAGACTTTTAGGATGCCTATATAAATTCCTTTTCTTACATGTTCATGGGCCAAGCAACAGTAAAACACACATCAACTTTTCATTAAAAAATACATGAGCACAAGTGTAACTAAATAAATATACATGAATAGGAATGTTCAGTTTCTGTGTGTGGACCAAAAACAGTCAAACAAAGGTTGGAACGATGCAAACACTTCTGAAATCTCCCTAAAATCACCTGTTTTTTGTTAACGATGTATACAGCATAAATGAACTAAAAATAATAGTGATTATTTAAAATGTGTTTATTTGTTAAAGAGTATTAAAGATTATTCATAGAAAAAGTCTACAGAAGGCTAACCAGCAGGATTCATTGAGATATGTGATCGTGCAGCCAGGAATAGAAATAAAAGATTGGGCTCAAAGATAGCTGGTAGAAGGAGAAGAAAAAACATGATATACTCTGAAGAGGCAGGCAAAATGTACTAAAATTTACTTCAATTAAAGATTAAAGAATGTCTTTCAGATGACAGATAGGATTGTGATTATTATGACCAAGGATTTGAGCAAATTTAATTGCATTGTTAAAAAGTTTTTATCAAAAGACTTACAGAATGTTACATTTAAAATGTAAGGCATTCACAAGCAAATGCTTTATCTCAAGGAGAAATAACTACAGAACACTTGTACTATTAATATTTTACCAAGAGCATTTTAACTTTTACTCAACCCAGAAGACTGATCTACCAGGAGAAAGAGGGGTCTGTTACATTTGTTTGTCATTGGAACCAATTATATTATCTCTTGGCTACAACAACTGAGTGGCACACTGTTACAGATGATGTGTGTGACTTTGACAGTCTTCTTTATCCTCCTGCATTGGTTCAGGTACACCCACCTTCAATACCGATACACACTCAGCAGCAACTTTAGTTGACAGGAAGTGGAAACACTGAATAATGTACAGAGTTAAAAGTTATGGGGACATGCAAACTTTAGATTGCATGACAGCGAATAGATCTAAATAAAACATAACAATATGACACATGTTCACATCTCCAGTTTCCATTAACAACCTTGAGGCCAGGAGCAAATAAACTGAAAGCTCAGATTTTCCATGTGTAGGAGTATGTTTTGAGTTGGCCTTCAACAGCCTTTATTTAATATCTTTCAGATTTTGATATTATTTATTTAGTGATACTAAGTACTAAAGGAGGAACAGTCTGAATTTCAGACTTGCTGTGCTACACAAGTGCAGAAAGACAGGTTAACTATAAGGCACAAGTATGATAATACACAGAATAATACCCACAGAATGCTGCTTATTGGGCTAACCTGTTAATTAACTAATTGGATTAACCTAAATCTGTTTGGCAGCTGCTACAAATCTCAACAGTAAAAAGGTATTTTCCATACCAAAGTGGAAGGTTATGTAACTCAAATTATCACAAAAACTTAATGGGTTGCTCCAGTTTCAGAACGCCAGATGTTGCCAATGCGTTCAGCTATTTTGTTTAATTTTTAAGCTAAAATTCATGTCTAAGTACAAAATACCTCATAAACTAGTGTCAAGAATCTTTACCATCAGTGTTTATAAAGCGGTAAAAATTTGTTGAGGTTGGACTAAGGATGTTGCCTAATTTGCATCATAACCACTGAAGCTTAATCAAGTGCCATTTATGAACATCTGAGGCCCCTGTGCAACATCCATCTTGGGCTGCCCCACATCATGCTCACCCCAATCATGCTCTTTTGTATGCAAGAATAAAACTATGACGATAAGCGTGATGGACTGGTGGCCTCTGCAGGGTGTTTCCTTATCTTTCAGTCTGTGAGCGCTTGGATAAGCTCCAGTACCCCCTGTGACCCTGTTTAAGGATAAGCGACATGGATAATGAATGAATGAACTTATTGTCACTGGCAATGGAAAATTATGTTTAGAAAAAAAATTGTCTAGCAAATAAGTGTATGATAAGAACAAATTTTGCTTCCACCCATTTCCTTTATGTGTAATTACTGAACACTGATAGAAATATAAAACATTCTCTCACTATGTGCCAGTATCAGTATTTAGATTGAAGCACTAGCCTTGGTATTGCTTGGTGTTTAACTGAAAATGAAATTAATTGTGTCACATATCTCTAGAACTCTAGAAGTTGGCAGTTAAACACCATGAACACATGACAATGAGTGCCCAGGCAGCTATGCTTGCTAAAGATGAGATGGTTCATGGTTTGGTAGTACTCTGTGGCAACCCTTAGCAAAAAGTAGTATACTTGAAGTATAGCAAGTGTATGGATCATGTACTTGTGGTGTACCAGAAAGTATAATTTAATACTTCTACGGACTAAATTGGAACATTTTTAAGTTTATAAAAGTATACTTTAAGTATACTTTACAAGGTCATTTTAAGTTTACAAAAATATATTTTATATACTTTATTTTTACTTATCAGTATAAGTCAAGTATACTTCACTATACTATTCTTAAGTATATAAAATATAGTATATAAAGAGTAAACTTCAAGTATACTGCCTCAATTGTAGTATAAAATAAGTATACTCATAGTACACTTGAATAAACTACTTTTTGCTAAGGGAAACTACCCAAAAGAGGCGGATTAAAATAGTTCCTTACTTGCTTTCTTATTTATTACAATAAAAATAGACATCTGGTTAGTATAGTGTGAGTATGCAAATGAAACAGCAAACAGTTCATTTCTTTTTTTCACATTAGGGGCTGTACTTCCCCTATTTACCAGTGCGATCAACAGGAAACCTAAAGGGAAGTACTGTCATTCTTTCTTTTCTCAGTGTGCTTCGGCAAATCCTTGGTGTTGGTTGTTTTTTAAAAGATTTACCGGTGCACTTTGGAGGAATTTTGAATATTAAAAAAAAATTTCTCCCTGTGTGACCACAACAATATTTTGATACTTGCAACATTTTATATTTTTTATTTATTCATTTTTTTATTGTTGCTTTTTAACACCGAGCGTTCGATCAAGACTACTTTCTTTGCTGTGTCTCAGCTAGAACTCTTCTTGTGGGTATTTTTCTTCCCCCTAGATTTTATGCTGCGATCACACACATTTTGGTATGCCAAGACAAAATATCTTTTCAGTTTTTCAGTATTGATGACCACGGGAGTGATGTGAACTTGCTTTTAAAATACTTGTTTTGGGAACTGTATTTTTTCATTTTGTTTAATATCCTAGAGGTTGACAAACTTGGAATCATGAGTTTTAATAGCATTCCTTCCAAATTAGAGGTCATGAGCTGGGATCCGCCTCATTTAGCGGACTTTCTGAGAAGGGTAAGTAACTTTCTCACTGTACCTTTAGCTTCTTATGCATGGATGATTCAGTTTTTTGAACATTAAAGATATTGCCTATATTACGGTTAAAATAATCACATCACATGTGCAGACTTTATTTATACTCAAAGACAAACCATTGATTATCCTGATTTACCTTGTCCATATAAAATCTGACAATGATGCTATACTGTTGTGGAGTCTGTTTTTCCTCTGTCCCTCTGTGACTGAGCAGGTTTTGTCATTTTTATCTGCAGCGAGAGCTTACGGGTTGTGACAAAGTAATTATGAAATATAATATGAATGGACAGAGATTTCTGGTATGTATCCACCACATTCCTTGCAAATCTATTCTAATTTCCATTAAATTTCCTGATGTTAAATGCATTTGAATAGATATATAGGTGTTAACCACATTTTTATTTTAAATGTCTTTTTAACCTTTCTCATTTAATGTGTGGGCTGTGCACTGTGAACATTTCCAAGCTTCATACTGTGTTCATCATTGTATCCTGCTGTCACAGATTAAGGAGGCACCACTACTAGAAGTTACTGTTATATTGTTTAAATTAATGTTACAATAAGTGTGATTAGTGGTGTATACACCAACTTATATAATACAAATAAAATACCCTGTGAATGTGTCATTGGGCTAGCTTAGCCTTTTCCAGAAGTCCCCTTGAGGAAGCCAAGTATTGAGTTCCCCTACAGTACCTAGTAAAACTAACCAAACTTTCATTAAATCAGGTGCTGTTGGTGGAATTAAACACATGCATTTGATATTTGAAGTGCAGCAGGAAACCAGTAACCTATGTTCTTCTCACTGTATTCTTATAAACAGTACATAAATAAAATATTAATATTTAATGAAAACAGCACATTTTTGATTAAATGTACTATTTTATGTCTATTTGTATTCATTCTAGTGTTATGTAATATTACACTAAGACTAAGACCTGAAAAGCAGTCTGAACCACTGAATTTATTCCTCAAATATACTAATCACAGTGATCATAGGATTCTGTGTTTTTATTTCTATTTTAATTAATACTTTGCATTTACATTGCTTCTTTCCCTTGTCTCACAACCTAGCTCTTTGCTGTTGAGCATGTCTTTGGAATTAACCCTGTTTTGATCTGTTATGGTCTTTGTTGTGTTTCCAGAATATGTCAGAAAATGACCTTCAAAAATTTCCTAAACTTCATGCCCCGTGAGTATTGCCGCTAATTTTCTGCTGCTTTTCAACACTAAAGTTTGCAGTGTGATTATTCTCCCCTAAATGTCTGATCGCAGTTATGTATTTTTGTCTGTAATTTTGTGCTGTTTTAATACTATTTACCAATAATAACATATTATTGTACTTTTATTTACAATGCTAAACGTTTTCACATGGCAGTAGAAAATGGTCCTATGTCTCTGTGTCTTGGTGCATGCGCTGACATTAAGAGGAAGCGCAGCTGAGGAAAGATAGTGCAACAAATGCAGATACAGCAGGAACCATTGCACAGCAGAATTGTGCGCTGCTTCAGTTGTGCCTCAGGGATCTGAAATAGCTGAATGTGCAGACTTTTAAGGAACAGAAATTTATTCTAAGAGCTACAGAATCAAGAACTACTCAGAACACTGAGAATCTAGTACAGTACTATTCAAAATCACAGTGAATACATATTTGGCTTGAGAGCAGTTTTAAAGTGCAATGGAGGAAAGAGAACGGTTCAAGTTACCACATCCTGCTGAAGCCGAGTCTTCAGCTAGCGCGCCCACCAGTTTCACCTCTTTAGATTAACACATATTGTGCTTTGAGGGAGCTCTCACTTGGTAGTGGAGTAACTAGTCAGAGACCAGTTACTTATACTTACTTCACAGTTAGTCAAGGTACATTTATGTGGTCAGCGGATAAATGTGCTATTTATGTTACAGATATAGATGTTTAAAATAGTTACAATAATAAACACTTTGGGGAAAATAGTAAATAAATGTGTAAATATAATTTTATTTTACATACTTCTGTAGATTAATCTCAAAGATCTGTCGGGAAATCAACAAGAAAGAGGAGAAAAGAAGTATTTTTCCTAAAAGGCAAGAAGTTTTGAAGTCATTTCAAATTAATCTGTGCTGAGTTAAACTTTTGATCACTCATGATTATTTATTATTTTAAACGTGTGTACTTTTTATAGGACCCCTGCACCTAAATTCCAAGAAACAGGTACAGATTATATTTACATACTAATCATACATTCTGTTGTTGCACACTTCGACTTTAGCCTGTGGGTTCCAACAAATAGTGTTTTTAAAATTACAGGACACAAGGTTTCAAGCACTTTTTGCTGTTTAATTAATAATTTAATATAAACTTACTTATTTAATATGAACACGAAATTATGTTTGGATAAACTTAAGCAACTGTGGGAAAAAAAGGACTCACACAGCACAAATGAACAACACATTTGACATTTACAGCCTTTTCAGTCTGTCAGACAAAAGGTACGTGCGTGTGTGTGTTTGTGCGTGCGTGTGTGTGTTTGTTCGTGTGTGTTTGTGCGTGCGTGTGTTCAGATGGCCCCCCCGGGCCGTGTTAGTCGTACCTGTGTCAGCCAGCGCTCTCACCAGCTTCCTCTGACTCACAGGAGCGAGGGCAGACTCTGGTCGGGGTCGTGATTTTCTTGGAGGGAAACCAGTGTGTCATGTGCTGAACAGGGGAAGTCCAGCAGTTTCACTCTGAAACTTCAGTGAATGAGCATCATTCTGCACATCAGTGTCTTTTAAATCTGGGATGAATCTGGATCACACAGAACTTCAGTGTTTCCAGAAAAAATCCCCTTAGAAGTGAAATAGACTGACACATGTTGTCTCGAAATTTAAAAGTACAAATGGAATATGTTGCAGTATATTTTCGGTTGTGTAAATTGCTTAAAACTATGTGTCTGGGCAGTTTGGATGTTTTGCCTTTAATAAACTCAAGCATTAAAAAAACAACAACATTAGAATGAGCATAAATAAACCAATACAGTAAAACACCATTACACTGGAATGAACACTAACATTCAGTAAAAATGTACATAACATTAGGATGAACAATAAGTAACATAAATACAATAAAAGGCTGTAATAATGTGGACAAAAAACCCACAGCTAATATAAATACTGCAAAATGTGACTAGAATTTTGTGGTTTCAGTAAAGTTACGACTATATAGGTTAGAAAAATACTGGTTTGAATCCTGATGTCTTGGTGCATGTCCTATATAGGAATCGTAGAAATAATCCCAGGTTATATTAATCCAATGCAATAAAACAAATTGTAAAATAATCCCATAGAGCATGAAGTTAGTACCTGTATCTCTACAACTTGGAGTTCATTCTGTGGTTTGTTTTATAGCAGGTAATGCTGTAAAGCTATTTTAATCCTGTGCTGTAAAACAAACCATTGAAGAAATCCTGGGTTATATTAATCCTGTGCTATAAAATAGAAAAAAACAACTGTAGAAAAATCCAAACTGTATTAATCTTGCGCTACAAAATGGACAGTAGAATTAATCCTAGGTTATATTAATCCTGTACTTTAAAACATACCATAGAAATAATTCCAAATTAAATTAATCCTGTGTTAAAACAGAACAGAAATAATCCTGGGTTATATTAATCCCACGTCTAGAAACAAATAATACCAGAGGAAAAACTCTGTTTACATTAATACCATGTTTTAAAACAGACCAAACAAAGAATCCCAGATTTTAAATAACGGTATAAATATATGTAAATATATGCAGATAACCATATCTGTAAATATTTCACTGTATCCTGTATAAAACTTTAAATACTGAGCTACTCAAAGCTTTTTCTAGTATCCTTTGAGGCCCGAATCCTGTCTGGACAGAGTTTAGGACGTTCAGTAGAGTAACTGTGGTCAGAATTCTCTGGAGTTAAATTCTGTTCCAATCTTTCAGCGTTAAAGTAGTTCGCCAACTGATGAATGAATGGGCGGAGCTAAACTGCTGCAACTATAATAAGGAGATATATGTAAATGAGCTGGTTCTGTGACATCACAAAAACTGATTTGCAAACAGGCTGTTTTTGTAGCTTATTTTCCATATACGGACTGTATGGATGGGGAGTAAATGTACCCTTTAAAACAATATTTACCAAATTTAATTCCTCTTAATTCCAGGAGAGTGATGATATGGACCTTTTAATATATTGAAAGGCGCAGTACTGGTATTCTGTCCATATCGTGCAGCTCTTCCGGTTCTGAACAGCCTCCGCGCTCCTGACGCGGCGCACGCGGGGTTAACACGCAGCTGGAAGTGCGAGTGGAAAGACGCAACTATTTGGAAGGAACTGTACTAATGAAAGGAATCCACAATGACCTACTTACTGCAGTCTGAAGGAGCTGCCTTGTTCTCTGACCCGAGTGATGCAACAGATCTGCTCCTGCCTCAGCATCTCACACACACACACACACACACACACACATATATATATATATACACATACACACACACACACACACACACACACACACATATACTCACACACACTATGTACCTGGATCAGAAAGGCCGTTGACAGAAGGGACAGCAATCTGATCCTCAGAGTTCAGGTGTGGGAGTAAAATTGAGGGGTCAGGAAGGGGCAACAGTGCTGAGGTGTCTGTCCCTGAAACACTGGGAGATTCATGGGCACCCTGGCCAGGCTCCTCAGCGTGGCTCTGCACTGCCCCCTGCTGCAGCTGGGAAAAGGTCGTCAGAGACTGCATGGCACTGGTGAAGTTATCATGATGCTTCACCAGCTGACGCACCCACTTCGACAGCCCTGAGAGAACCCAGCAAAAGACAGTGTTAGAGAAACAATATGTCCCTCCACCTGCTATCCATTTCCATAACTATTCCACAACATTATGGTCTGTCTGTCTAGGTTTTCATGTGGCCTTTTCATGTGACCTTATTCTGACCACTGCATGTAAACCATCACTAAAGATTTTCATGTAATACACATGACTCTTTTGACACTACCGTTACATGTAAAAGAGCACAGGCCTTATGTACACATTATCTGGCAAGTGTCCACAGACAGACACAGCATGACCAAGTAAAAGGACCACTATCTCCATCTAGTGTTGTATATACGCAACTACGCCTGTGTATTCACACTTTTCCATAAACAGCTTACCTGTGATGTACTTGTTGGGGTTGGCCCTGAACCGGTCGTCCACTAAAATAAGCGCTCCCCAGTCGTTTCTATGCCGAATACACCTAAGGAAAGGTATAACGAATAAAAATCTCACAAATGTGTAGAACCTAATGTCACAGAACCATAATTAATACAGCAAAGCTGAACTACATCAGTTATTTTTCATGCTTTGAACCAAATAATTCTATAAGATCAAAGTTTTCATACTTTTATAATACAAGACATCTCCATATTGCGTTTGTATGAGCCACGGATCCCCAACTCCAGTCCTAGAGGGCCGGTTTCCAGCACAGTTTGGTGAAAAGCATGAAAAATAAACTCACCTGTTAATCGCCAGTTTTAGTGCGTTTGAGGTAAGGAAGCTACACCGGCCCTTCAGGACTGGAGTAGGGCATCCCTGCAGTAAGCTACTGACTAGCTATTCTAAAAAGTTCACAAACCACACATACCTTCCCAAGGCCTGGTTTAGAGCCCGATAGGCCTGGATCTCATACCACCGCCCTCCAGGAAGAAGGCCTCTGGATTTGGAATGCTGGTCATTGTATTTCATCTTGAGTTCAACCTACAACCAAAATAAACAATACACATGTTCATTTGTTGTTTATGAAACCTTCTTTTAACAAACCCTTTGTCTTTATTTGACCATAGCAAATACTGTTGCTGCTCTGTGTCTGTAGGACCAGTGTGAATCCCCCGCCCTAATTCCGACTAACTTGGGCGGGCGGGCTTACATACTGTGTCACTGCATTTGAATCCAATCCTAAAACTGCAAAAGTGTAAAGTATACTACAGTAAATGTAAAAAAAGAAATGCATGCAAAAATGTTTTTAGAGAATGTATTTTCACAATCCAAACAATGATCACAAACAGCAAAGAATAAAAGCCTTATATACAAAATCACTGAATACAAAAACATCTCTCAGTGAAATTCTGCAGATCACAGCCGTCTGGCATATTTAGTAAATACCACACTAATTTAACCACACTCAGAAACCAGCACTCGTACCAGAACAGCTGCCAGAACAGAAAGACGCCATATAAAAGCAAACAATGTAGATGGCACTGGCCTTCAAAAATCCATCAGGTGACCTCTGCTTCAGCAGAGAAAGCAAAAGACCACCTGGGCAGGGGGCGGCAGAGTCGTTATCTGGTCACCCATGGAGAAGGCAATGCGACAGAGGGCAAGATTCCCCTGAAGATAACACCCAGGGCTGAGGATCTTTCAGAAATGCTTGCCCACACTCACTGATCCATTCCGTCTTGGATGGAGGAGGGGGATGGAATGGAAGGGCCACTGCATGACATGAGCCTCCACAGAAAAATGCCAAGGTAGTATCCATCAATTTTCACCCTTCGCTCTGGTTTTTAGCGCTAACCTTTTTGAGCTGACAAGTGAAAAGTTCAGCTCCCGTTGGATGGGACAGGTCGGCAGGGGCCTCTAACTGCTTGTGACAGGCACCGTGTGTCCAGAAGCACCCACTCAGAGCTAGAGCTGCGCAAGGCCATGACCAGCACAGGTACAGTCTGTTCCCAGCTCAGTCAACTGCAACATGTCTTTTCTTTCCACACACACACACACACACACACACACCCACACACACACCCACACACCCACACAAACATACAGGCTTTTATGTAATTCCTGAAAGGTTGCCCATTCATGGACACTTATATTGTCAAGTTAATCACAAAAATGTAATTCTAGGTATGGAGTGACAAGCACATGTTTACATGTACTTTTCTTTTTTCTAAGGTATTGTTTGTCAAGGTTGATATGACTCAGACGTGCTGCTAATTCTTAGACTCGTGGAGCCACCAGAAGGGTTAAACACGTCTGGATGGAGAGCCTGTCATCAGAGTAAAGGCCGCTAGCCCGAGGCTGCCCATGTCATCTAAATCCAATCAGGGTCCATTTCAGCATCAGGCCCTTCACCTCCCTGCACCACATCAACACTCGATCCGAGTTGACAGGTTGCATATGTGAAAAAGCCAATTCTCGCTGCTAGCCAAATCTCCTAAATGTGCAAGAAACCACAAGCTGGAAAGGATTAGTTAAATGTCACGAGATGCCCACTCCTGTGTGCCCACTCCTGTGTCTGCTTCAACTTCTCTACCTGTTCATCCTTAAAAACAGACATGTGACTGAAAGGCACGCTTCGCGGCTGACTGGCTGTGAGTGTATGCACCCATGGCAATCTCAGCCATCTTGCTTGTGTCACTGAAATCTTGGAGCCCCATGTCTGCCTGGGCAATTGTGCTGACAGCAAAGTGGCTCACCCTCACTGCTGCCCTACTCTGCCTGTGTGTGAAGATTATACTGTTTACCCAACAGCAGGGAGAACAGCATCAACACTGGCACATACACATAAATAGCAACACGCATCTCTTCATATACAATCAAAGCCTTACTATATGGATCACTCCTAGTCTGAATTTTCTGTAAAAGGAAACCTAGAAAACCTAATACACCTAATACACACGATTTTCTTCTTTTAACACAGTACACTTACAGGGCAAAGACATTCCACTGTTATTCAAAGGTGTCAAGAAAAATTCCCACAAAGGTTTATGTTATCTCTAATTTAATGTCATAATGCGCTTCACTCTTAAATGTACTCATCAAACAGAAAAAGCCACCAGATTGCCTTTGAAACAAAAGTGTCACTTTTATTGCTCTATTACAGAGCACAAGATCCAGGAGTATCTAAGAGTGAAGAGCATTATTAAATTAAATTCAAGATGATAAAGCTTTGTGAGAATATTTTTATGAAACATTTGAAAGACACTAAATTGGCATTGCCCTGTCTTGGTGTGTAATGAAAGACGGTGGGAACGGAGTGTATTGTGTTTAAAGAAGAAAATTGCAGTCTTTCAAGTGTACTTTGTTTTTCTTTTACAGATGCACATGAAAAATGCATTCAGAAATATTGACATTATCTTTTTAAATGCCTGCAGCTGCTTGTTCAGTACTCCTTCATAGTGGAAGTTGTCAAATCCCTGGCACCCTATACATTTAATCCTTACTTAAACATTTATTACATACATTCTAGTATCCATTTCTAGCAGTGTTCTATTTCTTAAAGCTTTGTTTGTATTTGAAGGGAATGTAATGCACAAGTACATTTATTGCTCTGTTTCAGAGCCAGTCTGGTGGCTTTTTCTGTTTGATGAGTACATTTACCAATACACGAAGATATTTAACATGGAGGAGACCAAAAACCACTTAAAAAAGTAGTTGTACAATAGGGTCCCTTCATAAACAAACAAAGCTTTACAAATTACATCACTGCTAGAAATGGATGCTAGAATGTGTGATAAATGCACAGCCATGGAAGAGACTGCATATTTTTTGCTTTTGTAACATGTGGAAGTGTGTGTCACTGTTGTTTTATACACTGTTGACCACACTTGATTCAAAATTCCAAACAAAAAATGTTTGGAGAAAATGTAAAAATAATACATATAAATAATTTATTATACCTTGGGAATGTTAAACTGCAGAACACTCTTACATTATTTTACAATTGAAGTAATTAAAACAGTAATGTTAAGAGCAGAGTGTGTGTGTGTGTGTGTGTGACTCTGTTTCGTCCATCAGAAACTGAATCAGGAGTGAAGCTGCTGGAATACAGACCATAG
>JBBPCX010000023.1:7660310-7671187 GCA_037974365.1 Hydrocynus forskahlii | reverse complement strand
ATATGTATATATATATATATATATATATATATATGTGTGTGTGTGTGTGTGTGTGTGTGTGTGTGTATATACATGGTCACCAGTGTAAATGACTCGTCTTCACTAATGTTGTTATTGCCAAAGCTTTGCTATGCACACAGGAAATGATCTGAAACTGTTTAGTTTCACAAGGCCAAGGAGTGGATCCAAGACCCACTGAGTATTTATTTCATTTACTGAAGATATCTCTTTGAGCAAAAAAGGCCTCAGAGAAGCAGGAACCAAAAATGGTAGTATTGTAAGTCTGACAGTGCATCAACAGAAAAGATCCCCAACATCTGTGGGTCATAGTCTTGCCAAGGAGCTGCTGCAAATGATTTGCAACCAAACGTTGTCATTTTATTTGTGATTATGTTCATGTGTCATATTACTGGCATATGGGGATTCTGTAAAAACAGGACAGTGATGGTTCATATTACTATACAGCTTATGATACAGATGTAAATACCCCTAAATAAAGTCTGCACTTCTGCACTGCAGAGTAAAAGCAATCAAGAAAAAATGTCACTATCTGGTTAATTTTACTATCACAAACAGCACTGCTTTAAATATAGGTGCACACAAACTCTTTTAAAACATTATGTTTGACTCTTACATTTCATGTCTTGGTGTCTTTTTTCTGCAGGCATTCACCTGATCCCAGACATGAGGTGAGATCTTTTCCATATTTTTGTAGATCATAGCATTCACTACTAAATAACTGAGTCTTATTTTAATTATGAAATAGCTCTTCAATGAAGTATTTTAGAACAAGTTTTACAAGGTTAAAAAGATTACATGGATTTCTGCACATCTTGCTAGCTTCCATTTGTCCGCTAAACTCTAAACAAAACTGTATAATGATATAAATTGGTATTTCTGTATTGTGTCTATGCCTTTCATAAACAGTTCCATGATGACAGTAAGTCTTCCTTTCACATTCCTTCATCACTTTATTTGTTTACCTGCATTGTTTTGTTTCAACACTAAAAATGTTGTTTTTGTTTTCAATATTGGAACATTTGACACCAGCACAAAAATGTTTGCTTGCTTTGTTAATGCTCTATTTTGCGGATTTTCACAGGTTCCAGGCCTAACTCCAACACATTTCCGATGCACAGGAATCCTTCACCAAGACCACCTCCACACGGACATGGTGGTCAATCCGAGAGGTCATTTTTACTTTCATATATTATTCTTTTGATAATATCTAAAGATTAGATCTGTACAAAATATTCACACATGATACATGATAATTTAATCTACATATGTCCAAAGAATGTAATGCTGCAAAAATCTACAACTTTTTAAATATGTACATACTTTACAAAACACATTTTGCTGTTTTCTCACACAGCTTGCTCCAAACCGGATCCCTGCCATTGAGACTTCAGGATGGTATGTGCTATGCAACATTTTTATCATTTGTATCATAAGCTAACTTAGAAAACTGATTGCAACCTCTTTTGTCACCTGACAGCAATGAACAGCCACAGGAATAGCTCAAGAGGCCCACCGCAACAACCACTGAGGCCCTTTGACCTAGAAACAGGCAGGGAACAGGTGGGTTGAAGCTGTGTTGTGCTTGCTGTTCAGAGGATGTTCAGCAGATGGCGCCTTTTCACTGTAGTACTACAAAAAATATTGAGAGACCTCACCTTCACTTCAGGCTGTTGCTAAGCTTAGACTTATTCAAAAGTTGTTTTTTTCGTACTGCTGTCATTGTAAACAACTGATTTGAACAAATATTTATACTGTTGCTCGGGGCACAAAATCTTCTTCTTAACATACGATGTAATTGTAAATTTTTGTAACATTTCAATTGATAAGTTCACCATGAAATTTTGAGTGTTAAAGTACATTCAAATGAAAATTAAAATTGGAGATGGGAGGTTTGGCTCGACAATGGTATAATGTCTTATGATGAATTAGGTACTTTTGGAATATGAATCCCCCAGAATTAAAGAATACACGTACACTGGACTCAAAAAGTATTTGGACACTTTAACCGTTTAAGCATTAGAATATTTTAAAGATGCAAAATAGTTTTGGTTCAACAGAAAACCAGGCAGCACTAGTGGTACTGTAAAGTCTGGGGCTGATTTTCTTAAAGTGAGGTCATTGAGCTTGTGCTCCTTAATGGTATCGTGAAATAAGATGCATTTCGGATTAAAACCCGCAGAGAAACTTAATTGTCTCCTAACACAATGAATGTAATGACACCCATATCCAAACACTTTTGGTGGCCATTGTATATTCTTTAAGAGTGAAATAAATTAACAGGATGAAAAATCAGGGCATCTCTTTTAGTATGTAATGACATTGAAGTACAATATATTAGAGGATCATTTTCAGTATTTGCTGTGTGTAGGACATGGACCCTGAGTGGTACGTGGGGCAGGTCACACGCGGTCAGGCAGAGGGCAATTTAAGACGGGTAAATAGGGTAAGTCTTTTTCAGTGTACTTTTCTCTCTGCATCCTAACCTGATCTAATTTATGATGCAGAATCTGAATCAAAATTATACAGCTTGATTGATCCTAGAGGAACTTGCTCAGGCTTTAACTGCATAGTCACACACGGACACAAGAGCAAGAACAATATAAGTATAAAATATAATACAAGCATAAAGTCAAAATAAATAAAACTTTCCAGAAAATACTCTATTTTAAAACCACTATGCTATATATACAAACTGTTGTGGTTAGTAAAAGAGGTGGATATAAATACAGTAGATGAATAAATAAAATTACTGCTGAAGTCATCTAATTACTAATGAACACAAACAATGGTTTCGAGTTTATACCAAGTTTGTTATTGTATGGAACAGTAATATAGTCACAAATGTGTTGCATTAATGACAATGCTTTTACCCCCAACAAGAAACTGTACATATGGGTAACAGCATACAGTATACACTCCAATAATGATTTTTAAAGCTGTATTCTTTTCCTTCATTAGGATGGAGCATTCTTAGTACGAGACAGCTCAAAAGGTTCGGTCACCCAGCCTTACACGCTGATGGTACTTTACCAGGACAAAGTCTTCAACATCCAGATTCGCAAAGAGCAAAATGGCTTCCTACTTGGCACAGGCCTTAAATCTTGTGAGGTACTCCAGTGTCCTTTTTTTCTTTTTTGGAACAGTATTCATTAGGCTTCATACACTGTGCTGTCGCTGTCAAAATGACTTGTTCCTGAACGTGTAACTTTACATGAGAAGAAAAAAAATTCTTAACTATAGTGTTTGTTAATGTACATTATGTATTTCAAAAGACCCATTTATCATGAAATGTTCACATAATGTAATGGCCATACTGATAAAAAAAATAATAAGTGAAATCTAAAAAAACAAGGTTGCAAGGTTTATATATTACGTCACCAATACATGCATGTTGTCAAAGATCAAGCTGATTTACAGATGTAATCATTCCTTCGACAGATCTTTCCAACTGTCAGTGGCATTATCAACCAGCACATGCAGCAGCCCCTGCTGTTGATTGATGCTAAGAACCGTGGATCAGGCCAACAGAAACAGTGTGCTCTGACTCACCCTGCTGGATTTTGACCATCTACCCAACAGCTACGACCCATCCATGGCGCTTAGAGGATAAAACAGCAGAAGGTTGCATCAGAGGTGATTAATGAAAGACAAGCATCTTTTTCCCCTTACAAAGCAGCATGTGCATTCCCAGAGGGATTACTAAAATGGCAGGAGAAAGCTGTGTTATTGTGGACTTTCATTGTGTTGGTAGTTGTGGAGAGATCTGTGTGTGCTGCTCTTTACCGCTTCATGAACAAAAGAAAGCAATGAGGAGCTGGACACTGCTGACATCATGACCAGGGCAAATAACCAAGTACACGCTATGTGTTATGATTTATGACTTTTAAAAGTATATTCACAGTAGTATGGTCAAATATTTCATTAATCACAGTTAAGATGTATTAAATATTTGCAAGGAGTTCTCATGAAACAGGCTCTATTTGTAATGCACACAGACATGCTTGAACTTTAAGCCAATTAAATGTTTTTGCTTTTAGTATAAATCCTTTTTTATTATAAAAAATATGGCAGAATGCTTAGACCCCATATTTACGGGTGTAAAGTAAAAAGGGAAACTGAGTGGCCCATTGCCGTGAGGGTAGTGCTATTATAATCGGAATAACTGCCATCGCTGGCAAGCGAGGAGTTTTTAAAGTCTCGGCAGTTAAAAACGTCCTGAAGTGAAAACTGTCAAACTGTCATCGGGGATTCCTCGAGTAGATGGCACAAAGGGATTCACTCACAGGTGATTTGTTAAACATGTCAACCCAATAAAATGACAATGCTATAGTGAGATTTGCTGGAGCACTTGCTGTAGGCTATGTAAATGTTCCAGCTGCCTGCATGAGCCTATAATTGACGATGCAGTTCGTTTTTTGGCGATACTTGATCTTCGACTGTGTGTATTTGGGATAATTTATGCAGAAAAACAAAACAACCTTTCTGGGAAGTGACCTAAATGATCACGAAGCCAAAGTGCTCCTTTGTGTGAAGAGGTGAACCAGCCACTGCTATATGAGGTGGCCCTTTGGCTTCACAATGGAAATCAATAATAAGGACACCAGAGCTTACAAATAATGTCAGCGCCACGCCAGTGTATATGTGTGAGTGTGTATGTGTGTGTGTGTGTGTGTGTGTGAGAGAGAGAGAGAGAGAGAGAGAGAGAGAGGTGGGGGTGGAGGTGTGGTCATCTTGTCCATTATTTTGGGAATAAAGACTATTCAAAAGAAGCCATTGTTAGCTGGTTGACACTTTGAGGCACGTGGGATAATATGTCGGTGTAGATCTGAAGTGTCAAATACAGACAAAGGAAACACAGAAGAGGAAAAAAGTGAAATTTGCAAAAAAATACAAATTAATTTGACCCATAAAAGTTGCGGTGAACATAGGCCAATGGCAGTAGCTATTTTTCCAACCACTGATGTTCATCTAAGCTGTTTCGTCCGTCTTTTTATCTCTTTTTATCAAACTTATCAGCATTTTACATAATGATCAAATATTTGTAAATAGCTATACAGTTTTTTGCATTTTGTTCATAAAGTTCAGGACTTGTTTCACCCCAACAAATTTCTTCTGTCTTACAAATTTTATTGGCACAGCTCCTGACATCCAAACTTGTATGTTAGTTCCAAGAACATGTAGCACTGGAACACTGCCTGCAGATCCTAAAGATGTTTTTCCACTCCGCCTCTAATTTCATCAAAAACAAATTAGGTGTGAGGCATAGCAGAAACAACCAATCATAGTGGAGAGGGCGTAGCCACACAGGTATAAATTTTCCAGGTGGGGGAAGAGGGAGATTATGGTGTACCTGACCATACCTGGGATCAAAGAAGAATTTCTCATAGACTGCGCTCAGCCTGATCATCATCAGCTGGACAAAGAGAAGACAACGACCAGAATTAGAGAAAGCATGACGTCATTTGTGCCGCAAGCCCTGTCACCCCAGTTCCACAGTATGGGGCAGGAATCCCAAGAGTACAGCCTGTACAGTGACAACTTCTACAGCCCTCCACCTCTGCCGAGCCCACAACAGACTTTGCCGCCTGCTTGTGAGCTGGGGGACTATGCCAGTCAAGTCACCAACCCTTACCTGTGGTTCGGTGGTCCAGGCCTTGGCTCTGCACCATACCTTGGGGGAGCACCCCAGCCCTATGGAATGCAGAGATCCTTCCTTGGTGCAGGAGGAATGGGTGCCACAGAAGGAGGCTTCAGCTGGTTCCCCTTGCCCACACAAGAGGACCTGATGAAACTTGTTCGGCCCCCATATTCTTATTCAGCCCTAATTGCCATGGCTATCAATGGGGCCCCAAATCGTAGGCTCACTCTCAGCCAAATCTACCAGTACGTAGCAGATAACTTCCCATTCTACAACAAGAGCAAGGCTGGTTGGCAAAATTCTATAAGGCACAACCTCTCACTAAATGACTGCTTCATGAAGGTACCAAGAGATGACGATGACCCAGGTGAGAGCATATTTCTCTTTTCTGCTTGTATTTATTTATTTTTTAAAAGAAGGGGTATAATTTTTTTATATAAATAAAATACATCATATTGAAGCAAGTTATGTCAAGGCAGAGTTGTGGATAACAAGGTATGTTTGTGTGCAGGAAAGGGCAACTACTGGACTCTGGACCCTAACTGTGAGAAGATGTTTGACAATGGCAACTTCCGCCGCAAAAGGAAGAGAAAATCTGATACCTTGCCTGAAGATGCAGGAACAGACTCCTCTGTGTCCAGCCCTAAAGACCAAAGCTACACCACCAGCAGTAACTCAGAAAGAGGAGCATCTCCAGTCTCAGGAGGCTCAGGCCCATGCTTTAATGGCTTCTTGTCCCAAATGAATGAGGTGGTCTCAGGTTCAAATAACATGCAAGAGGATTCTTTGCTTCCCTCTATCCCACATGGTCTGCCACTGGACACCCAAAGAGCTTCTCCAACTGGGGACTTTGGCCCATACTCTCCAAGTGCCACAGTTCCACAGTGGGATGCCCAGGTTCCTCCCCCATCTCAGCCCAGCCTCTCCACCTCACCTTCTCACTACACAGCCAGTTACAGTGACTCCATCCTCAGCCAGTTCAGCAGCCACCTCTACCCAGGCCTGGACTCCACTGACATGGTGTATCCACGAGGCGGCACAGAGGTGTAGAACAAGAGCAAGAGAGACTGAAGTGAGTTTCCCACCAGGCACTTGACAGAGCGGTTTGCTAAATTTACATTGTTGCCTGATTCAGCAGGTCACAGAAGACACTGAGGACTACCCCCCATGTGAACGGACACACTCTCCGATCTCAGCCTCAGATGCTGATATCATCTCATTTCAGGTCACAAGTAAGCATTTCAAATGTGCCAACAGTTTTTGTAAATTGCTTTGGATTTTTGAAACTGTTGTATCATATTCTCTGCACTGAACGCTATTATATGTATGACAAAAATGCATTTGTGTGTTTTTTATATTTTTTCTTACTTTGATGTGTGTGTATGTGGATTTATGCATTTGTGCAGAAATAAACCAAAGTGAAAATGACATTTGTTGTATGAATATTTAATGAAAAACAAATAAAGAATCACAGAACCTGTAATACAAATGTTATGTTATTAGGGCATAAGACAGTTATTTTTTATTTCAACTAGTGTTAACCTTCCTCATTATGTTGGAATATAAATAACTTCCAGTACAAAACCAAATGCAAATAGAAAATGATATTTATTGAGCTTTTATTAGCAGCACTTGTGGTTGAGTGAAGTCAAATCTGCCAACCACCTGTTATTAAAGTCACTGATGAGAGTGTAGAGGGGGGTGACTGGGATGGACAAAGGAACCGTTAAACAACAAACTCTAAAAGAGAGGGAAAAAAAGACTGGTTTGACAGCAGGAAAAAAATAAATGAAGAAAAACTTGTTCCTCAGGGTTTTGTGGTATTCTGTGCAATCTTTACTAGATTACTAGAAAGTTTTTTACAAAATATGAAGACACAAATAACACATATCCAAATAACTTTCATCCAGCAAGTCGTAAAAACATCAGTGTCAAGAGAAAGGACTATTTTGGGGGGTACACTTAAATGTAGTGATGTATATAAAAATCTCTCTTTTAAAGGATATGTTTCTACTGACTACAATTCAGGTGACTTGATGCAGCTCAGAGAAATATATGAGGAACTGTAGATGATTTTATTTATGGGACATGGTCAAAGTTTTACCCAAGTTTTTTCAATCATGTTTTTCAAATGAAACCAAAAGGAAACTGTTATTGTTTCTGTATAAATACAGACTGGTATAACAACAAATGCACATCCATACAAAATGTGACCAGGATGCCCTTTACCCTATAATTGCGGATGCATTCTGGATGTGGCTGTACTTAAAAGCTCCCACAGACAGAATTTTTTTCTTCAGAAATGCTGATGTCATCTTTCACTTAACTGGGAATTAACGTTTCATCTTTCGACCTCTGACAAAGCTGCCATATATCAACAGGAGCTTGGAAAGTCTGGTTATTTGAAATCAGTTTCTCAGATCAAAAGCAATGGATCTATTACCACAATATATATACAGATTCTAAAAAAATGAAAAAAAAACATCCTCAACAGGATGTTTAAACAAAAACATCCAGTTGTTGCAAATGAATCATGTAATTAAAAAACTATTTTTAATTGACTCAGATTGATTTCATTTATAATATATTTTTCATATAAATAAATAATAACAACATATGAACTTTAATGGATTGCTGTTGATGAAGAACATGATGAGAACAATATCTTTTTTGAGGAGGAACGTGATGCCTTAAGTCATTGCTCTCAGTATAGACATAACCCACAGGCCACTAGTCAAACAGGCCTGATGTGACTTTCTCAGGATTTCTTTGCGTAGGTCAGAAGAAGTTACGTGTTACGGTTTGTCCCTTGGCTTGGGTGGACAGTTCTAAAACAGTTACATTTGTGGAGTTTCTTTAAAAATTACATAGGTCCTTCACACTCCTACCTCTCCAAAGTAAAAAAAAACACAAAGGTGGTTGTTCTATGGTATCTTTCCCAAAAAGCATTTTTGGCTCCTTTATTTTTAAAAGTGTAGAGGAAAAGAGACGATCAAATCATGACTTAATCTGTGAAATGTGTTAACGAGAAAATTGTTAATGTGCTATTTTTGTCCCTTGTATCTTAATGAACCATAATAACCGTACCCTAATTAAGTTAAAGGCCCCAATAATGTCATTAAGACCCACTGTGACTCAATAAAATGTAGCCATATTAAAACAGCTGGCCAAGAAGAGCCTGTGCTGATGGTCAGATAAGCATGGCATGTGCTGCAGTTTTCCTTGTCTGTTGTCCTAAACCTCCTCCTTCTGGGACCCCCTTCTTACACATTCCTGACCACCTCATTGTGCTGTTTATTTCCAAAACATGGCTGTCCACTGTCTTCACACAATCAAACGGCCTCTCCATTTACACTTATCAACTGTATAAACAACACAGAAAGTGTGCCTTATATTTATAGTCATGTGTCTGTCATGATTGAGATCAGGACTGACCTGCCTGGACAACTCTCAGTTCAACTCAGGTGTTGTGAGAGGGAGTGAGGGAGGTCTGTTTAATAGTCATTCATGGTTTATTTACAGAGACAGTAAAGTTTCCACTTCTCTCACAACTTCATCAATTTTGTATCTCACATTCAAATGTTATGGCACACCTCATCTCTGATACATGCACCTGGAACAAGTCTCCATAGTCCAGAGTAAAAATAGCATGTACAGCATGTAAATTAGTTTAAACTCTTAAACTGGGTGTATTATTCAGTTATTAACTTAACTGAAGTACTTAATATGCAATTAATCAAAAACACCAATGAACAGAGTTGGAATTTTTAAAAGTCAGTTTTTAGAATACAGTTACATTTTACGATTTTTGGGTAGTTATAAAGATAATTATCTACTTAACAGTTATTGCTAAAGCCTGAGCAGGCCAATTAATCAGTGTAAAGAAGAAGCTCAGAGGCATGACTTGGAAGCATTTCTATTGGTCTATTCATCAAAAAGTTTTTACACAATCCAATGAACACTTGCTATGCACAAAAATGGGAAAACTGAGACACAAGTTCATTTAGTGTTTTTGGCAGTAGTGGCATGTAAATTTTGCAGTTATAAAAGTGAAGAATATCTGGATACATCATCAACCATTTTCTTTTACGCTGGGTCAGAACATTTTTTCAGACCTGTATATTGCTAGAAATGATACCTATATAGATATTTAAAGGCTGTTTAGCTTACCAGTAGGTGTAAAGTTGAATAAATACAAATAAGTAAATAAACACGAATGACATAAAAAACAGTGATTTTATGTATGCCAATGTGCTTCACAACGGACTGGTGATTGATTACAAGTTTCTCCTCACCTTTCACCCTATGACCGCTTGGATAGGCTCCAGCATCCCCCCATGACACTGGTTATGGATAAGAAAATGGATGGATGGATCCTAATGTATCCACTTATCCATTTCCAGACTTCTCCTCATGGAAGCCCAGTATTATTTGTAGTTACTCTCAAAAAACCCTTGATTTAATTAATTCTTCATCAGAGTAAAACAGGTGAGCTGATGTTAGAATTTCTGAAATCCATGCAATGGCTGGAGCATGGGCGCCGGAACCACTTTGGCAGAGGGGGACGTACAACCCCCCCCCCACATTTTTCAAATGAATTTGTTTCAAACCCACCATTTGTTTTCCTCCTCCCGAACGACAGTCGAGATGTAGAGAGCAGTGCGCATTTAGCATGTTCAGTTTCTCAGGTTTTATCTTTGGTTGGTGCAAGTATTGAACTGAACAGCTTTACACAGCTTTTGAAGAACTGCTGACAATATTTCTCCTAATTTCCAAATAAAAATATTGTTCTTTAAAGCATAATTTTAAAATAAATATCAGTAACTCAAAATAAGAGAAATGATGCAGCATTTACAGAACTTGAATAATTCAAAGGACACAAATTACTTAAAAACAAACTGCAATGCTCTATGTTTTTCCAGAGCTGTATATACAGTATTGTATATAACCTCTCTATTAACCTCTGTATCTATCTGTGATCATGTCATACAGTAATATAATAATACTTTTGTAGAAAACTGCCTGAATTTTAGTAATATTTAGTAATACTTTTGTCGTAGAAATTCCAGTAGTACGTCTAGATCTTTTTCAGATGATGGCAATATACTCCTCACCTGATCATCATGGATCGTCTTTACATACATACACACACATACACACACACACACACACACACACACACACACACACACACATCTACACACAAACACACACACCT
>JBBPCX010000023.1:7644606-7655454 GCA_037974365.1 Hydrocynus forskahlii | reverse complement strand
GAGGCACCAGCAGCTTCAAAAACTTGTCTGCTGCTAAGACAAGGCATTTTTGCAGCTGCTCTTTTAACCCGATGTTAAACCCACCCATTAGTTGATTGTTTGCTTTCAGTTGCACCACCAAATACTGGAATGCTCCAGGAATAGCTGTTTCAAGCTGAAATAACTGATCACAAATGGAAGCCATTTAGCTTGATGTACAACGCAGAAGAAGATTAGTTACACCTGATTGTGTTTACAGGTATTTATGAGGAGTTGGTGATCCTTTATTCATTGCAGTGATTCTGGTTTTCAGTTTTTGTTTGTTTTTTCTAAACTGTTGCCATATCTTTTACCTTTTGAATTTTATAAGCTGCATTGATTAACACAGCTGGGAAATGTGTGTGTGTGTGTGCATGCATGTGTGTAGGGATTCTTTTCTATGCTTACTATGCTGGAACAAATCCAGATAACCTCTAAAACGTCATAAACTATTCATAAAGTATTTCCTGTGTACATTACAATAGCGATGCATTAAATTAACTTGACTCAAATGTGTATTTTAATAAAAAGTCTAATAAAAATATTACTTTGACTTATTTAATATACATTTACATACTTTAGTTGGATGTCTCTTTACATTTGCATATCTAGCAGTTCTTCTAAGAATGTTCACTGAAAGGCCTGCACCTTTTAGTAATGGATTGTTAAAGAGCTAATCAGTTGGATCAAGTGTGTTGAGACCAGGACAGTAAGCCTCCAGGACCCAGGCTGGGAAACATTGCTTTAGTGGTTTTGTAGTAAGAACTCCCTACAGCACTTTTCTTTTATAGAATGTAGTATGATCTTAGACATAACACAAGAAGGATTTGAAATATAACCTCAGAATCAGAACATCCACACAGGACCACTTAAAAGTGACATCATTTGAACTTAAATTGTACTGTAATTGAACTTTAAACTCTGCGTCTTGATGAGGTGAGCAAGGTCAAAAGGATGCTAATATCAGATAATGGCTTGTCACCAGTAGTTTATCAGTTATCAGTAGCTTTTCTCTCCGTTAGAACAACTGTAGATTGCTGCACTGATCTCTAAGGGTGAGTGTAAAGTTTCAATGCACTCAAGTGTAAACCTGAGCTGACAGGAGTTTATGAACTGCAAAGCTGTCAAAGCCATGGAACAAGCCCCCACAAGCCCCAGTGAAAGGGAGAACAAGTTGCCACAAGGCCGTCCTGTAGGCACACAGAGACCCGCTTAACTTCACACAGGCACGCACACACTTAAATGTCACACTGATGCAAATAAAGGTCAAGTAATAGTTTCTCTCAAAGTCTGACATAAACTGTTATGTAGGTAACTGTCAGAATCTTTGTTTTCCCACAGAACATCCTCACCATCATTTACAAACCACGTTTTCCGCTGAGCTTCATTTATATATTGTTGCTGTCAGAACAAAACCATTGTTTGTTTGTCTGATTCCATAGTTTTAAAGTAACAGCAGCCATTTACACTGTATTAAAAATTTCATGACAATGGAAATGCTCCAAAATGACTTATCACTTATTTAAAACAATTTATTGGCTTTTATTTATGGTATGACTATTTGAGGAAATAAAACAACCCAAAATAACATTGAATAAAATACTGCCACATTAACACTTAAAGTAAGATAATTTTGAGCTTCTCTTGTAAATTGACCTTTTTAGACATTAAAATGTTATGTCAACAGGAAAATTGTGTGCTCAGTACTTCTTGGAAAAAGAAGAACCGGATTCAGTGAGATGACAGCAGTTTATTTCTGAGAAGCCCTTTTAGTATACATTATCCTCTGCTCCCAGTGGTGAGAGGAAAGAACATCAACGTCTCTACATCATTTGTCAGTGGAACAAGTGAGTGGGCATGTTCCTTACCGTATCTCCATACTAAGAATTATTGCTCAACAGGAGTTGATTAAATCAATAAATTTCTTGCTACACCTGCTCTATCATCAGCACCTGTCTGCAACATATGCTGCACTAGATAAATGAGGGGCAGAAAGTGAAAGAAAGAGAACACTGAAAGGTGAAGACCATAATAACGCATGGGGTGGGGGTGCTTCACTCTTACAGATAAAGGTACCAAAAAGAGCTTGCCAAATTACAGCCACTTTCACTTCCCTAAAAAAATCCAATGGATGGCTAAAGTAATGAGTACCAAAGAGTAAAAGAGTACATCCATATGAAGAGGTAGAAACCTTAAAATTGTATTTTTTCATGGGAAGTTTTTTTTATCTGTTTGAAAACACACACACACCATGTACTCACTCATGGTACCACTCAAACAAACATTTGTGCCAGCTTTTGTAACAGTGTTGTGGCTATGAAGGCACTGTGCAGGACAGGGCTACTGAGGGAATAAAGGAATAAAGGAGAAAAAAATTGTTCAGAGAAATGTTATAACAAATTCAGTAAATAGTTCTTTACATACCCATTTTCTTGCACTGAGTATTGTGTAGTATCATTCACTCTCTCCCATACAGTCCACTTAAGGAAACTCAGCGGCAAAAAACGGCCCATCTAAATCAGCCTATAAGAGCTTAGCCCCACTTATTTACACTGAAGTTCTTATTATTTATAGTATAGGTCAGTCTGAGGATTTTATGCTCTGCACATTTTTGTAAATAGACTGACTTCTGAATACACTTCAAACATCTTAAATGCATATTAAATCCACTACGTATATATATGTGTGTGTGTGTGTATACAGAATAATACATTTATATACAGTTTTCTATAATCTATAATTCTATAAGCCTCTACTTTCTTCTTTTGCACTGTTCCATTTGCTGCTGTAACAATGCAAATGTCTCACCCGTGGGAGGGTTATCTTATGTTATCTGTATAACCTAAGGGATGAAGGCAGGAAGGAAAGTGCTCATGTAAAAATAAATGAGGGCTGTTTTTGATACAAAAAACAGTTATATGTGAACCTTTGGGAGAAAAACTAAACCTAATATCCTACAGAAAAAATACAGAACAATGGCCTCAATTTAGCCCTAATTCATCATTTTTAGCAGTGTTACTCCAGAAGCAGGTTAGGAACCACAGCCCTATTGAAATGAGCACATAGTACATGGCCTACATGCAATGAATCTGTCAGACTGTTTGAGTATGGAGGCAGACATATTTGAGAGGGTCGAGCACTGAGGGTGTTGTGGTGGCGCGTGCTGATACCAGAGAGACGAGGGCAGGCGGCAGGTGTACTGTTGACACAATAAACACCCGCAAGAGCCGTGCCAAACCCCAAATAAGACTTTTCAACTAAAACTTCAGATTCCAAGAAGAGCAGGGGTTGTGCCCTGGCACAGAAGAGGAAGTGTACTAACACACGAACAACATCAACTGCATGATTCAAGTGCTTTGCCTGCATCTTGTGTTCTTTTCCATCTTACACAACCAGACTGATACGTTGAGCAGGCTGGCAGAACAATGGGGGCGGGGAAAGGAGAAGGAAAATGTGAGCTACTATGGGGAAGGCAGATATAAAAAGAGTGAGAGCAAGGTTGTGCAAGAGTATAGTATCTGCACTGCGCTCTGTGCACCAAGCTTCTTATCATATTTCGATCCACAACATCATAATCATTGGCGCATGTCACACATAAGCGCCTTGTGAGACACCTATAATACTTGATGTGACAGAACAGACTCTTGCAGCATTTGTACAAAATATCCAAAGAAGGATGACAGGACAGGTTCAAGAGTTTAGGGATACAGCTTTGTTCAGCATTTATAAGATAATTTATCAGTTACTGGATGATGTCACAAAATTATTGACTGAATAATAGTGTAATAGGTCTGTCATTTTAGGGCTTAAAAGCTTTTGACTAATCTTCTAAGCCCCTAAATCCACAAAGAAAGGACTCTGCACAATTAAAAAAAAAATCTAATCACCTTTCTCTGCCTTTTCTGCCTACATTCAACAAAGTCCAAGCCTCGGAGTGTGTACACCAAAATACTGCTTAACTACAAAGGCCATTCACTAAACTGATGGAACCCTGCTAGTTGTGTCATTGTGCCCCTGGACACAACTGACTCAAACCTGCCTATCTAGAGGTGTGTGATGTTGAGAGTAAACAGGAAAGTACAAGCCTGTCTGCCCATGTGGTCGATACGTCCTTTTGACCTTCTGGATTCTGACCTCCATTACACAAAAATACCCATTCATTTAAAGGGCTGCATCTTTATCCATATCATTGGGGTGGTCACTTATACCTTAACATTTTAAAAATGCATAAAAATGATAATCCATAGAACTGAATATCCAAACATCTGGATCCTTAAGTAACAAACAAAAAAACTTTACACGTTTCTCAGATGTGTGTAATATAAAAGCATGTTTCTCCTTCATCTTTGTGGTCTTTTAATGAATGCTCCTTAGTCCATATTTACCTGAAAGTGAGTAGAGGTCAGTAGTCATCAACTATAGTCCAGGGGAGTCTTTAAACTGCTGGCCAGAATAAAAAATCTTCCTTATCAGTGTCAATGTCCTGTTCTTTCCATTTGTTGTCTTATTCCATACGTCCATGGTAAGAGAGAATGGAATCTCTTCATGCTCCATGACAGCAGGGCTGCTCTCGGGGCCTGAAGTGACTGAAGGACTGAGGACTCTTCTCTTGTGCTTTTAAACATGATTTGGGTAAAATAAATGGTCAAACACAACAAACATCATGGGACCAAGTGCATTAATGGGTATTTCAAAGTGAGCTATTTAAGATGTCAACAGAGAGAAAACAAGCACCAGGGCCAAGAGAAATGACTGTTTATCAGTTTCAACAGCTAACACACACTGTTTCCTCACCAAACAGAGGCTCTTCATCCATATCATTTCACCCACTGCATCAAGACCATGAGTGTATGAGAGAGAGGGAGGGGGGGGGCAGTGTTTAGGGCAGAGTGGGTCACTTTTGATTTATTCATTTATTCAGTCAGAGCCTTTTAAAACAGCACGTGGACAAAGAGAATAGACCAAGGGGTGAAACGATGGCGGCACACCCTGTTCACTGACTCTCATGAAGATTTAAACGACTGATTTTTTTGTAAAAGACGATGATGCCACCTTGTGGACGATTTAGTCACACAGAAAATCTGCAATTATCTCTATTATCAGTGATATTACTTTAGTATTATTGTTGACACTACACACATTTCAATATCTAATTCTAGTTTTTACCTCTCCCTAAACCTGCTGTATTTTATTTAAATATTAGTAGTAGTAACAGTATTACTATTACTATGTATCTGTATACGCTCTAATTTTTCATGTTTCATTTTATTTTATTTAATTGTTAAATCTTTTGTTTATTTAAATGCTTTGGAAGGACTGTGCATGCTCACGGTCAAGCCAATAAAGCTTGAATTGAATTGAAAATATGAGAGAACACAGAAAAACATGGTCTGCAGGGGTTCCCAGTCCTAGTACTGGAAACCATTTTTCCTTTTTCTCATCCTCAGCAAGAACAAGAGGAGCTTGCTAACTAGATAATGAGCTGGATCAGTTATGATTTATGTGATAAGTGCAAAAACGTGTTCAGTACATGCACAAGGACTTTTTCGTTTTATGTTTCATGAAGCCCCTATTCCTGATTATGAAACTACTATGATTATTAAGTCTCTTGAATCTGACACTGGCATATGAAAATAGATATAACAGAAAAATCATGAATGACATCATTTTTTATTATGACCATCTCTACATGTATATGAGAGGAGTGAGTATCATGCCCATAACAGGGAAAACCTTCAATTTCTACAAGAGCCTTATTGAAAATTAGATACTGTAGTTTACTACACTAATATCATAGATTTCTGGGGGGTAGTTGTACAGGAATATTACAGAAGAATTATACAGTACTATAGAAATAGTAGTTTCTTTCTGCTGACTGTTTTTGGAATAGGTGATTCATTTTAGTGCTGCAATCTTACATATATCTCTGCATTTTTCCACCTTCCTGGGAAAACCGTGTTTCGTTTTTATTTTAGCTAATCCAGTTGACATTTAGAATTTTTTCTAAGAAAGCATGGAGGCCTGTTTAACACCTAGTAACTACAACCATAAACATCTCTGTTTTTGTAAAGTCAGTGTGCTACATATTGAGCATTGATCAAAACATTCATGTGAATCAGCCAGCTTAAGAGGCAGTCAATGATGTTCTCTAACTTCCAGGCATTAGCAGTTACTGTGTAGATAGTCAGCAAAACAGAAATAGTAATTATCATGTCAATTTTCTATAACTGGGGAAAGTAGATGCACATTTGCTGACAGCTCTAAAATATGGCACATTCTAGATTTTTGTATAGCTATTTAAAACAAATGTACACACAAATTCTCAACTGGAAGGCAGATATTTCAAAACAGAAAATGATGATCAAGAATATACAAAGAAAACTGTATAATCAATTAAAAAGAGTCTACTACAGATTATGTTCTCAAAAAATACATCACATGAATTTTCCAAATACACACTAACAGACAAATGCTTAACCAAGTGATCTGATATAACATAAATTAGCTCTTATTCTAACAAAAAAACATGTTCTAACAAAAAAACATGTTTCAACAGAAATGTAAGAATTTAAATGGTTACCCTCAGCTGAATGGTCATTATATCAGATATCCTAATGCTGCTGCCACTCAAACTAAAAACCTTCAAACATCCATTAAGCTCTGAGGAAGAAAACAGGACAACCCCATCAAGGACACTGGTGTAGCTGCACATTTTGTAATGTACCAGTGTGCTGCCACAAACTGACAGAGTAAGTGAACGTTTACATGACACCAACGCTGGGAATCACACTCAGAGGGGTTTGGGAAGTGCAGATACTTCTTCCAGGCACTCTTCATAAGCCTCTTTGTAATCATCGTGGGGTTTGATCATGATTACACATGTTGGCCGTTTAGAACCAGCTGAGGATCCCAAATCCTGGAGTGAAAATAAAAAGACAGGTATAACTGCAACAAAGTCTACTACATTAATGCATCACTAGCAGTTCATAGAATGGATTCATCGCATTCAGCCTGACGCTCATGCACAAGGCCATGTATAACCAACACTGTATTCTGAGATGTGTATTTTTAAAGTCTTTTCAAATAATTCGTCTAGCTACACATAGGAAGGAAAATAATTACCTTCTACTCAGATACATTTTGGTCATTAACATTTAGTCACTAGTTTTTTTTTAGGTTTGCTGAACTGTAATGGTGACGATATCCATTTGGCTCTACTGTTAAGTGCATCAAAAAGAAATGAGTCAATACACATGCAATTTTTACTGGACAAAATACAAATCTCAATATAGTAAAGGCCTAATATACATTTTCTCAAATTAAAAGAGCTTTAAATAATTATAATCGTAGGTTGGTAATTAGTCACATTACGATGAATTATGAATATTTGTTGCACAAAAACCCATGCAAGCATCAAAGGAAAAAATGGATTAGAAGGAAATAGTAGAATATGGGTCCTTTAAGAAGACCTTTAATCGGTGTCTATAATGATTTAAGACCAACCAAAATAGACAGCTGATACAGTGACAGAACTCACCACTTTGGAGGGAATGTAAGCATAGGGCAGGTTTCTGTCCTCACACATGACTGGTAAGTGGCAGTACACGTCGATCGGGAGCGTGTCTCCAGCAAGTACTACAATCCTGATTACAAAGAAAACAGAAAATCAGTCTAGAAAGGTGAAACTGATCTTGGTTTCTTATTTACTAGCTCTTCGACTTTCTGTCCCACCTCAAAGTGTAAAGAGGTTTAACTGCTGGGCCAAAGAACTCCAAAAAGAAGCTAAACTTTCAATACTTTCACCATCTCATGCACACAAAACCCATCAGTACAGCTGTGTCTGGGCTGTGTTATTTGAACTTTACCCCGTCTCTCCTTTGTTTATGAACTTCTGCACCTCTTTCACTCCTCTGCGGATCTGTTTCTGCTTGGCAGCTGCAGCAGCACATGAGGAAAAAGATATACATTAAGATAAGATCAGATCAGATCAGATCAGATAACCCTTTCTTAGTCCCACACGTGGGTAATCTGCATTGTTACAACAGTAAAGTGGAGAGTACAAGAGAAGAAAGCAGAAGCAGCATAATCAATACAATAAAAACTACACAGCAGTATAATATAAAAAGAAAAACTATATAAAAAATTATATACGCCAATATATATTTGTGATATATAACTATATAAGAATATAAATATACATACACTGGCATAAAAGCTTACAGCACAACAGTACAATACAAATGATACAAAAAATGTAATTACTGTAGATGTTAGATGACTTCAGCTACAATGCTCACCCTTTTTTACGCATTTGTAGAGTTTCTTGCTCAACTTTCTCGAGGCTAAAGGGTTAGCAATGGGATTGATGTTGGCTATTAAATCCTCATAGGAGTTTTCAGTGACTCCAGTCTCCTCCTCAGCGTTGATCTTCTCCTTCTTTACCTTCGTCATGGTGAACACTGTAAACTGCAGACGAACAAAAAATATTTAAATATCAACAAAATACTCGCCAAACTGTTATCTCGCCTCAGAGCACACACGTGTTACTCTGGATATTCCTAACAGTTTGCCTCTCTGTTCACTCTGGGTGACACACTGCCCCCAGTGCAGCGGAGGAAAACAGCAGAGCTGTTCTCAATCACCAAATCAGGAAAATCACCAAACTGTTCTGGACACCGGCCCTCTAGGACTGGAGTTGGCTTCCCCTGGGTTCTCTGAGCTAGCCAAAACACAAATATTAAGACTTTTTTGTCAGATTAACCCTCTTGTCTAAAAGTGAGTCTCTTGATCTACAACAATAAGAAAGTGGTTAAAGGGGACATATAATGCAAAACTCACTTTTTATGCATCCTTTCGTATTTCCATTTGGGTCTCTACTGCTCTTATAAACACTCCAAGTTTGAAAAAAACATTCATCCGTTTTCTGTGAGTCAACTGAGAGATTTTGTTGTCAGGATTCAAGCTTCTACGAGCCGTTTCCATGGCTCCCTTATTCTGACGTCAGGATGAGGAAATTTACATAGAACCACCCCTCACTAGTTGAGCCCCACCCACTAGATTAGTTGAAGATTCTTCATTTTTGTCTGCTGGTTTTACGAGCACACACATGAAGTCAAGCACTGTGGCTACAGGCAAAAGCAAGTCACACATGAAGTGTTGTGTTCATCTCGCTCTGGGTCCATCGAAAATACAGAGCTGGATAGCACCTGTTTTCTGACATTTGTTACGTGTGGTAAACGGCGTAGTGTAAGCATGGGATGGGTGGGGCGTGGCCAACAACAGCTTATTTGCATAAAAGTGACAGAGCCCTTAAACAGCTCATTTGGAAAGGGACTGAAACTGTCAAGAGTAGAGCAGGTGAGATATCTTTATGTGAAAGTGATTCATGAACATGTTGTGTAGCCCATAGACCTATTATAACTTGTTTAAAAAGAGGTATAATATGTCCCCTTTAAGGCGCTGGAGCTGTGAGGGTACTTGTTTGGTAGACCGGTGTTTATGGAGTTACAATCAGTGGGTATTAATCCCAGGGCTGTCAGTGGCAAAGTACTGTCCCCACCCCCCTGCCCCCCAGGGGCTGTATCCCTGTTTGCCCACTGCATCACTTGATGAAGGGGTTAAATACAGAGAGAGAATTTTTGGTGTGTTCATGAGTGACAAAAATGGCCTCTTTCCAAAAATCCCACACAGCATTTCATACCGCTTTTATAACTAAAGGAGCAGAGATGCCTGCCTGCAAACAAATGCCTTAGACTGGCAGATTACAAGAAAAAATTTAACATTTAGAGCCAACATCAGTTTTATGGATGGGTTTCTGCACACTTACACTCTAAGCTGTTCTGTCCAGGCCAAGGTATATGTTCTCCTATTAAAGAATCATAAGATATGCTGAATTCTGTACACTACAGGTCAGTGTAGGCTATTTTTTATGTTTTGTTCAGATTCTCTTGTTTAGTACAAACAACAAAGCACAGATCCACTATTGCAGACAGTCTAAAGGCTGGATCTCCAAAATAAGCTTTGCACCATACAGTATTGTACAAAGAGCAGCTATAGCATAGAAAGTGCCAGTGAACAACAAGTTCACTATTTACTCTGCTTGTACAGATATAATGGAATATAACCACTATGAATGTCTTTTTCCTGAGCTGTGAAAGAATTTTTGAAAACCAATTGAGTCATCTGTGTTTTGGGCTTCTTGGTGCCTTGGTTCTGCTAACTCAGAACATGACGATAAAAATTTAAAGACGCTTCCACTGGAAATTCAGTGGAGCAACAGATGAACGGAGATTGCATAACGTTATTGCATGCACTGTGTGCAGTGCAGGGCTGTGTTTCTGCATGACATAGCATCACTAATGCAATTTAAAATCCAGTTTTTGATTGTGAATGTCTACATTTACTGCCAAAATAAGTAATTACAGCATTGCTGGCACACATTCAAAATACATCTTGTGTCGGTTTCCCAGACATGGATTAACCATAGTCTTGGACTAGCCTTTCCTTTTCAATGGAAAATTTCTATTCATACCACTAGATAATCCAGGACTAGGCTTAATCCCTGTCCAGGAAACCGACCCTTAACGTTTAAGAAAGCCCTTGAAGTTTTAACAATTTCAATTAACAATGGAGTACATCCATGCTACTCACAGAACACAAAATACATTTCCCATTAGCATTTGATCTCTGATCACTGATTTCTTGCATTATTTCACAAACTTTTGCAAGGCATAAGTCTACTGGACACTTGACTGTGACATATACTTACAAAATATTACAATTCATCATCTATAACTTAAAAATATGTGTGTGTGTGTGTATATATATATA
>JBBPCX010000023.1:7624673-7643752 GCA_037974365.1 Hydrocynus forskahlii | reverse complement strand
AAAAGAAAAGTGACAGGTTCCTCTTTTTTCATATGTACATGTAAAATACACTTGTACCTCATCTTTACTACACCTAGTTTTTTGTATAACAGAGTACGTTAGATTGGCTCTTTGGCCAGTGCTGATCTAACATTAAGGCACAAAATAAGAAATGTCCCAAAACTGTTAGTATATCAAATGATCAATATGCAGTAAACTCTCTTAAAAGGCTACTCATTCTGTCTTCTTATTTTCATCACAAACACTGGAAATGCCTAAGAAAGGCAAACTTCAAAACTACAGTACAAAGACACTGTATTAATACTGTACTGCAAGAAAATACAGACCTAAACTTAACAGTAGAGTCCCAAACATAAGACCTCTGCCAATCAAACAGAGGATGAAATACCTCCCAATAATAAGGTTCAATGAGGTATGGTAGTTTTGAGAAAAAAGGTACCAGGAATTGTAATTCCAAAACAGAGGAAGTATATAAAAATTCTAAAAAGATAGTGGAAAGTTTTAAATACATGGCAAAACATAAGAAAAAAAAGTGTATAATTAAGCAACTAGCATAAAACTACTTAGATGAACTCAGAGCTTTATGCCTGTGTATTTACATGCTTGCTTTAAGGGACGCAGATATGTTACAAATGCAGAAATGCAGTGTACAGGAGTTTCAAGTCAAATTGGTCTAAAAAAACCCACAAAACCTCAAATCAAGAATCCTGTTTCTTTACAGCAATGCCCACATGAGCATGCCGGATGGTGCGCCCGTGAAGCTTGTAACCATCTTGCTTTACCACAGCTATAGTACCAGGCTCTACTCCATCTGCTGGTGTATGACACACTATCTCATGCTGGTAAGGGTCATACGTGGACCCCATAGGAGTCATCTTCTCCAGTCCATGCTTGGTGAACACCTCTTGCAGTCTGCCCTGTATCTGAGCCAGGTTCTGAGTCAACGTCAATGTCTCCTCCTCTCCCATTCCTCTTGTGGTCTGCTCCAGCAAGTCTGCCACCTCCACTAGGTCACGACAGAAACTTTGAATCCCTGCATGAGTAAGAAAATGTATTACCATCTTAAATCTATTAATACAATAGTTAGAGCTGTATAACCTAGACAAAGTACTAGCATAGCAATTGTGTTACTACACTGCAGTTCACCACACAGTCAGAAATGCACGGTTATATCAATAATGCGACATGGTCAAGGATTAGCCTGTAACTTTTATGGAAATCATTTTCTTTTGTGTGATGACAAGATTAACTTGATTAGGCAATGCAGTCTAAAACCTGTAATCTTTAAAGGCAGGCAAAATACAGAAAGCTTTACCAAAGAGCTTGGCATCTTCCACAAATTTCTGAGTTCTTCTTCGAACATTGTCTGAATCAGCTAGAGCTCTTTTATACCTTTCCTGTGGAATACAGACATCACACAGAGGATCTCAAGTAACAGCTTACACAGGGATGCTTAGGCCTATTAAATGTATTATCTTTACTTAAAACACATTTGTCATCTTTCCTTGATGGATACAAGAACAATGATAAGTGCATTACAGTTAGATCATGGACTTGCTCCTCCAGTTTGCTGGCCCTCATCTCCAACATCCTGACATGAGTTACGGTGTGGCTCCGGTTATCATCATCACCATCATCAGTGTGGCAGTCATCTCCTCTACTGCGCTGCTCTGCAGCAGTGCTAGAGAAGTCGATATGTGAGCTGTTGAGCAAAGTGGAAAAAAGTTAGATGTGGAGAAAGACTACTAACAAACAGTATTTCAGCACAGTTCTCATTCCCTTTAGTTACAGCAAAAGTTTGTTGACATCTTCTCCTCTCTTCTAAAATCAAAGATGTTAATAGAGAATACACCCTATAATACATGTTAATAGTGAATTCAATACACCCTCTCTACTTTACAATAACTGTTTCTATTCTTTAATGAAGATGATTTGATTACATTCAGCCACATTAGTGAAGTCCCGTATTGGTGTCTGAAAATTAATTCTGGAATACAAACACTACATCAGCTCATCCCAAAGGTGCCAGAAGGTGCTGGACACTGTTTAGTGAATTAATGCTGTGGGCTTCACAATTAAAGAAAAATGGCCCTTTACAGAAAAAATTATTGATCCCTGAGGAAATTGCTTATGTAATGATGGCACGGTCACACAGAGACGCATAGACAAGAACAATATAAAAATAAAACTCTAAATAAATCCAATTAAAATCTGTAGAAAAAAAAATATACACCTTGCTATATACACAAATACTGGATATAAATACTATAGATAAATAACTTACAGTTCAGTGAATTTCTAACAACACACAATTGTGAGGAGTATTTTATTGCACATAGTAGAGATATAAATAATATAAAGAGCATATAAGTAATATTGACATAAGCAGTGATATTTCACATGGTAAGACAAATAATAAAATGATGCAGCACCCATTTAGAAAACATCACATGATACTGCACATGGTAAGACAACTGCACATAAACAATGCATCTCTGTATTTAACCCATTCACCAAGTGAAGCAGCAGGCAGCCAGTGATGCAGTGCCCGGGGAGCAGTGTGTGGGAACAGTACTTTGTTAAAGGGTACCTCAGTACTGCCACTACCAGTCCTGGGATTCAAACCCATGCAGCCTTCTGATCACAGGGGCAACTCCCTAACAACCAGATCACAATCTGCCCCTTCAGGTGATGAATGATGACCTTTAGGCTCACAAGCGGCCATCCTACCAGCCATTGATTTCCCAAAATTGTGTTGGGTTACTGTTGGACATAGTGTATTTTTCGTTCAGTTAAAATTAGCATATGGTTAGAAAGAAAGGTCACGTGAAACAAATCCACAGCTGGAGTTATTCGGCCTGTTTTTGTTATCTGTTCACTCGTAATGGTGTGCTAATGTCAAACAGCAGCTCTGAGGTAAGGACTTATGAGACTTAAGGTCCAGTATCAAGTGCATTTATGGTTACTCTCCGTTTACACGACCTAAGAATAAAATAGCGACCTCTCTAGTTAACCGGCTGGATGTACACTGATAGCTGGGCACGTAGCGCACGATTACACGGATTAATGCTGGCATGTAGTCTTATAAACTTGTGAGAGACACAGCACCGGCTCTCCTGTAGTCCCTATAAGACCAGACTGACATCTACCTGCCCGACTGTCTGTAACTACCCAATTAAATGTTACTCATCCCTTCCCCAGCAACAGTTTTGCTTGTTATGGTTTATATAAACTCAGCCCAGTAAACTCTGGTCCTGTATTCTTCAATTCTTCATGCATATCATGTTATTATCTGTTTCCTTCGCAACCACGCCCAGTTGATCTCCGTCAACTGATTGTTAATGTGCCAATACGTAGAGTCCGGCGAATTAGACTAAAAAAATAAACACGGGATCCTCGTGCCAGCTCGTTTTGTTTTATCTAAAAGGAAATAGCCCGCGGCCTAAGGGAGGGACATACACATGGCCCCTGTCAATTCAGCAGTGCCCTGTTACACACAGATACATTTTTCAAATAGCAACGATGTCAGAAATTAGCTTTAGGTAACCAAATTTTAAAAGATCTAAGAAACCTACACTCGGTCACTGTTTAGCTAGCCTAGCCACGTAAGCTAACTTAGTAACAATACGTCAAAAACAGACTAAATACACAAACACATTGACCACAGTTGGTCCACAAGGGGAAGTGGAAATTGTACGATATGTTCTCACCTTACGTTGTTCGCTCTCAGAGCCAGCCTACCCACAGCGACTGATTTTGTCCCACGCAAACACAGAAAGCGTACGGCCATTTCTTTCCAGCTGCATCAGTCCGAGCAGAGCCCTTCGCTGATAAGGCCCGGACCCACCTCCTCCTTACCCTCCCCCGGAGTCTGAGAGGACACTACTGAGACAAAAACTAGAAAAAATAAAGATACAAACAAAAAAAATAAAAGATAAAAACTATAAAAATACCTAAGTGAGAAAGCAAAATTTAAAAACTGTGAAACAAAGTGAAATGAACCATTACTTCTTAGTTAAATTGTGTTACTATATATATATACACTTAAAATATGAGCATATATGATCCTATAGGTACCATTATACCATTATACCATATACAATTATATAACTGTGTGTGTCATCACAACCAAATTACAGCTACATTATATATAAGTCACGTATTAAAATACGTATTAAAATAATTGTTTGGTATTGATAGGAGGAACACAGGAAACTGAAGATTGCAGAGCCAGAATGGCTATCAAAGCAATAGGTATAAATGCTTTCATGCTAAATATTTTCAGTTAATGCACATTAACCCTAACATATTTTCATGTTTGTGGTTATATAAGATTATTTTGAAGCCATGAATGCAGTTCTAGACACAGTGGAAGCCCTCCCCCTCCCCAAACTCAAATACATACCTCAGCTTCAGTCTTGTGTGATCTTATTGTCTTATATGACATTCTACATGTGAACGACCCATTGGAATGTTCTTCTTGCATGTCTTGGAGGTTGCAGCCCAAATCCTGTAACCTTGACTACTAAGCTTCAATTACCTGGATGACTAACAACATTCCTAAACATTTTTCATGAGTCTACAAAACTTCTTGTGCACTTTGAATAATGCACACTACATATTGTGATAAGACAATGTTCCAGTGTTCCAGTGTAACAGTATGATGTGAATGGGATGTAATTTTAATTAAAACTAAATAAGTATGATATTGCAACTGAGGCAGTTCGCAGCGTTGAACCACACTGAGTGAGTGGTAAATTGTTTAACAAATAACAGGACATAGGTGCACCAGTAACCTTCTCAGCTGCTCTCACTATCCACTGCAGTGTGTTACAGTCTGAAACATTACAGTTCTCATACCAGACAATGATGCAGCTACAGAGCAGGCTTTTGGTGGTACTCCTTGAGAGAGGCTCGCTCTTTTCAGTCTCTGCAGAAAGTGCAGATGCCGGTGATCCCTCTTGGCTATGGATGTGGGGTTAAGGGACAAAGAGAGGACTTCCTGAAGTCTAATCTCTTCTGTTATATCGACATTACGGCAGAGATTGTTGCACTTACACCAGGCAGCTACTCTCTCCACCTCCTCTGTGTATGCTGAGACATCATCATTCTTGAAGAGACTCATCACTGTCATTTCATCTACAAATTCCGTGATCTTGTCTGGGTTGAACTTGACTGAGCAGTCATATTTCAGCAGTGTAAAGAGCAAGGGCCTAAGGACTAGTCTTGAAGCACTTGAGCACATGATGACTGATGTGTGTGCTGTGGGGTAGTAGCCATTCAGAAAGGTCACAGATCATTTCTTTTGAACTATGATTGTGGTCTTAAAACAAGCTGGACCAAACTGCCTGACTCAGCGAGGAGTTAAACACATCAATAAGAACAGCTGGTCTGCACACGTCTTAAGCACTCATTCAGTTATGTTGTCAGGACCAGAAGCTTTGTGTAAGTTTACTCTGGTTAGTTTGTCTCACTGTGACTGTGATTAGATAGATCATCTCCTTATCTGGTTGAGGGGTGTTGAGTGCATGAAACCATGTGTAGATGCCATTCAAAGTCTTGGGAAGGGAGGAATCATTGCCACAGAGAGAAGGTGGCTGTTTATAGTCTGTGATGGCCTGAATGCCCCTCAGGTTTTGTGAAAGTGCCACTGGATTTTTTGGACATTTACATGTCTTTACAGCAACATTCTTATCATCAGCAGTTCTACTCTTATGTGACTAATTTGAATAACTCACTGCACTGGGCTTAATATTATGACAGCAGATGACTTGTTCTGCAACACAGCACACACACACAAGGTATTTTGGGAGGCAGGTGCTCAAGTGAAAAAAGGGAGCCCCTCATAATTATTTGTAGAAAATAAAGTTGCATACCGTAGCACATCTTCTTACTTGTTTTAGACCAATAGTACAATATGTTTATTGATTGTAATTTGAGTAAGACTGTTTGGTGACAGTTTACATTACAACAGTGAGCCTCACCAGACTGTAACAGTCAGACTGTAACTTCAGGAAGCTAGCCGCACAGGCTTGCTGACAAAATACTTAGATTCAGCTAAAGTGGCTTCATGTCTGATTTAAGTCATCAAACCGCTCTGTATTTTTTATTTATAGTGGGTCTATAATAAGATTAAAACTCGTAAATGCCCTGTACTTTTATATTGAAATGACAGTAATCTGCCTTGCCCACAACGTCCTAAAACTACCTAGTCAGTACCAGCACGGACACTTTTCTAGTGATGGGAAGTTCAGAGAGCCGGCTCTCGTGGCACGGCTCCCAAAGAAGAGCCGGTTCTTTCGGCTCCCAAACGGCTCTTAGTTTAATATCATCTGTAGCCTCATATTTTATCCTAACTTTGCAAATATGAATGCTTTGTGTGTTGATAAACCCTTTAGCATTGAGTGTTTTTATGAGAAGCTTTATAATTGCCTCATTTTGTGTATTTGTTCTGTTACAAAAGCAGACATTCTTACTTTTGTTTAATATTTTAATCAAATGTTAAATTTCAATTTAACACTGCAAACAAATCCACAGAAACAGAACGAAACTTAGTAACCAAACAGTATGTCCTCAGTGCAGGCTGACATTCAGAAAAATCAAATGCCTCAGCTTGGATGGGCTGATGCGGTTTCACCTCTCAGTATCTGCCGTTTTAGAGAAATCTCTCTCTGAAGGAACAGATGTTGGCACAACGCACAGTCTCCCCTACATCACCTTTACCAAATATCCTCACATGTGACTGGCCACAAGGCTGCCATGCTGCCAATCAAAACCAAGTTCTGCTGTGGGCAGAGCTGAGCCACTGAGAGTGCGAGCTGAGCAGCGAAAGGAAAAAAGTGGGGAGCCGGTCCGGCTCTCACTCGATGGGAGTCGCCTCTTCTGATTCACTACAAATGTGCATGACACATCACTACTGTTGACCAGTTACATGCTTGCACATTTTCTTGTGGCTCTTCAATACTCTTTAGTGCCCCTGGAACCCACCAGTTCTTACATGTTTGAACCAATTATTTTCCAAAGTTGTGCATAACTGACTACAGACTATTTGCTACAACTGAGCTTATTACAACTCTTTTTTTTTCTTTGTTCATGGAGAAACATTTATTATCCAACACAAAGTGTAGCCAAACATCAGCTTTTGGGATTAGGTCGACAATATTTTTTATATACAAAGTAGAAATAAATAAATAGATCTGGTCATTTAAGTGCTAAAACGTAAAAGAAAAGTGTGAAATTAGGAGCTTTTCAAAGAGTTTTAGACGCACATTTTAAGGTTATAAACAGCTGTAGTCGTGGATTAACATTTTTTCAAAAAAGAAAAAAGAAAAATCATTCTAAGGTACTTTTAAATTGCGTAGGAAAAACAACCCGTTATACACACAAACACAAACTTTATTGCCATATATGACAGTTATCTAAGGAATTTAGCATAACACTGTATGACTTACCATTCCTAAAATTATTTCATAACACTTTACAAAAGCTATGACAGGCACACTGATGCAATCTAGTTAACACCCATTCTGAATTCTACTTTTCCACTTTTTAAAACAATTGCAAATAGTGAAAGAGACAGTGTCTCATACTGACTGTACTTCTCCGCATCCAAATATTTGTTTCTGCTGGGGTTCTGCAGCGTCACATGGACAAACCACACAATGTTCGGCTATACTGTGATAAAAGAACTGGCAGTGATCATGCAGGTCTGGTGAGTAATTATGATTACAGTTATGATTACATCTATTAATTATTGTTTTGGACGGCAGTGTGTGGTTGTCACAAAGCAAGTTTGTTCTGTGTTTATATATATATTATGGGTAGATATTTGTGAGGACGTTGTGAGCACTTCTGAATATTGGAGGGACACGTCCTTCCAGTATATATTATAATTATGGTCTTGCTTATATCAGAAAGACATGAAAGAAAGTATTTAATCAGTTGAGTTCAGTCAATAAACAAGAACTATTATTGGTTTACATAAACTTCCCTTTTTCCTTTTTGTCCTTCCCATACCTTCCAAAAATTAAAAACACACCTACTTCTCTTTGCTCTGATTGCACAAACATTTCAACATCTTTCATTTGTTTGTTCCTAAACAATTTTACATGGTCACTATTGGTTCAGATCAGATAATTTTGTTTGCAAGTACAAACTGTGCAGGGATACATCTACTGTGGCACAAATTTAAGCTGAAATGTAGGAAATGTGGGATCTATCTATTCACATTGTCAGAGATGTAATCAGGTAAACTGCCATGCTGACGCACTGCAACAGTGGACAGCATTATATGCTTTAATGACCTCAACTCTTTATAAACTCACTCCAGAAAGTTCCTCCACATTTGTCTTTCAGACTGCAGATGTATTATATACAGAACATTATAATACAGAACATAACCATGTACAAGGGGAGCATGAGAAAGCTGTTGAATCCATGGTCCTCTCTACTCCGCTGACCTTTCAGTGCACACTGAGCGTGAGATCGGGTGGGGTCATGATAGTCTCTTCAGACTGAGTACAGCTAGATACCCCACATAATCTCTGATTACCAGATAGTTTTTTGAGAGGAGTTTGATGTTAAGTGCCCTTCTTTGACTCCCAATCCTAAATTCAGAAAGAAAGACACAAAACAGTATGGAATATTTGTAGTATTGCATGTCTGTAGTGTTGCATGTTTAACAGGTCAGATTTTTCGTCATAGAATGAGGAGTGATACTTTGAGACACAAATTAACGGATAAAATATAAATAATATTTTACAATAGTATATATGTGAATGTATATGTGTGTATCTCCCAAATACAGAATTTATATAAACAGAATATATATAAATATGTGTGTGTGAGTATAAGTGGAGATGTGCTATGCCATGACCGATTGCTTTTGTTAGGGTGGTTACTAGTGTAAGGTGTAAGTAGTTAGTGTAAGTGAGTTTTTATTCTTTTGTAAGGTTGGCGAGGTACACAGATAGTTATTTTTGGTAATCAGCCATGCAACACAAATGCTAGGAGGTTTATTTTAATTCTGGAGAATTCCTTTCATCTTTGTTTTATTATCACTTCATTCAGTTTTTAACACAGTACCTTGGCTTTCTGCATGACATTTCCTCTGCTGGATGCACAGATAGATGGAGGACGCTTGCGCATCTCAGACGCACAATTTACAGGCAGAGAGGCCTCACTACATGGATTTTCAGCTTTTCTGATCTGAATCTGTGGTATAGGAGAGGTATAAGGTGGTGAGTGTAAAATATCCATCCAAAATGTAAAACTTTGCAATGCTACATGTGAGATGCAACAGTGTGTTAGTGTGGCCAATCCAACTCAATTAAAAGGTACTGGATGGAGCGCCCTCACTCTAGAGAACAATGCCACGGCTCCACACCCCAAAGCTGGGGAGTTTATACCCTTTCAAGCCAAAGCTTGGCACAGAGCTTGTGTGTGTGTGTGTGTGTGTGTGTGTGTGTGAAAATACCTCAATTCAGGACTCAAAACAAGATACTTTTGGACATAGCTTGTATAAATAGCAATTTATTGCAGTGCAAAGCACTAATACCTTGTTTGTGGATTTGTTCTCAGTAGGTGCCCCCAGTGCACCTCCAGCTAGAGATTTCTTCAGGTTCTCCTTCACCTCAGTGAGACGCAGCTCCAGATCCACTCTCTCAGCCTCCTTTCCTCTGCAGCTCTCCTCCAGTTCAGCCACACGCTTTTCCAAATCCTTCTGCTGCTTACCTACAGATGTTGCACATGAAAACATCACTGATAAGAAAAACGAAATGAAATTAAAAATAAATAAATGTAGTGTGGCATATTGCTCACACTGCATATGCACACTTTTTTGTCTTTATAAATAATAATTACTTAAATCTTGTAAAAACTAGTTTCTTGAGTGAGGAAAAACTTGTATCCCCGGTGCTTTATATCAGACGAAAAAAATGTGCATAATATCTGTTAGTATCGCTTAAAAGCAAGATTTACTTTTTAAATAAATGGACCCATTTGCCACAAACTGCTCATAAGGTCAGCTGGTGTAAAAATAATTTTAAAAAAAATAATAAAATAAAAATGTGACACTTATAGGATTTCTATTCATTTCATTATAATTTAATCATTTCCTGATTTCAGTGAGGGCTGAAATAAAAGTTAGTTTCACTAGATGGCGCCAGAACATCACAAAACCACGTTAAATAGCTGCAAGTGCAAGATTGAATTCATCTGATTATTCACAGTACTACTTCTGCTGAGATTCAGTATTATTAAAAAGACTGTAATTAGAAAGGAAGTCCATACCCATGGCTTGTTTAAGGTCCTCTTTCACTTCTCTCTTCTCTTTGCGGAGCATCAGCAGAGATTTTCTAATCTCTTCCTTTTCCTTTTCCAGCTGCTCTTTCTCATTTAAGTATCGCCGCGCATCCTCCTCTGCTCTCGTCTTTCCATATTTACCATACTGATTTACAGCTGAGGGATAAAATAAACTTAATTGGCAGTGCTCTACTGGTTTCCAATGAACTAACTGGTAATAATGCTGAGCCCTCATAAAAGCATTGAAAGCGACTTACAAGAGCCATGTCTCTTCACAGTGATTTGAGGGTTGACCTTTGGTGTGTCGGCACTAGAGAAAGATGAGTGGCGCTTCACTGAGGTTCCTGATTTAGGCTGAGGCTCCTCTACCTGCTAAAGGGATAAATGAGACAGTATATGGTGCAGAAGAAGGAGAAAAGGGAAAGAATGATTGACATGAGAATGAGTACGGTATGAAGGGTGGATTGTATATGGTCAAATGGAAAAGCATTCAAATAGGGCAGTTATGTTAAGAGAGTAAGTGTGTAAAAGGAGTATAGAGGTAAGAAAACTGTACAAATTACATCCCAAAAATACTATTGCAACATAAGCTAAAAGTTACTTGTTTAAAACACAACTGATGACTGCTGTAAAGACAACTACACAACTGTATTCATATTATTGCTGTCAAGACGAAACTTAGGGCCTCCAAAACAGCAAGACAGTAGCAAAGACATTCCACTACTGGAAGCTAATTAAACTTTTTTTGTAGACTATGACCTCTTGGTGTGTTTATCATGAAATGTTCACACAATGTAAAGATCAATGGATAAAAAAAATGGAGATATGTTGTTTTGTTTTGTTTACAATATGCAGGTTCTTCACACTGATCTCAGAGCAGTTTTTAGATCAGATTCTTGGTATTTGACATACCAGCAGACACTCATATGGAACCTCATCGTAGGTGCGAGAATCTGTGGAGGCGCTGCTGGAGGACGTGGCCCATCTGGCACGGACAGGGCAGAGAAGAGTATAAAGTAAGTGTGATGTCTAAATACTAAAATTTTGCACAGAAGCAATGCAATAAAATTTATATAAAAACTTAAACAATCTTTAGGAATGAACACACATAATAAATCATGAAAAAAACTACTGAAGACTCAAAACGGTGTGGAAAATCACTGCAAATAATCAACTAAGCACGTCCAAACAGTCAACTAATGGTTTGGTTGTCCACAGCATTAATGAGCAATAACAATATTGATAATAATAAAAATTAAGAATAAGAATAAGAAATCTCATTTATGTAGCAGACAGACAGTTGACAGTGCTTTACAAACACTGCTTTACAGAATTAAAGCTGGGTGTAGTAATTTCCTCCTGTTATCGTTACTATTCGGTAGCATGAAATCATGCTATAACACAGACTGAATGAAAAATACATACAAAAAGACATTAAATTACCATTTGTTCAGCTAAAACCGCAAAATGTAATTATTGGCTGTTCCTTTAAGTACATATTCTTGGATAAAATGTACATTCATAACTGTCCCTACAATGATATACGGAGCTTTACTAACAAGAAAGAGTGACGAGCTGCATCTCTGATGCTGCTGATTGTGTCCACATCCACGTAGTCATAGTGCAAGGCCTCAGGGGTGGTAGCACAACCTGCTTCTGCCAACAACATGCCAAGCCAGCGACCCATTTCTTCAGAACAGCTGGCCTGAGATACACAGTCAAATTAAATCTCATCATATTACAAACTGGAAAGACTTTACTATAACAAAGTATACCTTTACTTATACACAGTATAAATATGAGTATACCTCTAGAGCTGCCACTTCATTGCCCTCTCGTACGATGCGAAAGGCAAAGGGATGCTTGGGCCCCAGACCAGGTAACACTTCAACTCCATGAAGAGCCACAGCATTAACATGAGACTGTATATCTCCTCTGTCTTTATGGAGATATAGAGTGCCACACCTTACACAGCACCAGCGCTCCTTCCAGCACTGATTCACCAGAGCATTCAGATAACCTGAGAGGAGACAAATAGAGATGCTGTCCATGTGCTTCCAGGCTAGTTGGTGCAACCATTACACTGTTCGCTGAAAAGGCTAATATTGGACTTCAGCCATGGATTTCCTCATTGACATACTGAAGGTGAGGATTATGTAAATCTGATATTTTGATAAAACTACCAACCCCTTAAAATTTATGTTTACAGGCCCACAACTCAAATCCTTATTCTCAGTACTACACAACATACACAGTAGTTTCATAGCAGTAACAGAGGACTATGTAGTTGTTGCTTAATTATAAACTGAATAATAAATCTGTAGTTTAGGTGTATTAACACATTCATATAGTACATAGCTATATTACTAAAGTATAGGTATATAATATGGAATAAGTACTTCATCATAGACTAGACAGGTCAGTCCATGACTGGAAATTCCATCACAAAAGACAAAACAAAAACTCTGTAATCTGTTGCACAGGTTTGACAAAGCATAACCCGAGACAATTTTGTGTGGGTTTTTTGTTTACCTGTGAAATCAAAGTGTAAACACTGTGAATAAACAAAAAACTCCACAAAAAATCTCACACAGTTAGAAACTGAAATGAAGACTGTGCTGAATATCTTTCAAATGAAAATATCTCACCACAGCGTGGGTTGTTGTCAGTGTGGGAGTTGGTGGTCTCTCCAGGCAGTGGAGGCTTCTTTTTGGAGAAACTGATTATGCGGTTGATTTTTCGTCCAGCAGCACGACTCATAGATCCAGTCAGCTCAGAGAATGCCCCCTTCTTTACCTTCCCTTCAGGAGTAACCACAGCAAGCAGAGTCATACAGAAGACATGACACAACTCATTTATCACATGTTGAGAATTTTGTTTTGAGGAAACAGAGCTAAAATCCACATAGATATGCAAATGATTACTAAAAAAATGAATTCCTTGTGGTTAAAAAAAACCAGCCTGTATAAAATATAAATAAAATAATGAATAAAAAACATGCTGATATATACTCCAACCCTTTTTGCTGCACATCAAAGACAAAGGAGAATGAGCTTAACCAGATACATCCTTCCTCTAATCCCTCCTGCCATTGTCTAAGGGTGACGTGACAGAATTTAGGGGAAGCAGGTTCCATCTGGAGCGCACACTCTGCTCTTTGACCTCAGAAGGGGATTTCTTAGCCAAGACGTTATCCTCTAAAGTTGGCTACAGAGATGCTTTCTTTAAAATGAAGGTACTGATAAAGTTATTTGAACTGATGACACTGAAATAAACTAATTTAGAACCTTTAAATGGAAGGATCTTACATTTTTCAAGTTAATCTACCGGCTGAATCTGTTCAGCACATAATGGCAGACAATAACTTTCCTGGCTTTTTATAAGAGGACACCCCATAAAATGCGGTTATAATAGAAGCTTAAGAACCCTGATTGAAAGTCTAATAGAGTTACCCACCAGTGTCAGAACAGTGCCACACACACAAGTCATATCACATACCGTTTTCACCACTTTCCCGTGTAGAGTCTCCATTAGTAATACTGTCAGAATCTGAAGTATGTTTATCAGCAGCCATCATCTAGAGCCACAAACAGAAAAGTCATTGTGTGTCCATGGCTGAAATAGGCACTTACCGCTAATACATCATGATGTTATTGGCTTACCTTATCCAAGTCTGTCTTACGAGCCATCATGGAGGACAAGGAAGTCTCCAGTGCACTTGTGCTGTTTGCCACAATAGTAGCCTCCTGAATGGCCTAATTTGTTGAGCCACAGAAAGAAAATCTTTTAAGTTTCTTAATAGTTAGTTGCCTGGCAGGCTCTGCCTGATGGCCATGTAAGAGCAATGTATTGTAACTTACACTCACTAGCTACTTTTTGAAGACTCACCTACCTTACAGTCCTTTGTACACTAACTACCCCAAGTATGTTTTTTTATATTTTCTAAATAAAAATAAGCACACATACTTTATAGGAAATGCATTTAAGTATATTTTCTGCTAAATTTGCTGAACAATAAAATTAAAACCAATAGGTTAAATTCAGTAAATAAAGCGTCACAGAAGTGTGTGATGTGTTTTTCTTTTCACTCAGAATACCAACAAAACAAACCAATGTAATTTGATCAAAGATGCTCAAGTTTTTGCACACAACTGTCGGCTTACAATTACAATTTCCAACCGCCAGTGGTCTGTTTCTGACCACAGGACTGCTCTTTCCCGGATTTTATTTTAGTGATGGACCATTTTCAGAACAGCAAGGACACTTACATGGTAGAAATTGACCACTGATGAAGAGCCAGAGGATGGCACAAATAAACTGTGCATGGAACAACATGAGGTCTGGTCTCTAACTGTCCATCAACAAAGTGAAGCAACAAGGCAGGGGTTTGTGACAAAGTGGGCAGTAAGTGTAAGTAAAATAATTATGATAGTGTACCTTAACCCAGCTGTCAGCTTGCTCCTTGCTCGGTACACCCAGCACTAAAGATTCTCCTCCAGGCATGGAGAATTTAAGCTCATGTTTCTTGCGTCGACCATCTTTGCACACATAAGTGACATTGCACATGTTCAGAGGCAGATCGGTGTGAGGAGTGCGGTCCTTAGGGTTCTTAAAACACTAGGGAAAGCATAAACAACTGTTAAATGTTGTGTAACACAAGAAGAACTACATTATTAAAGTTGCCTTAAATTGTAAGCATGTTGCCCAGTGGCCCAACCTGTAGTCTGTTCTCTCGGATGACTGTCAACTGTTTGGCCCACTGACCAAAGCGTTTCTTGCGCAGTAGGAAGGCGTATTTTTGGCAGTCCTTCATTGGACCCATAGGATTTTCTTCTGAGGGCCACTGATGGGTCCTCTCTCTGCTTTTAGCCTCCTCATCCTCTTCATCGTAAGACTCATAAGAGCTACTCAGGGCATCTGAGTCAATGTCTGGTAATATAAGCAGTCAGATATGAAACAGACAACTCAAGTGATTAGTCCAACAGATAAAATACATTTTACATTTTTAAATTATTTTTGGTGATACTTCAGTATGCTTCCATGAGACATAGAATGACTCAGCAAACACTTTAAGAAACTTTAGAACAAATGCACATATATATACAGCAACCCCCCGGCTTTACGCGGATCAGGAGTCGCAGATAGTTTTACATGGAAATCTCCATAATAACTCGGAACCTGCAAATATTCTCCGCATTTTTTTTTTTGCTTTTTTTGTGGCAATATGTTTTTTATGCATTTTACTTCTAAATTATTAAGAAGAATTTACTAATTTTGCAACATCAATATGAACGTAAATTCAGCTACATTTCCATGTAAAATATAACTATAAATGTTTTTGTACTGTCGTGAGAACACAAAGAAAACCGTTTTGGGCGGTTAAATATGCTGTACTCAGAGCAGGGGCGGACTGGGACTAAAACACAGCTGGACTTTCTTCACCAGCTGGCAGAGCTCTGTCTGCGTCTCGGCCGAGAAAGACAGGCCGGAGGTTGCCGCGCCATTCTTTTCCAGAACGCACAGATTGCCAGTCCGCCCCTGACTCATCTTGAGTGTTTCTCTTGTTTTTCGTTTTGTTCTTCTTGGAGCTCAGTCGCCATCCAGTGTCTGCTTTAACCGACGGGTCTCTACAATACGACTGAAGAACCCTGAATAAGACGCGTGGCTGATAAACAGTAAATTATTGATGTAAAAATTCTTGGTGATTACCCCCACATTTTACTGTATTTTTATTACTAAAATTATACTGATTAATTACTGTATTTACCTGTTTATACCAAAGAAAACGACAGCGCATACCAAAGAAAATGCACGTGCATGAATAACATTACAGTCTGAATGGGCTTACTTTTATATTTTCATTAAGGGTAATGTATTAAACTGAATTTAAAATGAAATTAAAGTGTTTTGGGAGCATATTTGGGGCATATTTAGGGTTTACACTATAAAAATAGATGATTTACCAAATCACAACAACACGGTTTTTTACTTTATTTTCCTTCGTGAAAAGCGAGAGATTACTGTATACAGGCTTTGTTCCAACAGTGGCAATACACATATTCTGATATGGCTTGTTGATGCGCTTCTTACATGAGTTCTTGCATGGGCCATTGAGCTGAGTAACAGGGTAGTTGTTATCGGCATCTTCATAATAAGCATCCTCAATAGAATTTGGTGGGCTGGAGTTGTCTGAGATAAATGTTAAAATTAGAAAGAGGAGACTCAAGGTCTATATTATTACCTTAATTGTAATATTATCAAAACATATATAACATTAAATATCACAGTATATAACAATGTTATATTTTAAATTGATTTGAATAATGTGAGAGTATTTACTGTGAGTGGTGATGTACTGAGGCATGGCGTCTGGCTCTAATGGTACAGCCTCCTCATAGTAATCTTCAGGGGGGAGTGTAGTGGGCAGTGGAGGGGGTGTATCTGTGGGGCTCTAAAGAACAAAATCCCATTTAATAAAAGAAATGAAGTAAGGCATAAAAATAATCCAAAATCATAGATTTCTGTAAAATCAAATACATTGTGGATAAGAAATTCATTGTGAACAGCTTAATGACTCTGGCTGTGTCATTGAGTGTATCATTGTGAAAACAAACAGAATCAATGTTTTTTGAACATTACATGTATAAAGCACAGGATCCTACCATCAATGTAGGAGGAATCTGTATATCCAACAGATAAATAGCTGCCCAAAATAACTTATTTTCTAAAGCCCACTTTTTGAATTTTATACTCAACAGTGAAGTTATGCATTTAGATATTTTACACAATTTGGAGGCTTATAATTCCCACACTGGGAATTTTTTTGTGTCTTACTGATTTTGAGGGTGGGTGTTTTGATGTTTCTTCCTCCTCATGGTTTTTCAGCTCTTCAGATGAATCCCTGAGCTCCTTCAGGTCACAGTCTGAACACACACATCACAATGCAACTGCTCTAGAACAATGATCAAAGTTGTCCATTGCAAACCATGAATGAAATGAAAACGACTTACCAAATTCTTCAAACAGTGATTCTACAAAGCTTGTACCATTCCCACAGAGAGAAGTGTTCATATATATGAAGTCACTTCCAGTCACTGCATAGAGAGGGAGGGTTATTAACTCCTTATTAACACGCACCACTGTTCGGAGTTTGGAATCAATGTTCTCAATAATATAAAAACCATCTGGTGGCATGAAAATGCATAAACTGATTGACATATTACTGTAAAAATTTATTACAGTGACCATTCCTAGGAAGCTGGTAAATGAAATCTGCAGATTCTAAAATGACAGGGTAAGCTGCATACCATCAAAACACTATTTAAAAATTCATTAATTACTTATTGTTACAAACATAGAGTTGAAGTGTTGAACTTAACACCTGCTTCTGTGCTTTAGAAAAAAAGGATTCTTTGTGTGTAAGAGAGTTTACCTGATGGTTGTAGCTGCCCCAACAAGTTTCTGACCACGCTCACTTTCTCTGCAGTCGCAGAGCTCACTTGTTCATGCTCTAGTAGCTTCAACAACAGGTTCAACTCCTTCACCAGGTGCTCCATGGCTGAGGAAAAAATGCAAGATGAATCAGTGACAAGTAGAAATCGAGCTGATTCTATCATTAAAACCCTTGGACACAGCTGCATTCAAAAGAAATACCTCATCTAAAGCAAACAAATAATTGGCCCCTTTCTCAGCTGAAGCAAATTTGGTATCTGAAGTTTGCACTGAAACCACAATCAATGGTAACTTATTAGCCTCGTAACTGTGCTAAAAATAAAAATAATGCTGGACGATACCACAGTTCTACGGAAATCTGAGAATCTGTGGAAGAGAAGTTGTTAATTGCTTTCAATGCTTAATGGCAAATACAGCAGCCAGCAACATGGCAAAACAAGCCAAACATGGCTTAATGCAATAAACAAGCCACAGGGGCATGACCTGAATTGATGTCATGTTGGCATTCATCTAGAACTGTGCACAGCTAATATTAGTTACACTGTTAAGAAAGTTAAAAAAAAAAAAACAGAAAACAAACCCTTCTCAAAAACAGAAAATATATTTGGAAAATCCTAGCCTAAACAATATCTTCTTAGAGAAGTTGCATGGCTATGTGCTTGTTTTAGCAATAGTCGTGGCTGAACCACTTGAACTCCTTACCTAGGAGGGGATCCAAATATGTTGGGCAATTTAAGTGTCTTTTAGCCCTGAATTTAGTCATAGTGAGGAAGTATTCTGTGAGTATGATTTGAGTTTTTCCTCATGATTTTTTCCTGAAGTAGGGCTTGATAATATAGTTCTTTATCAAAATATCATCATTCCCAGAGTTTTCTTTGATGTCTTTACATTTACTGTCTATGTATGTTCAAGTCCCATCCTCTGAAATGTATACTGGGAGAACAGGTTTTATTAAACCAAAACGCTCCAAGCAATTTCAGAAACACAAATCATCTGAACAGGTTTTGGTTCTTTAAATGGTGCAACTGAACAGTTATTATAGGAACCACAAACTTTTCTCAAAAATGTAAGGATAACTTCTACATAAGCCTCCCTTCTTCCAATGGGTTATTACTAGGACTGTAACGGTACATTTATTCGTTCCGAACCGTCACGGTACATGGGTCACGGTTCGGTACATTAAGTACGACGGAGAAGACGCGGTTAAGGTAATGCGGAACTAAATTTGCAAGCATGAGTTTCATACGGAAACATTAAACAGCGACCTTTAAAAAGTTTAGCTTCAAGCTGATTCGCATCTCATGAAAGCCTCATAACATGGCTAC